>JANFOE010000874.1:0-340028 GCA_025667525.1 Glebionis coronaria | reverse complement strand
ATAATTTTGGACTTTGGTTAATTATATTTAATTTTAGGGCTTTAATTAGCATTTAAAATTAAATCTTTAATTAATAATTAGTTTTAAATTTTATTTATTTAACTTTTATTCTTATTTATATTATTTTAGACTTAATTTTAATTTTTAATTAATTTTTAGATTAATTTTTTAACTTAGTCGCGTTTTACGTCTTTACGTATACGTTTTAATTTTACGTCATAGTGTAATTTAGCGTAACTCCTTTTTTAAATTTCTTTCTTCTCAAACCCAAAAACAATCACTAATCCAAACTTGATTTTATATTATTTGCATATAATACACACACCTCCTTCGAGAACGAACTCACATTTATTCGGTTTTGCGTTTTTCCTAAAACGTCGAATTTAATACTTGCCACGGTTATTTGTTTTTCCTAAAACTAGTGACTAAAATACATACATCATTTTGGCGCCACTGCCGGGGAGGTGTTTTTAGTGCCATTATACATATTGTGTTTGTGTTAGTAGTGCGTTGTTGCTTTTCACTTTGAAAAGCGTAAATATGGTACATACTCGTTTGTTATTTTTTTTCTACTATATTGTAAAATCCAAATAAATCGTGTTTACTTGTCCACAATTAAACAAACAACAATCTTTTACTATATTGTAGATATACTAATATTCGTTTTCGTTTTTTGTGAATATTATTAATATATTGTATTACGTATCACAATAAATTTATAATATCTCCAAAAGCGTGAAAACACAACCTTAATTGGGATTTCATCACTCAATTATTATATTCGAATCCAAAACAAAAATAAAAAGGCAAAATAGATAATTACTTTCTAAAGGCTTAATTTTGATTAACACAAATTATAAGGTGGGTATAAGGCGGTTGTATTTTACGACCTAAAGGAAAAAGGCTCTTAAGTGCTTCGCGACGTCTCGTTTCCTCCGCTTGCTTGTGCGTGTTTTGAGAAAAAGGGCTAATCGAGGGTTTGCCAACCAAAGTATTATCTACGTATCCTATATATTTTCTTGGTTTCAAAGATTAAATCCTCTTGAACGTTTTGGTGTTCCACCAACGTTCTAAAATCATCGAAGACGTTCACTCAATATGATCATTTTCATTCCTTGAGGCTCCTTTAATCGAGAAATTGATTCGAGGAGAGATTTGTAGATTTGAGTCTACTTAATACACTGAAAATCCAAAAAAAAATTAAAAAACCATCAAAAAACCAAAAAAATTAAAAAAACGTTAAAAACCCCAAAAAGAATCTTCTTTGCTACCCCCATTATCTACGTTAGTGCATGCGCACTCGATCGAAGGATTATTCTAATTCTAACGACGTTTCGAATCGACGCAATCAAAATCGAAGAAATCGACGAAGAGGTAATTTAGAAACCGACATTCCTAATATTGTTGTCAAAACCGTAGACGAGATGGCCGACAATCGTTCGATGATGGAATTGCTCCAAGCGCCCACCGAGGGTTATGGAGACGAGATCGTTATTCCCGCTATCGGTGCGGAGAATTTCGAGATGAAAAGCGGAATGCTATCGTTAATACAAGCTACGGAGTTTCGAGGTCGTGAGGCGGATAATCCTCACGATCACATTCGGAATTTTGATCATCTTTTGGTCACGAGCAAGTTTAAAAACGTTGACACCGATGTCGTTAAGCTTATGCTTTTTCCGTACTCGCTCGATGGTACCGCCAAGGATTGGTACGCGAAAGAGCCACCTAATTCCATAATTACGTGGAAGGATCTCGTTTCCAAGTTCGTTAATCATTTCTTTCCGTCGTCAAAAACCACGTTTTTCAAAAACGAGATCACGAGGTTCGAAAAAAAGCCGAATGAATCATTTAGAGACGTGTGTGATCATTTTAAAGAATTGCTTAGGAAATGTCCTCACCATGGATTTTCCAAGTTACACCAAATCGACACGTTTTATAACGGTCTTAGTTTTCAAAAACAAGATTCGTCAAATTCCGCCGCCGGTGGCAATTTTTTGTGTAAAACTCCGAAAGACGCTTTAATGATTATCGAAAATAGATCCAAGGTTTACTAACTCCGTAACATACAAAGTGTTGCCAATATTGCCAATGTTAGTAATTCTAATCTCGATATTGAGAGGGTTGATGCGAAAGTCGACAAGTTGACGAATATGTTTACGTCATTTCGCATCGAGAAGCAAAAGAAAGACGCTCCCGCTACGGTGAAAGCGGTTGAGGCATCATGTACGTTGTGTGGTGGACCTCATAATTATTACGAGTGTGCTGCTACGGATGGCCAAACGTCGAGTGTAAACGCGTTAAATGGAAACAACAATTTTCAAAATCAAAACAACGCGGGTCCATCACAAGGCAATTACAATCAAGGAAACAATTTTAATCGAGGAAATGATTTTCAAAATCAAAGCCGAAACAATTTTCAAGGAAATAATCATGGTAATCAAGGAGGTTATAATCAAGGTCGAAATTAAGTTGGCAAAATCGAGATAACAACAACAATCAAAACTCGAATTTTTCAAACAACGATAATCAAGGAAACAATTTTTTTAGTGGTAATCAAGGGAATTTTCAAAGAAATAATCAAAACCAAGGGAACTTTATTTCTAATCAAAATAGTTCGTCAAACGAGTTTCAAGAATATATGAAAACGAATGAGGCTAATATGAGACGATTAGAGGGACAAATTGGTACTTTGAAAAACGACTTTTCCTATACAATAAAAAATCAAAATACAAAGATTGAGCAAGGACAAATCGACATTAAAAAGATGTTTTCGGCCATAATGAACAAGTATTCGGGTGCCTCATCGAGTTAGTTACCTAGTGACACCGTTCCAAATCCGAAGAAACATGTTAAAGCCGCCTCGTCTATTGGAAAAAGTCGTGTGATTACGCCAAACCTTGATGGATTTAGAGTTGTTCCTTCTTCTCAACCCTCGACTTCTAAAACGCCTTCATGTTCTAAAGTCAATGGGGTGAACGTGGTGACCAAGGAAAAGAGTGCACACCCTCGTGTACCACAAATTTCAACCACGGTTCAAAAAGAGAGCTTTATCGACCTCACCAATGTGACACTTGAGGAAACTTGTGCTTCGATCCTTCTAAAAAACCAAAAAGGCATACGCCGAGAAAGGAAGAGGATCCGGGCCAATTTCTATTACCTTGTGATTTTTACGAGATTGAGGGATGTTTAGCCCTTGCCGATTTAGGTGCTAGCATCAATCTCATGCCTCATTCTCTTTGGAAATTGATGAAATTGCCTAGACTTACCCCATGAACATGACAATCGAGCTAGCAAATTGTACACCATTAAAACCAATTGGAATAGCCGAGGATGTTTATGTTAAGATTGGAAAGTTTGTTTTCCCGCGGACTTCGTCATATCCGATTATGAGTGTGATCCTAAATGTCCCATTATTTTAGGTCGACCCTTTTTATCGACGGCTCGATTCGTAATCGACGTTCACAGTGGGAAATTAACTATGAAATATGGGGAGGATAAAATGGAATTTTTCGCGAGTAGATCCCAAGTTTCAAATAATCATGATAAAACCGAGGTTTCTAAAACCGATATTTCAAAATTCGATAATGTCAAAGCTCATATTTTTGTGGATAAAATGAGATTAGATGCATGTTAATGAAAATGAACGGTTTTAAAGTTGACGATTTTAATGATAAAGAATACGTTTACTTAATTCAAAAGGGTATTCGTAAATTTATGGATGAAAAATCATGTTGGGATATATTAGGCGAACAAAGTGAACAACCAATTCCGAAGGGCGACGTTAGTGCCATCACGACAATGACAAATATGGACTCGTCTTCACCACCTTCGAAGGACCACGTCTTTGAGGCTTCAAATTCTAAATCCATTGAAGTGACTCCATTTCCTAGCGCAATATCCGTTAAGGCTAAAGGTTTTACCGATATCGATCCTCTCGTCATTGAAATTTCACCTAAGCATAGTCATTCGACTTGTAAGACCATGGTTGTGAGTGCTCACATCGACTCTTTCTTTGATGATGACGATGGCGATTTTGCCGAGATCGATCACATACTAAAAAATTCACAAGCTATTTTTGATTCTCCCAAAAAGAATTCTACGTGTGGTGAGTATGATGATTTTGAATTCGAGCCCGAGATTGAGGAAATTATCGAACGAGAGCTACTTATTTTACCTCCACTTCCACCTACGAGTGAGGTTGATTTTTCTAATATCGAGGCCGAACTTGATGAGTTGGAACGTCTCATTCATAATGACGAACCAACTCACGTGACCAAAAATCCCATTCTCGAGGAGTTACGTAATCAACGCTCCTCAAATGAGAATGACGTTTACCACATTCGTGAGGATATAACTTATCAACGATCCCCACAAAGGAATGATGGTTTTGTGCTTGATCGTGATCTTTTCGAGAGAGTTTCTAAAATCCTCAATGAGGGGAACGACAAACCTTGGTTTGACGAGCCTATCTATGATGAAGAAATCGAAGAGATTAACGTTCATAAGGATGACGAATATGTTGGCCCCGAGGGGGCGGTGTTCTTTGTTGATCAACGTTTTGAGAACTTATACAATCACCACCCCCTAACCGCAACTTAAATGTGAGGATTTTTAGCGTGACCAATATTGAAGTTGAAACGCCAAATATTTTCAACATAATCAAATCGGGTTTTCATAAAGAGTTTATAAATGTTAAAAAAGTAAAAGATTTTAAAATTGGTTTAAATGATTTTTCTACAAGTCTAACTCCGTCATCACCACGTTTATTGAGTGCTACGAGCTCGTCTACTCCTTTTGACGATGCATCGCGTGGATCTAGTGTGGGGGGAGCCCCTTATGTTCCCTCACATTTCTCCACCGAGGACGAGATATTCAATCCCAAAATCGCAATTATAGGGAAATATCGGTCTTCCACCGATGCAATAAATGGAAAATATACCTATTTTCTTGGTGTGAGTCTACCTCGAGTAGCTCATCATATTGCCCCACCCGTTGTCCCACTCTTCTATTTCTCATCTCTTTTCTTCTACCCTTTGGCGTTTTATCATGCGTTGGAGTAGCGTTGTTTCGTCTTTCATCCGAAAATGAGGACGCTATCTTTGACCCCAGTATATTCATATCCGGTTCTTAAAGTACTCCATGTACTTTTGGGCATTGTTTATCATGTAAGCCCCATCAAAAATGACTAAACCATGATAATCCCTAAATGATCACATTTATGGGGATTCGAGTAGAGCTTGTGACTCGGTTATCAAAAACAAGGTGCCTCGTGGGGGATTCTCATGCTTATCCTTGTACATATTATCGTTTTTGTAATAGTGTAATGCGGGGACTTGTGCTCTTCCAACCTTTGTTTCGTGGTTGTTTGGGATTGTGATTTATTAGGTTCATCGTCATCATTAAAGCCTCTCGTATTCGTTTTATGTATCACTCGAGCTTCGATCGTTGCCTTTGAATATTCTGATATCCGCTGATATCCTTTTATGTTCTAACGATTATCTTATTAGCATAATTCATAAACGTCTTTTAGGTTATTCGTTTTACCCTTTCCATGCTCGAGATTAAGCATTCGACTTTCGTCTCTAGTATGGGGGTGTTTCACCACTAGACTCGAAACATTGAGGACAATGTTTAGTTTTAGTATGGGGGGGGGGGGGGTGAGTAGATACTTCACCTTGCTTACGTCATCACGCAATCCAATTTTCATCTTTTTGTTATTGCTTTATGCAAAATAAGGCTAAAAATGGCCAAATTTTAAAAATTTTCTTGTTTTTCATAAGTGTTTAAGACACGAATGTAGGTTTTCCGATGGTGAGAATAAGAGTAATTTTGACTCGACCGTGCGTGTTGAGCACTTAGATTTGATTCCTTAACTTTTTAGGCTAAGTCTCATTAAATTGAGGACGAGAAATGATAGCGTTAATTATAAGTTACTATGCTAAACGTAGAGTACTCGTATTCATTCAAAAACTCATGTGCTTTAATTATTTGCTTTTTCTCCCTACGCTTTTATTAATAAATTGTTAATAAATATTGATTTATCGGTTTAGTCTCTATTGTTAGTTTCTAATTTATTTTAGTAGCTCCCATGTAATTAAATTGGGAAAACATTAAGGTATCACCAGCGTCACAGTTTTGAAGTATTGGCAACCCGAATAATCAAAGGCTTTCCCAATAATAATTTAAGTTCATCTTCACCTAGATCAAGCAAAAATTTGAAGCTCACAAGGCCGAAAAATCTATGCAAAATTGAAAGTGAATTTCTTAAATCTTGAAGCCTTAAAGATCCAAAATTCGTCTTAGCGTGAGGATATACGACAAGTCATAATAAACACCTCATGGCGAGGTTAAATAAAAGACAAGAGCAAGACGGAAGTAATAATAAAAGCTCTATGGCGGAGTTGAATAAAAGATGGAGGTAAACCATGATAATCAAAGCCACCGGTGATGAGGTGGGTCATAAAACTCATGGTAATAAGTCTCATGTTCAAAACCGTTATAAAACCGTGTTTATCGATCCTTTTTATTGACTTAATTTTTTGACATCGTTGTCTATTAGGATGAATTATTAATTCAATGATTTTGGTTACACCGTTAAGGCTCTATTTTTGGACCTAATCTCTATTCATGCATAAGTCAATGATGTATCCTCGTGATCGTTAAGACAACAATAAGATATAAGAGATACACCTTAGGAATAAGGGAGTCTAAGTACGTGATTAGAGCATATGAGTAGTGTTAGAATTACTAACTTATAATGACAATGATCTTGTTTCACGCTTAGCATGGAATTGGGTGAAAATTGAGGACGACGAAATTATTTCTAAGGAAGCATTCACGTGTTCTTATTCTATGATCCTAAACGTCCCATTTTGCGATGAAAACAATACATTTTGTCTAAAGCACATGCAGTAGTTTATTTAAAGTTTACGTTTTAAATAAATGTCACCTAAAAATGAATTTTAGGAGTGCTACGATACTTAATTCTAGTATTGCGTGAGGGCACGACAATGGTTTAGTATGGGGAGTGATGAGACTGCATTTATACATAGTCTCATCGTCCAAATTGGGCTTAAAACGCTTAAAAATGTCATAAAATACCCCAAAATATGCTTGTGTTTGTTCATTGTGTATTTTAGGTACGAAAATCGTGAATTCAACAAAAGAGAACAAGATTCAATAAAAAACGAACACGGAAAAAGAAGCCGCACAAAGAACCAGACCCGAATGATAAATTTTCCTAAGAAGTCCTTGAAGTTTGAAGATTTGTCAAGATTGGTCCCTCAAGAATTGAAGACTTGTCACTTAATACCCCTGTAAATCTTAAATTTTACATTAGGGTCCCTTAAGTTTCAAGAAACACCCTTGAAGATTTCACAATGTGTAACATAAGTCCTTTTCAAAGTTATATCTAAACACAAGGACCATTAGTGTAATTCATCTAAAGTTGTTATCAAAGGGATATGAGAGAAAGCTGTTAGAAACTTGCTATGAGCACTCTTTGGAACATGGGGGGTCAAAGTTGCCCAAACAATGAAACTCCACCAGCCAACCACACAACACCACCTCACCCCTTCCTAGTCACCACGCCACATCACTCCCTCTCATCCAATCAAAACCATCCACCTCACCAACCCATACCCATTACCCATTTACCCAACCCAGTCAAACCCAGTCAAAACACCCCACTAACCAACTTAATTATATTTAATCTTTTTCAAATGAAATTTAATATAATTTCCCTTCCTAGTTTGCATCACTAACACCCCCAAACATAATCAAATCCCACCAAGAACCCTAATCCTCATTACCATGAAAACAAAGGGGTTTGATCCCAAACTTTCCGATCCACTAATTAATCATCACCCAATGACATCCCAACCATAAAAAACTCCAACCCGTGACTGAGTGGACCCCCATGCTCCCCTGTACCTCCATTTTTAGAAAGTATAGCATCTTCACTGTCCATCAAAGTTCCATAATGATTTCGTGCTCCCAAAGGATGGATAAACGCTCAAGATTGGTCAAACAAAGCTGGACAACATCAGAATCATCACATGTCTCCATTTGACTGATTTTCAAGATTTGAACTCAAGAGGGCAGATTAGGAATTTCTTTCTACTAGGGTTTTACATGTTCAAGTAGTCTAGAATCTTCATTCATGTACTATAAATATGGGACGGATTGTGTCTCATATTTTCTTGTTCCAGTTTTTCTCATTGTAAACTTTTTTCAATAAATAGTTAAAGTCTTGTTAAAACCTTGCCTTGAGTTCCATTTTATTCTGTTTTTATTAGTCTCTTTAACGTTTCACCAAATTAGTTTAAGGAATTTTATAAAAAAAAGGTTGATTCAAGGATTTGGCTAAAAACCTGTTGGGAGTTCCAGTTTATGATAGGTTAAGTGGTTGGTTGATTGACACCCAAACAACCTCTTTAAGCTAGTATAACCTATTTCTGATTATTGGTACCCCCGTTTTACAAGTCTTGCATTTTTTAAAATCTTGTGGTTTTATTTTCTTTTTTTACAAAATCTGTGGTTTAACTTACTTGAGCACTAACCTCTTCAAAACAAACGCCATAAGCTAGCTGACAACTAGCTTATGCTTTGGTTTTGGAGCTTTTTGTTTTGGCTTTGCTTGCTTGTGTTGGTATTCAACAGGAAACAAGAAAGCATAATCACTTTTACACTTTTTTGAAGATATATTTTTCCTCCCTTGGTCCTGCTGTAGGACCTCAACAAGGGACCTCTACACAAGCTCACTTAAGCTTGAAATGCTACTAAGGAAGGCATCAACCGTTTGACTTTGACCTGGACAAGGTCAAAACAGGTAAGGGCTTGAACCCCTTTTTTGATTTTCATGATTGTATGTGATTTGTTTAGACTGTGTGTTTTGTTAGTTTATTGGTGTTTCTTGCTTGATTTATGCATGATAGATTAGTTTAGATAAGTCTTAAGTGGATTTAGTTTAGGTTAGTTTGATATTGTCACTAAAGTTTTGGTCAGCAAGTATAGGGGTGTTTGGATTTGCTCTTTACCTGCATAGGTTGACAGCTCTGTGGGTCCTAGGTACAGTAAACATTCTCTAGTAGGACATTTAAGTTCAATTTATTAGTTGTTTCACTTTGGTATCATACAAATTAAGTTTTCAAGTTTTATAAAAGTATTTTCATACCTGCAGTTGGCTCTAGTAGGTTCAATTCATGTTTTGAGGTTTTGAAATCTTGGTGAATGATAGTTAGTAAGTTAGTCTAGAGGTGCTTTAGGAAAATCTTTAGGTTTGGTTAGCTTGTTGTCAAGTAATTGTTGCCTAAAATTTGACTTCTTGTCAAGTTAATCAGCAATGGCCATTTTTTTGTCCACATAGTAATTTCTGTATGTTTAGGGGTGTTTATATGCTTTTTAGCTTTATTGGTTGATGCATAAGCAGATTTAAGATAGGCTTAAGTAAGAATTAGCTAGTACTAGGACTTGGCACAAGTTTGGTGGGTCAAAATCCACTCAACAACTCTTTGATTAGTCTTAAACCATCAGACCCCCCCCCCCATTTTGTCATATCAGTGATTAATATTAGTTGATTTGGTGTGATTAAGTGTTTGTTTTGGTGTGTTTTCTTTACCATTGACTCCCCACAACCCAACTGGTTGTGGGGGTGCCTCTTGTACCAAAAATCACCAAGAAACGTAGCTTAATTCGACCATTTTTCACTTTTTATAACAAGCAGTGGGAACCAAGTTCCCACTGTTAGTGTTAAGCTTCCCACTGCTTTGCTAGCAGACAAAACAAACCAAGTGTCACTATCAGCTTTCATCAGTTTTTGTCTTTAGTGCCAAAAATTTGACTTTTCTATTTTTTTTTTCATTTTCCCAGTTTTAGTTATTTATTTTAAGATTTTTAGAAAAAAATGTTAATTTTATGATTATTTAATTATTTTTTAGCATTATTTTCATTTATAATTAGTTTTTATTATTACTGTTTTTGTCCTATTAGGACTAAAATTACTTTTTTCCAACTTTTTCATTTTTCCTCTATTTAGATAAGTAATTTAGGATTTTTGAAAAAGAAAAATTATTTTTCTCATTATTTTATTATTTTTTATCATTATTTTCATTTAAAAAGTGTTTTTAGCCTTTTAAAAATAGAAAAAAGTTTTAAAAATTTAGGAAAAATCCTTTTTAGCTTTTAATTAATATAAGTAAGATTTCAGTTTGATAAAATATAATTTTGGACTTTTTGTTAATTATATTTGATTTTAGGGCCTTAATTAGCATTTAAAATTAAATCTTTAATTAATAATAAGTTTTAAAATTTATTTATTAAATTTTTATTCTTATTTATATTATTTTAGACTTAGTTTTCATTTTTAATTAATTTTTAGATTAACTTTTTAATTTAGTCGCGTTTTTTCGTCTTTACGTATACGTTTTAATTTTACATCGTAGTGTAATTTAGCGTAACTCATCTTTTAATTTTCTTTCTTCTCAAACCCAAAAATGATCACTAATCTAAACTTTATTTTATATTATTGGCACATAATACACACACCTCCTTCGAGAACGAACTCGCATTTATTCAGTTTTGCGTTTTTCCTAAAACGTCAAATTTAATACTTGCCACGGTTATTTATTTTTCTTAAAACAAGTGACTAAAATACATACATCATTGGTCAATTTTAGGAGTGGGAGATTTGTTAAAATGGGTCAAAATTATGATCTATTGTGATTTTCAAAAGTGTATTTTTGACCAGCAGGTTTATAGATGTTTTTCTTGGGTTCAAGTTTGACTATAGGTTGAGATGATATGATATTGTTGTAGTGTTTATCGAGACTCTCGTTTTGGTATAAAGTAGGCCTTCTAACTCAAAACGAGGAAGAAGTTATGATAGTTTGATTATTCGTGTACCGGGAGGCGAGTATGGACACAACACGAAATTGTCGTTGATATTTGGATCGAATCTCGGGGACTATAAAATGAGTTTTACAAATGGTCAAAGGCTGTTATCAAGCTCTAAACCTAGGTTTATAAGTCTATTTTCAAATTCAAGTGGTGATTTTGCAAACGGAATTGGTTAGAAAGGTAAAAATGGTTTCACGAGTCAAGTATTCAAATCTGTCCGGTTTTTCAAGTTTAGAAATGTGTTGAGCAGGTGGTTCTAAAATGTAAATCTTTGAATGAGATTTAAACTGAGTTTTGTTCAGGTTATGATTGAGTTTTTCACCAAGTTTCATAAAAATCCGAGTTGTCTAAGTAGGGGAAATGAGCTTGTACATTTGGTATGTGCCGACAGATTTTTATCGAAAATATAGTTTAATAAAGTGAACATATAGAAGTGTATTGTAGTATCACTTGCATTGTTGTTCTTTCGGGTTTGTCATGGTTTTGTAATGTTGAGTTTTATGTTATTAAGTATGGTTTATACTTGAGTCAAATATTAATAAAGTGCGCGCCTTATTTGATAGGTTGCGACTTTCGTGTGTACCGGACATCCATATCGTCGGCGATCATCTTACCACTACTGTTTCTACTCAGCTTCTGAGTTCCGTGATTCACTTACCTCGTGGATAAGGTGAGTTCATAGCCCCTTTTTACTACTTGTACATTGTTTATAAACGCGGGGTGAGATTTTACCTGGCGGAACACATCCATTTTAAAACTGTATGCTATCCAGAACTTGTATGCTATCCAAAACTGGTATACTTTCCAACAGTTTTCATTAATATTATTGATTTTAGTCTATAGCCCTTAAGTTTCCTCTCTTGATCATGAACCGTTAATTTACTTCTGTTGCTAAGCGCAAATGTTGTGGGTGGATCCATCAGGATTAACTATCCCCGTCCCATGTTGCAGTTGTTTAACCATTGATGCATTGCATTTGGTTTATTATTTGAGTATTTGGGTTGAATACTCCCTAGAGGAACTTACATTGATGTTAAGCTTCGGTTCATGAACTAAATAGCAATAATAATAGTTTCGGACTATAGTTATCATACGTATCCATTTCCCTATTTCTTGTTTTACAAATGAATGCTTGTGTTCCACACCTTTAATGCTAAACCTATGAATATCACTAAACTTTGTGTTGATGATTTTACATGTTTAATCTCAGGTATAATATTTAGCTTTGCTTGGATGGTAGCCCGCAAGATATTATCGCAGCTTGGAGATTTTTGTGTTACTTTTAAAGTTTAGTTTTGGTAAAAGCTGTCAGAAGTTATTCTGTAATTTTTGGTAACTATATGTTATAAATCATGATGAAATAATAGATTTCTCCGCTTATATAACTGTGGGACTTTTGTTTAAAACTCTGATGTTTATGATGTAGTGTATATGTTTTTATTACGTCAACTTTGTGTCAACAGTATTTCATTGTTTCTTGTACCATGACGTGGAACCCCTTGCCGCCTAGTTGTTTCCTTGCCTGGTTTTGGGGCTCTTACAGATTGGTATCAGAGCGATGGTTATAGGGAACTGAGTCGTTTTTCAAAACTTAGTCTATAACCGAAAGTTCAAATATTTCATGTTTCTAAGTGCCAAACACAGAATCTGCCATTGTTGTTCAATATCTGCATGGGTAACTCTCTAATTCTTATTATTTACTTTTAATTATCGTTGTAGTATTTCATCTTTTGATTTCATTTTGAAATATTACATTGCCCTAATGACAATAATTACTATCTCTTTTCAAAGCCTATGTGCTTCATGAATTATCATTGGATATTACTTGATCACATATGCTCTTGTTGTATTTAATTCTTGTTCTTGTAAACTTGATCTTGTTACAATAATTTCATATTGTTATGACTTTTCATACTTGTGTTCGGAGCGCGTATGCTGCTGACTGTTCATACTCCCTTTTTTGAGTACTGTTGCTATTTCGTTTATGCGTGATACGACTGACCTCATATACTCGTTCGATTTAGACCGCTTGTTTTCTCGACTCACCTTTATATGTTGTGCATACTCTCGTGATACAAATTGAACGAGGTTAAGTAATTGTTGCTTTCGATGAAACTTTCGATTTTCATTTTTCTACCCCTTGTGTTACTTCCATTGTTAAACCTCTTTAAGATATCTATTTAGATATCCAGATTTCGTTCCGACCAATTGTGATAAAATGTCTTGAAAAATAGTCTACAGACCATTGTGTAGCTCAGCGTGTCTCCGAAAAAGACTAAAGGACATCGTGTGAGCCATACATCTTGAAGCATTCCTTGAATCCGTGTTGAATATTATTGTGGGTTTTCGTAACCTTGATTGACCATTACGTCATCATTCTACACAGCACTTGTATATCGATTAAATATTACTTCATTGACCATTCAACATTTTGATTTCGAATTACAACGTCCGTTTGTACCTTGAAAACACCATCGTCATCTTGTAATTTATCCTTTATTATGTGGCAATTGTTTGGAATACGATTTTACTCCTATAAACGTGTATCCTCCCCTTTCATTAAACCTCCTCGCTCCAGGAGACCTTCCTGCATTGCATCTTGAAATCTGAGACATGGATGTCATGCGTCATTTTTGATTTCTTAGATTATCGTTGGTATTCTTGAACTATTTTTATACTATGTTTTCCTTTATATGCTTAATTATACAATCTATTCTCTTTCGTCTTTATGGAATCCACAAGTCACGTGTGTACATAAATTCCGGGTCATTATGAAGTTCGATTAAATTCGAGGTGTGTTGAAATTTATACTTTCTGCAGAAAAGTTACATGTAATTTAACGATACCGAGAAACTATTTTTATAAACTTTAGACATAAAAATATGTTTCTACTTGTGAGACGTTCGTTTAGGACATAAAATTTGACCCGTAAATCTTAAAAAAATCGAGCAAGTAACGCACATTTGAAATTGTAAAATTTAAGAAGTTATTTTCTGCATAATACTTAAATATCATTTAGCGAGTCAATTGGTCTGGTCAGACCCCAAAAGTCAAACTTAAAAGTCAAAGCTGATACAATTTAAAAATATGGATTGAAGCATTTTTGAGTTCGTTTGAACTCGTAAAACTTTAATGAATGAGATTTTACAACTACTAAAAACATTGATTGCGTTTGAAAACGTTTAAAAATAGTAACTTTGAGTTCCGTCATACATGCATATATCTTGAACTTTTGGAACCAAGTGATTTGATAAACCGATGATAAAATATATGTTTCGAAAAATGTGTACATTTTTATGCGTCACTATTTACGTGTTAAATTCCTAAACTTTCATAAAATAGAAACTTTTCGGAGTAGTTGTACTATTTGGGAAATGATGCTCTACTTTCTTAAAAGCATATTTATGTCAAATAAATTACGACATGAGCGCATATGGATTCCTTTATCTTCTCTTTCATAAATGATTTATTTGTCAGTTTATCTTATCTTCTTCTACTTCTAATGTAACACTGATTTGGGCCGAGGTTTGAAGTTCTTGTTTTCATATATTTTGTTATCATTTTGACACGTTTCTCATGACGATTCCGGCTAAACCTTTTGAAACTTTATCAACTTGTAACCATTTCATTTATTGTCTTGAACTACTCTTTATTACTCTCGTGTAACCCACTCGCTATTTTGTAAGCTATCATCGTGTCACCATATGAATTTAAACTGGTATTGTTTGCGAATCATTTTACAAAATGTTCCACTTGAGCCTTATTAAATACTTGAATGCTATCTTATAAACTTATTTTATATTAATTTTACAATGTATTTTCATAAATTGTTCTACTTTGGTCCTATAAATAATTCTTGTAACATTAAAGGTGTTGATTTAAATATCAAGTGAATTATGTACTTGCGAAAAATTTCATAAGTTATTCTGATGAGACTGCTTTTATACATAGTCTCATCGTCCAAATTGGGCTTAAAATGCATAAAATATCATTAAAACTGCCAAATATATGCTCGTGTTTGCTGCTTGTGTATTTTAGGTACGGATATTGAGGAAATGGCAAAAAGATCACAAGAATCAATAAAAAACGAACACGGGAAACGAAGCCGCACAATGAGCCGGACCCGAATCCTGAATTTCCAAAATAGTCCTTGAAGTTTTGAAGATTGTCAACATTGATCCCTCATTTTTGAAGATTTGGCTAGAAAGGCCCTTGGAGAATTCATTTATACAAGATACATCCTTGGATTTTGAAGACATGTCACTAAAATCCCTTGAAGATTGCATTTATTGCATGAATGGTCCTTGTTAACAAGTTTGAAAACTTGTTGTGCCAAATTTGACAAGTTAACCAAAGTATTAACAAAGGGATTTAAGTTTGTGAGCTGTTTTTATCAAGTGACAAAATCAAAAGAAGTGGGGGGCCATATTTGTCAAACACACAAACACACCACAACCAATCAAACCCACACGTCACCCTCCTCCTCCACTCACATCACACCACCTCACCATCACACTCCACGTCTGATTTCCACCAATCAGTTATAAACTTAATTAGTTTAATAACTGATTTTTCCCTCTAAACACAAAATTTAAACACTAAACTCCCCAAACCAGATTAAATACACCTGTTCTTCCCCATAAACCCTAAAAAACACCCAGGTTCAACTAATCTTAAACTAAAGGGGTTTTGCCCCCAAATATCCAGAAAGATGATTAACCTTAGCCTAAATACAAACCCACTCTCACTTTTTTCGCCACTCAACCCATGTGCTCCCCAAGAGATTCCCCGGCTCACGTCCCTTTCCACAAAACCCCATGAGGGGACATGATCAACGCCCCAAATGGTTTTACTTGTCTCATACTCCAAATGGGCGTCCAAGATCAAACATCACAGCTGCACAATAGCAAGAAGTCACGGGCAACAATTTTGACCAAGATTCCAAGTTAAGACCAAGGGCAATTTTGGATTTCTAGCTGTTAGGGTTTCCCTTTTTTCTTTGTTTTCTAGAATAGTCTATTCACTAGTATATATATGGGTGTCTTGTGCCCATATACTTTGTTCCAGAATTTTAGCTAAATCTTGTAATTCCTTTTTAATCAATATAAAAGTTGGTATTTTATAGTAAATGTGATTCCTTTTTATATATTAAAAGTTGGTAAATGTTTGAGCTAGAGTTCTGAGTTCCAATTATATCATCAGTTTTCAAGTTTCAGTTTTCAAAAAGGTTTTAGATTTTCAGAAATTCAAGATTCCAAAGAAGTGAAAACGTATTTGGACTTTTGGTTTTGCTGAAGTTGTTCTTGTTTAAAACGTGTTCTAAGTTCCAGGGTTTATAGGTTTCAAAGGTTTGTAAAAGATTTTTGAAGAGAAAAAATCAGTTTTTCCATTTTATTTTTACTAAGTTTTACTGTATCAAAAGCCATAAGCTACAAGCTTATGGCATTTTGATACTTGCATTTTCTTCTTGGTTGTCTGTTTTTGTGCAGGGTACAAGATTGAAGCAAGCTACTCCATTTCTTTCTTGTCCTTGAAGATATATTGGGGTGGGTTTGACTGCAGTAGTCACCACCTAGCATCTTCCACAGTCAAACATCTCTTCCCATAAGACCTAGCTCAGTTTTGACTGAAAGGAGATGGCAAAGCAGCCATTGAGGGGCCTGGATGTGGGTCCCTCTAGGTAGAAAGGTCTTAAACCCTCTTATTAAGCTTAACTGTGTACCTATGTGTTTATGTGAAAAATTGCTTGAATGCTAGTTAAGATGGGTGTTCATGTTGTTTTTATTCATGTTTGATTAGGTTGAGATCAGTTCCAAGTAGTTTTAATCTTATTTGGTTTTGAAAAAGTGATTGCTAAAAATTAAAGGGGTGTTTGGATTCAGGTTTAGCTAGGCTTGTGACAAGTTTTCTTGGCTTAAAATCTACCTAGACATACTCACTAGGTTGTAATAGGTTGTATCAGTTACTGGTGTGTAGTTTGGATAGCTTTAAAGGCAAAGTGCATGACTAAAATTGGTAAATAGCTTACAAATTCAGTAAAGTCATTTTCCTGCCTTGTTTTAGTCTAATTTGCTTTGAATTTTGCATGATTGTTAGTAGTACTGCTTATCTAGGGTTTTAGATAGTTTTTAAGTGATTTGGTGGATTTGTGTGCAAGATTTAAGGGTTTGAAATTCGTTTTTGTGCAAGTAAACCAAGTCAACTGTTCATCAGAAGGATACAAGCTTAATCAGTAACTTATTTTGGCTTATTTGGTGCTTATTTGTGTGCAACTTGGTAATTTTCTTGTTTATTTGACTTCCCACAACCCAACTAGTTGTGGGAGTGCCTTATTTCCCAAGAAAAATCTTCAAATAAGCTTTCCTAAGCTTATTGGTCAACTGACCAAATTATTTGTACTAACAGTGGGAAAAAAGTTCCCCCTGCTATTGTTTTTGTTTCCACTGCTCAGCAAACAGACAAAGTCCTCTACATGTCACTTTCAGTAAATTAGGTTTTTTGTCTTTAGTGCCTTTAATTAGGAATTAGACTTTCAAATTAGTTTCATTATTTTTCTAATTTAATTTTTGATTTTTATGTTTAATTAGATTTTTTGTTACTGTTCATTTAGTATTTTTTACATTTAATAGCTATTTTAAAATCTTTTTAATATTCTGATTTTTGTCTTTTAGTGTAGAAAATTAATATTTTTAGACTTCAAAAATTTTATTAGACTTAAAAAAACATTTTAAGATTTTTAGTTTTAAAAAGTTTTTACTGTTCACCTTTTATTTATTTTTTTAGAATTAAATTTAGTTTAATTAGGGTTTAATTAATATCAGTTTTGTCTTTTAGTGAAAAATTTTATATTTTTCAAACGTTTTCATTTTTCTACTGTTCTTTAGTATAATTTAGGATTTTTAAAATTGTCAAATTATTTTTAGCATTATTTTATTATTTTTTATAATTATTTTAGTTTAAAAATAGTTTTTAGTGATTTAAAAATAGAAAAATAGTTTTTTTAAAATTAGGAAAAATACTTTTTAGTCTTTAAATAAAATAAGTAACTTATTAGTTCAATAAAATAATATTTTGGACATTTTGATTAATTATATTTAATTTTAGGGCTTTAATTAGCATTTAAAATTGAATATTTAATTAATAAAAGGTTTTAAAATATTTTTTGTTGGATTTTTATTCTTATTTATATTATTTTAGACTTAGTTTTAACTTTTAATTAATTTTTAGGTTGAAAATTTTTAATTTGTAGCTTTTTACGGTTTTACGTGAACGACCTTTTCGTCTTAGTGTAATCCGTCTTCGTAACCGTCATTCTCTTCCTATCCCATTTCTATTTTCTTTTTCTCAATATAATCACAAACCATTAATCAATTCATTACACAACGCACTTGCCTCCTCGAGAACGAACTCACTTTAGGGTCGTTTACACACGGTTTTCCTAAATCGTCGTGCTTACCCTATATTTTTACGCTCTTTTTCCTAAAAGAGTGTGATTTTACAACTATCAAAATGGCGCCGCTGCCGGGGAGGCGTGTTGTGTTTTGATTTGAACAATTGTTGTTTTTATATACTAACCATAATTAGTATTTGTATTAGTAGCACTCTACTAATACGTATTATCAGTTTTCGGTTTTTGTGTGAATACTATTACTATATTGTATACGTAGAACAATAAATTCACAAGTACTCCAAATACGTGAGAAATCACAACCTTGACTTGGGAGGTCATTACCCAATCATTGTATTCGAATCTCAAACCAAAGAAAAAAAGGCAAAAATAGATAAATACTTTCGTGAAACTCGATTTTGAAAATACAAACTATAAGGTGGGTATAAGGCGGATATTATAAAATATATCCTAAGGAAAAAGGCTCTTAAGTGCTTCGCGCCGCCTCGTTTCCCCGCTTGCTTGTGAGTATTTGATTTTGAAAGCTAATCGAGGGTTTTGCCGCCCAAAGTATTACTAAGTATCATATATATTTTCTTGGTTTCCATTGATTAAACCCTCTTGAACGATTTGGTGTACCACCATCGTTCTAAAGTCATCGAAGGAGTTCACTTCACGTGATCATTTTCATTCCTTGAGGCCTCTTTAATGGAGAGATTTGATTAAGGAGGAGATTTGTAGATTATTGTCTACCTAATACAATTCCAAAATCCAAAAAAAAAAGTAAAAACAATCAAAAATCCAAAAAAATGAAAAAGTTAAAAACACCAAAAAGAATCTTCTTTGCTCATCCCCTCGTTGTACGTGACGTTTATGCTTACTCGCAATCAAGCAAAACGTGCAGGTAAACGTAGAAACCGAAAGGAGGCAACACCTACTCCCAATTTTTCTAGTGAAGAGACTCCAAGTGAGGAACCTATTGTAGAACAAGAAGCTATCATGGCTAATCGTACTATGATGGAGTTGCTTCAAGCACCCACCGAGGGTTTTGGAGAGGCCATTGTGATTCCCGCCATCCTTGCGGATAACTTCGAGATCAAGACGGGTTTAATGTCTATGCTTCAAGCCAACAAGTTTCGCGGACACGAAAAATACAACCCACATTATCACATTAGGCAATTTAATCGTCTCACCGCGACAAGCAAGTTTAAGGATGTACCACACGATGCCATTAAGATGATGTTGTTTCCATACTCGTTAGATGGACCCGCCAAGATGCTCGAGAAAGAACCCCCAAATTCGATTTTGACATGGGCTGATCTCGTTTCTAAGTTTGTGAATCAATTTTTTCCACCATCTAAAACAACACATTTGAAAAACGAGATTTCACGATTTACACAAAGATCTAATGAAAGTTTTTCAATGGCTTGGGAAAGGTTTAAAGAAATGTTACATGAATGTACACACCATGATTTTTCCGAATTGCACCAAATTGACACTTTTTATAATGGGCTTAATGATCATGAACGAGATTACTTAAATGCCGCCGTGAGTGGTAATTTTTTGTGCAAAACAACCGAAGAGGCTTTGAAAATCATTGAAATTAGGTCTAAGGTTTATAGCCCTCGTAACACACCGACTGTTGCCAATTTGGGTTCGTCATCGTCTCGTAGCATTAATGCCTTGCAAGATGAAGCAAATGAGGAGAATCGGTTTTTCGATAGGTTTTCGACTCTTATGTCCCATTGGAAAGCTCAAGAAGCTTCAAATTCCGCTTCGGTTAAAGCGGTTGCTAAGAGTTGTATTTCGTGTGGTGGAGCTCATGATTTTTCCGAGTGCATTACCGCGGATGGTAACACTTCGAATGCTTATGTAGCCACGGGAACTTATAACCAAAACGGTCAAGGTTCCCGCCAAAATCAAGCTCCACCAAATCAAAATGCTAATAACTATCGAAACAACAATCAAGGTGGTAATTATCAAGGAAATCAACATAACTACAACAAGGGTAATTATCAAAGTGGAAATGGGCAAATTTCAAACCAAAACCAAAACCGTGATTTTCAAACTACCACACAAGGTTTTCAAAATGATCACACCAAAAATCTTCAAGGAGAATTTTTGAATTATGCTAAAGCAAACGATGCTAAGTTTGATAATATGCAACGTGAAATGGTTAGCTTAAGATCCGAGTTGAAAAACGAGCTTAAAAACGAACTTGCTAATGAACTTAAGACTCATGCTAATAAAATGGAAGGAAATGTTCAACGATTCCAACAAAATCAACAAAAAATGGAGCAAGGTCAACATGAGATTAAGCAAGAATTGTTAAAAGCGGATGCTAGGCAATCTAAGTTTGAAGACCGAATGGGAAAAATGTTTGAAGCTATCATGTGTAAACCTTCTTCTTCGGGTGGTCTTCCTAGTGATACCATCGTAAACCCGAAAGGAGAATTGAAGGTCATTACTACTCGTAGTGGTAAAACTTTCAAAGAACCCATTTCTCGTCCAAGTACTTCTATGGAGAAGGAAAAAGAGAAAGAACCCGAGGTGGTGGTAGAAAAGGAGCAAATTCCAAGCCCACGAAGTACCGCTCAAACCACACCTACGGTTGAACCAATACCAATCATGGAACCCGAGATTCCAAGGCCGTTGCCTATGCCCCAACCCACACCACCCTTACCTTACCCTTCAAGACGAAACAAGGAAAAGGCACAAGAACAAAATAATTATCAATTTGAACTTTTTATGAAAATGTTTCGTGACTTGCATTTTAATATAAGTTTTGCCGACGCCTTGGTCATGATGCCTCGATTTGCCGCGAACTTCAAAAGTATGTTGCATAACAAAGAGAAATTGCAAAAATCGTCTAGTTGTTCATCGGTTTTTCTTAGCCGCATACCTCAGAAAGTCGGTGATCCCGGCAAGTTTTTAATCCCATGTGCTATACAAGATATGGAAGAATGCTACGCCTTGGCCGATCTTGGTGCTAGTATTAATTTGACGCCTCTTGAAATTTTTAAGTCGCTCAATCTTCCCAATCTCACTCCTTCAAGAATGTCAATCGAGATGGCCGATCATTCTACGATTCTAGCTTGTGGAGTAGCCGAGGACGTCTTCGTAAAAGTTGGAAAGTTCTACTATCCCGTAGACTTTATTGTTGTTGACATTCCCATCAATCCTAAAGTTCCTCTAATTTTAGGTCGATCATTTTTGGATACCCCGAGAGCACTTATCGACGTGCATGCTAGGAAAATCACTCTTCGTTTCAATGAGGAAGAACTCGTCATAAATGCAACTCAAAACTCCACACTTTCTCATGTGTATTCTATCACGTCTTTGATCAATGTTAGTCCTATAAAAAACATTTGCAAAAAGATTTCAAAAAGAGTTTTAGGAGTTGATGATAAAAACGATTTTCCGTCCCCTCCGCCGGTGGAGGTTAAGAGTGTTAAGCCTATGATTCCAATCACGAATGATTTTTTGGATGATGAATATGTTGATCCCGATGGGGAAGTTTTCTTTGTTGACAAACGTTTTGAGAACTTACCACCACCTAAACCAAAACGGTTTTCAAATGTGAGAATTTTTAGTGTGACTAACATTGCTTTAGAAACACCAAATATTTTTGACATAATTAAGTCGGGTTTTCATAAGGAGAGTTTAAAATATAAAAAAGGAAAAGATTTTGAATTGGATTTAAAAGATTTTTCTACAATGCTAACTCCGTCATCACCACGTGTATTGAGTGCTACAAGCTCGTCGTCTTCTCCTTTTGACGATGCTTTGTGTGGACCTAGTGTGGGGAAAACCCCTTATGTTCCCTCCCCTTTCTCCACCGAGGACGAGATATTTGATCCCGGAATTGCTTATAAAGGGAAATCTCGGTCTTCCACCGATGCAATAAATGGAAAATCTTTCTATTTGATTTGTGCGAGTCTACCTCGAGTAGCTCATGGTTTTTATGACTTACCCATTGTCCCACCCTTCTATTTCTTCTCATCTATTTTCTTGAAACCCTTTGGGTTTGTGTTGACACATGATGAAGTGGCGTTGATTTGTTTTTCCAATGAAAACGAGAACGCCGTCTTCGATCCCGGTATTTTGCACCATCTAAGGACTTAGTCCTTAATACCGGTTGTTTTTGGGCCTTGTTTATCATGTAAGCCCCACTAAAAATTGACCACACCATGATTATCCCTAAATGATCACATTTATGGGGATTCGAGTCGAGCTTTTGACTCGGTTATAAAAAACAAGGTGCCTCGTGGGGGAAACCCATGCTTATCCATGTACATATTATTGCTTTCTAATTAGTTTAATGTGAGGGGATTTGTGCCCTTCCAACCTTTGTTCCGTGGTTGTTTGTGAATTGTGGTTTTTAGATCATGATCTTCACGATTGGAGCCTCTCGTGTTCGTTTTATGGGAGCACTCGATCGTTTGCTTTGAAGACTTTCTCAATATCCAAATGATATATCCTTTGATGTTCTAACCTTAGGTTTTTAGCCCACTTCATAAACGGCTATTAATTTATTGGTTACACCCTTTCCATGCTAGATTAGGCATTCGACTACGTCTCTAGTATGGGGGTGTTTGCACCCCTAGACTCGAAACATTGAGGACAATGTTTAACTTTAGTATGGGGGGGTGAATAGATACTTGCCTTGCCAAACCTTCACGCTTTCCAAAGTTTATCTTTTTGTTTATCGTTTTGTTGCAAAATAAGGCTAAAAATGGCCAAATTTTAAAATTTTTCTCATTTTTTATAAGTGTTTGAAGACACGAATGTAGGTTTTCCGATGGCGGGAATAAGAGTAATTTTTGACTCGACCGTGCGTGTTGAGCACTTAGCTTTGGTTCCTTAACTACACATTAGGCTAAGTCTCTTAAATGAGGACGAGAAATGATAGAGTTAATTATAAGTTACTATGCTAAACGTAGAGTACTCGTATTCTTTCAAAAACTCATGTGTTCTCGTTATTTGCTTATTCTCCCTTCGCATGTAAATATTTTTTGCTTAATAAATATTGACTTAGCGGTTTAGTTGGGATTGTTGGGTTTCTAGTCTTTTCTAGTAGCTTCCGTGTAATTAAATTGGGAAGACATTAAGGTATCGCCAGCGTCACGGTTTTGAAGTATTGGCACCCTAATAATCGAAAGCTTCACCCAATAATAAGATTTCAAGTGCTCACCTAAATCAAGCAAACAATTTGAAGCCCCACAAGGCTGAAAAATCTATGCAAAATTGAAAGTGAATCAAGCCTTAATCTTCTAAGCTTTAAAGATCCAAAATTCGCCTTAGCGTGAGGATATACGTCTTTGGCTAATAAAACCACCGATGAGGCGGATAATAAAAGGCAAGGCAAGAACGAAGTCATAATAAAAGCTTCATGGCGAAGTTGAATAAAAGATGGAGGTAAACCAAAGATAATAAGGCCCTTCCGTTAGGGGGCGTATAAAAGTCTTGGTAATAAGTCTCATGTTCAAAACCGTTATAAAACCGTGTTTATCGATTCTTCTTGTCAACTTAATTTTTTAACATCGTTGTCTATTAGGAGGGGTTATTGATTTGATGGTCTTGGTTACACCGTTAGGACTCTATTTTTAGACCTAAATCTCTATTATCGCATAAGTCAAACAATGTATCCTCGTGAAACCTTCAAGACAAAATAAAATATAAGAGATACAACTTAGGAATAATGGGAGGATAAGTACGTGATTAGAGCATATGAGTAGTGTTAGCATTACTAACTTATAATGACAATGATCTCGTTGCACGCTTGGCATGGAATTGGGGTGAAAATCGAGGACGATGAAATTATTTCTAAAGAAGCATTCACGTGTTCTTATTCTATGAACCTAAACGTCCTATTTTGCGATGAAAATCATACATTATGTCTAAAATGCAAGTAGTAGTAATAGTAGTAGTGTAGCTAGTTTATCAATTCAATAAAGTAAATAAAAATGAATTTTGGAGGTGCTAAGATACTTTATTCTAGCATTACGTGAGGGCACGACAATGGTTTAGTATGGGGGAGTGATGAGACTGATTTTATACATAGTTTCATCGTCCAAATTGGGCTTAAAGTGCATAAAATATCATTAAAACTGCCAAATATATGCTCGTGTTTATTGCTTGTGTATTTTAGGCACGGATATTGAGGAAATGGCAAAAGGATCACAAGAATCAATCAAAAATGAACACGGGAAACGAAGCCGCACAATGAACCGGACCCGAATCCTGAATTTCCAAAATGGTCCTTGAAGTTTTGAAGATTGTCAACATTGATCCCTCATTTTGGAAGATTTGGCAAGAAAGGCCCTTGGAGAATTCATTTATATAAGATACATCCTTGGATTTTGAAGACATGTCATTAAAAGCCCTTGAACATTGCATTTATTGCATGAATGGTCCTTGTTAACAAGTTTGAAAACTTGTTGTGCCAAATTTGACAAGTTAACCAAAGTATTAACAAAGGGATTTAAGTTTGTGAGCTGTTTTTATCACGTGACAACATCAAAAGAAGTGGGGGCCATATTTGTCAAACACACAAACACACTACAGCCAATCAAACCCACACGTCACCCTCCTCGTCCACTCACATCACACCACCTCACCATCACACTCCACGTCTGATTTCCACCAATCAGTTATAAACTTAATTAGTTTATTAACTGATTTTTTCCTCTAAACACAAAATTTAAACACTAAACTCCCCAAACCAGATTAAATACACCTGTTCTTCCCCATAAACCCTAAAAAGCACCCAGGTTCAATTAATCTTAAACTAAAGGGGTTTTGCCCCCAAATATCCAGAAAGATGATTAACCTTAGCCTAAACACAAACCCACTCTCACTTTTGTCCCCACTCAACCCATGTGCTCCCCAAGAGATTCCCCTGCTCACGTCCCTTTCCACAAAACCCCATGAGGGGACATGACCAACGCCCCAAATGGTTTTACTTGTCTCCTACTCCAAATGGGCGTCCAAGATCAAACATCACAGCTGTACAATAGCAGGAAGTCATGGGCAACAATTTTGACCAAGATTCCAAGTCAAGACCAAGGGCAATTTTGGATTTCTAGCTGTTAGGGTTTCCCTTTTTTCTTTGTTTTCTAGAATAGTCTATTCACTAGTATATATATGGGTGTCTTGTGCCCATATACTTTGTTCCAGAATTTTAGCTAAATCTTGTAATTCCTTTTTAATCAATATAAAAGTTGGTATTTTATAGTAAATGTGATTCCTTTTTATATATTAAACGTTGGTAAATGTTTGAGCTAGAGTTCTGAGTTCCAATTATATCATCAATTTTCAAGTTTCAGTTTTCAAAAAGGTTTTAGATTTTCAGAAATTCAAGATTCCAAAGAAGTGAAAACGTATTTGGACTTTTGGTTTTGCTGAAGTTGTTCTTGTTTAAAACGTGTTCAAAGTTCCAAGGTTTATAGGTTTCAAAGGTTTGTAAAAGATTTTTGAAGAGAAAAAATCAGTTTTTCCATTTTATTTTTACTATGTTTTACTGTATCAAAAGCCATAAGCTACAAGCTTATGGCATTTTGATACTTGCATTTTCTTCTTGGTTGTCTGTTTTTGTGCAGGGTAGAAGATTGAAGCAAGCTACTCCATTTCTTTCTTGTCCTTGTAGATATATTGGGGTGGGTTTGACTGCAGTAGTCACCACCTAGCATCTTCCACAGTCAAACATCTCTTCCCATAAGACCTAGCTTAGTTTTGAATGAAAAGAGATGGCAAAGCAGCCATTGAGGGGCCTGTATGTGGGTCCCTCTAGGTAGAAAGGTCTTAAACCCTCTTATTAAGCTTAACTATATACCAATGTGTTTATGTGAAAAATTGCTTGAATGCTAGTTAAGATGGGTGTTCATGTTGTTTTTATTCATGTTTGATTAGGTTGAGATCAGTTCCAAGTAGTTTTAATCTTATTTGGTTTTGAAAAAGTGATTGCTGAAAATTAAAGGGGTGTTTGGATTCAGGTTTAGCTAGGCTTGTGACAAGTTTTCTTAGCTTAAAATCTGCCTAGACACACTCACTAGGTTGTAATAGGTTGTATCAGTCACTGGTGTGTAGTTTGGATAGCTTTAAAGGCAAAGTGCATGACTAAAATTGGTAAATAGCTTACAAATTCAGTAAAGTCATTTTCCTGCCTTGTTTTAGTCTAATTTGCTTTGAATTTTGCATGACTGTTAGTAGTACTGCTTATCTAGGGTTTTAGATAGTTTTTAAGTGATTTGGTGGATTTGTGTGCAAGATTTAAGGGTTTGAAATTCGTTTTTGTGCAAGTAAACCAAGTCAACTGTTCATCAGAAGGATAAAAGCTTAATCAGTAACTTATTTTGGCTTATTTGGTGCTTATTTGTGTGCAACTTGGTAATTTTCTTGTTTATTTGACTTCCCACAACCCAACTGGTTGTGGGAGTGCCTTATTGCCCAAGAAAAAGCTTCAAATAAGCTTTCCTAAGCTTATTGGTCAACTGACCAAATTATTTGTACTAACAGTGGGAAGAAAGTTCCCCCTGCTATTGTTTTTGTTTCCATTGCTCAGCAAACAAACAAAGTCCTTGACATGTCACTTTCAGTAAAAATTTTATTAGACTTAAAAAAACATTTTAAGATTTTTAGTTTAAAAAGTTTTTACTGTTCACCTTTTATTTATTTTTTAGAATTAAATTTAGTTTAATTAGGGTTTAATTAATATCAGTTTTGTCTTTTAGTGAAAACTTTTATATTTTTCAAACTTTTTCATTTTTCTACTGTTCTTTAGTATAATTTAGGATTTTTAAAATTGTCAAATTATTTTTAGCATTATTTTATTATTTTTTATAATTATGTTAGTTTAAAAATAGTTTTTAGTGATTTAAAAATAGAAAAATAGTTTTTTTAAAATTAGGAAAAATACTTTTTAGTCTTTAAATAATATAAGTAACTTATTAGTTCAATAAAATAATATTTTGGACATCTTGATTAATTATATTTAAATTTAGGGCTTTAATTAGCATTCAAAATTGAATATTTAATTAATAAAAGGTTTTAAAATATTTTTTGTTTGATTTTTATTCTTATTTATATTATTTTAGACGTAGTTTTAACTTTTAATTAATTTTTAGGTTTAAATTTTTTAATTTGTAGCTTTTTACGGTTTTACGTGAACGACCTTTTCGTCTTAGTGTAATCCGTCTTCGTAACCGTCATTCTCTTCCTATCCCATTTCTATTTTCTTTTTCTCAATATAATCACAAACCATTAATCAATTCATTACACAACACACTTGCCTCCTCGAGAACGAACTAACTTTAGGGTCTTTTACACACGGTTTTCCTAAATCGTCGTGCTTACCCTATATTTTTACGCTCTTTTTCCTAAAAGAGTGTGATTTTACAACTATCATATTCCGATTTCTATTTTTGGTATCATATATTTTTCTTTTAAATATATGACATGTAATACTGGTTTGACGAAGCTGAGCATCACATTGCTAGTCCTAAATTATGCATGGCCTGATCACCTATGCGTAATTTAGAAGGAGCCATGTGAGGCCGAATAGTAGTCACCTTAAATATCTTGTCAAAGAACCAACTTTTTACTTATGTTCCTTAAAAAGTTAGATAAAATAAAGTTTTGAAAAGTTTTACATCTTATGCGAGTAGCACCAGTTCGCGACTTACACATATGAACCCTTATCTTTTCTTGAACAAAGTACATGCCTCAATGACATATTTCCTTACTCAACGACTTTTGTTTTACTTGTTACCTCATCTTCATTCGTGAAAAATTCTTGTTACCAGCCGTCTAATTTCTTACCATTGATACCATACTTGAAAGTTTCAATGTTGTTATGCTTCTACATCGACCCACATTCTCTATCTATTTGGTAGATCTTCGAAACGTCTCTGGATGCGGATAATAATTTATGACTGGACGTGAATGATAATTTCGTGTATTTGTCATTATGTGTGTTGGACTCTATCGTCTTAAAATTCGCTCATGTGAACCAAGTGTCGATTTCGCCTCTCATTGCTAATGTTGTTCATTTACTAGAACTACTCTTGTAACACCCCACCTTGATAAGTGGACCGTTACGTGTATTTATAGCGTGTCATCAAAGCATTCAAGGTAATATGTACTAAAACATACATGACCAAAAGGGAAAATCGGAATCAAACATCGGTTCCCAAACATAAGCCCAAAACATAAATAAAGTAAATGAAATGAGAAGGACAAAACAAGTGTCCAAACAAGCATAAGTATATGAGGGAAAAAAGGAGAAGAAGTCTAAGGCAGCTTCCATCCTATGCACGTCCTCCAAATGCTCAAGTCTGTCCTTGGGTACCTACCGTTTTAGGACAATGAAGGGAAAGTAACAGCTGAGCAATACGCTCAGTGAACGGATATATGACATAATATGAATGACTGAAACATAAATAAGATTGAAAAGCAGCGGAAATGTATAAGTCCTGGAAAACCTGGTACATGTTTATAAAACTGGTTTTATAGTTTGAAAAGACTTATGTTTAGCTTATACTGAAAATCTGTATTTTAAATATGCCCGGAGCCCATATAGGTCATGATATAACAACGTGCATGAATACTTAGAGGGGTGACCTCATCATGTAATTAGAGGGGCTGCCTCTAATTATGACAATATGGGTAGAGGGATCAGCTCCTGTAACGGGTGGAAGGCACATACCGTAGTTACCATGAAATATTACTACTTGTCCTAGGATGCACCCATTCGTCCCACATGATTATAATAATAACCAAGGCCAAAATACTGTAAAGGGACGCTGCGAGCAATCACTCTCACCGCATAAGAGTCATAACACCGGTGCCTCCAGTGCTATGGTTATGGAACCCCCATAACTAGGTGAAACTGGCATGCATGTATATAGCTCAAGCGATCTAAAATAACCATAACATATACTGTGACAATCCGTCAATTTGAGGTCGTTACTTTATTCTCAAGTATTATTTAAAACTCATTATTTTATTGATAATTTATGAACTCACTCACCTTTGGGAAGAAATTTGGGTTTACGTCTTGAAGTAGCATCGTCTACGTCTAAACAGGAGAAATCTACGTCACGTGTTTACGTTTACATTCTCCGTTTTTGTGACAGTCCGATATTTCAGAAAATATACTTATTCTCGAATATTATTTTGGGATTTTAATTTGTGTTGGTTCATAAACTCACAAATTTACGAGAAGAAATTAGGACTTATGTGAATAATTTAGCGTCTTTTACGATTAAAACGGAAACCCTAGGTTTACGTATTTACGCTTTTAAACTCCATTTTTGATGAGACAATTTTTATAAGAATCGTTTTGCGCCGTAGATTCATAATTTATAAAAACGTTTTTCGTAAAACGACCCGAGGGAACGTAAATCGAGGAAACTAGAATCGAGGAGTACCCGTAAATTAGTGGGGATGAGATAAGTTTACACTTGCCTCACCCCCACTATGGGTGGCCAAAGACAAGCCACAACGCCATCTAGGTGTCAACTTAACATAAACACTAAGGACACATGTCCTTAGTGCCTACCAATACCACTAACACAAAACTAGCTAACCAAAACAACTTTCTCATATACGTGCAAATCTAGTGAAAAAAATTATCCAACTCTCTCTTGGCTCTCCTATGCCGTCCCATATACATCACAAACACCACCATTGATCAAAATCTTAACCACACATCATATGTATAACTTGCATATGATGATAACCCATTGAAGACATAATGATTTGAGGTGATCTTAACAACTAAAAAAGAGTTTACATGGAGTTTAAGGGCTGATTTTCAAGAAGGTGTTCATCCACTTGAAGATTTCAAAAATTACATTGCTAAAACTGAAGATTTGGTAACAAGAACCAAGCCTTGTTCATCCAAAATCTCAACCTTTTCATCACTTTGGTGGTATAGAGATTGTTTCCTTCCTATCATCTTGTTATTTTATAAAAGTAATTATGTATTTTCTTTATAAATGTATATGTATATGATGATGAATGATGATCAAAATATTATGTGGGAATTTTGTGTTAATAGATTTGGTTAAAAAGATTAAAATCAACAAGTAAAGATGATAAAATCTTGATTAGATTCATAGGCTGTATAAAACAGTAAGTAACCATATGATCACTTGGTAAAATGGTTTGAATTATTGAATATACAGTTAGATATATGATTTTTACATATGTGGTGAGTTGGCCACTCAATAGAATCATTAAAATGAGCAAGATATGATCAAAATACTATTGAGGTACAAATCTGTATATTTTGTTTTGGACGAATTATTAGGAATACTTAGATGATGATTGAGCACTAGCTATAAAGAAATTATTTGTAGCACATATCATGTAGTTTGTGCTGCTCAAATTTGAGCTTCTATCTCCTTATAGAACTCAAGATATGGCAAAAATGATGGAATGGACTTTGATAATTAGATTTGTAAATAAAACTATATACTATAAAATGAGCACTCAAGTAATATTATTATAAAATAAATAAAAAAACCCACTAACTAATAATTATTATTATAAATGAGTTATATACTAAAATAAATAAACTTGGCATTTTATAAAAGTAAAAACTCAAATGTTTTCTAAAGTTATAAAACTATATATAAGTTTTACGTCTTTTCGGCTAAAACCGAAAGATTAACGTTTTCGCCAAATAAAACTTAGACGGTCGGACCCGTCTAATGTAATATTTTTATAACTCATATACTGATGTGTAAACATATTTGACAAATAAAAACCGATAAACCCGAGCTTTATAACTTATGGACCTTAATGGGCCAAAGTAGCCTTATTGGATTGTTAGCCCAACTTGTTTGGCTTAACACTAATGGACTTACTCATAGGCTTAACCCACTTGGGCCCAACATATGAGTATAGGCCTGGTATTAAAAAGTATAAATGGGCTAATATAATGAATTAAACTTTTAATGGGCTTATTGGGCCTTAATATGTAATTGAGTTGAAACTAGTATAACTAGTCTAAATTGACTAACACATAACACATATAATGTTGTATGAAGAGATAAAATCCCATTTGATCATTATCATACTTATGATATCATCATATATATACATAACCATTATTTTATAAAGTCATTGGACAAGAGTCTAAGACCGAGTATTATTTGTCTAGGTTTCTGTGATTGAAGCACGTACCGTACATCCAAATCGTCGATAACCCGCCTTTCCCAATCAACGTGACTTCATAGCCTCGCATTCTTTTAAATATTTTTATGAAATGTTTTATAAACCCGCGAGGGAGATAACATGCTTGTTTTGATAAAAATAGAACACAAGTAGTCCCGATTGTTTGCTTATTGATATGGACCCGAATGATTATATGACCCGATGAATGAAATGAAATGGATTATTATTAGTTAGGTTATGTCACTAAAAGTCCCATTAGCATGAATTGTGAACTACCGGGATTTGGTAGACGCTTATGAATATAATAATACTATTTCGGGAAGATCACCCCAATTCGCGCCTGAACGGTTGATCCCTGTCGTGCCACATTGATTGGTAAGCGAATTTATGTATGAGAAGATTTATATAAGCGTGATTATTGTGAAGACACGCTGTTTTAGATGGGCAAAGGAATTACGGGTTAGCTACCCGATATATGATATAGAAAAGTAACAATGTCATGTGGCTTATAATAATCCAACAATGAAAATACTGATATACGAATTGAATTATAATATGTTGCCTGACGAGCAATACGGGGTCTTATTACTGATATTATGTTCGTGTTTTGGTTTTACATAACTATTTTCATATAATGGTTTTTTCTATTAAACTCTATACAACGTTGCAAAACGTATTGTATGATGTTTTTACGAAAATGGTTCGTATAATGGTTTTGAAGGCAAAAGCCTATATTATGATTTACAACAAAGATTCGTATAAAATGTCTTTAGCCTATTTTATAGCCTACGACAAAAATTTGTACAAAATGATTTTCTGTAATATATATAGCGGTGATATACTAATGGTTTTTATTGAACTCTATGAATTCACTTGGCGTTTTCGCTGACCTTTTTAACATGTTTTATCTCAGGTACTTGAAGGTAATTCTCGGGAAGACGACAAGAATTTATGGCCCACATTCAAATAAAATTTCCATTCAAATGTTTTGTAAATTTGTATGACCTACTATGACCTGAGGACCTATGCAATTTGATGTTTATGAATGGAAAATGCTTTATTATTAAACGACGCGATTTTTAAGCGTTGTCTATGATTTGAGTAATGTGCTATCCCGTAACACCAACGACTATTCCGCTGAACTAAAGTATGAATATTTGGGGGTGTTACAGTTTGGTACCAGAGCTCTCGTTATAGAGAACGAAAGATTTTTAAAACCGAGGTTTTGAATAAAACATTTCAAAAACCTTTTAACCGTAAATATTTTTAAATAAATATTTTGAATAAAATCTTTAAAAATCTATTGAGTATAACGGCGCCGAAGAATTCCCGAGCTACTGACAAGGCCAGACTGAGAAGTGTTATTTTAATATATATATATAACTTGGATTATATATATATTTATGTTGTAATTTGATTACATGATTATTTGATGATTATTTTTATACTTATACGAGATATTTATACGACGTAGATTGTCAGAAGGAACCCTAACTCCCCTAGCAAATCAATCAAAGCTATTCCTGTAGGAAATCTAGCCATTCTAGATCTAAACCAAGTTTTGGATGTTTATGATCCCAACAAAATGGTTGATATTTATAAAAAAGTTGATAGTAGTTGATTATGATCTTGAAGAAGAATTGGCGAGATTAAATCTGATATCGATGTCATGACGATCTTTCCTTATAGAGTGGAGTTTGACAAAACCTTACCACCTAGAAAGGTGTCATCTGATTCGGTGTCACCCAATTCTTAAATTTGAAATCGAAGAGGTGAATGTTGCACTTGAGGCAGTCACTGGACCCTTTACCCAAAAGCCTCATGCCACTTGTACCTTTCCGAGAAGTCTAATTGAATGTGTGAGTCATTTCATACTAGTGACTCATTTGATAATTATTGTTGTAAGAGCTATAGGATTGGAAATTAAGTGTTGTTCATATCGAGCTTTTATTTCCCTTTCAAGGTCTAAGAATAAGGTTGAAGTATTGGAAAATGAGGTAGGATGTAGCATTGAGTATAAGTTGGTTGAAAACTTGAATAAAGTCAAATTTAACTTGTATGGAATATGAGATTGTTAAGAGGAAGTCGTTAAGCCCTGTGGTTGAATTATAAGGTTTTAAATGATTGTTGGTTTGTGTTAAGGGTTTTTCCTAGACCATTGTCCAATGACGAGGATGCCCAGTGTCCAAGAAATAAATCGAAGAAATCTTCTTCTGAAATTGGGACCGATGGATCTTTCGGGACATGTGGAACACCTAATGACTCATGTAGATTAGTATTCATTGTAGTATCTTTTAAAATCCCTAACTTAACTGAGACATCAGTTGGTAGGATGAGTCCTTGGAATTGCATGACATGGCGACACGTAATGTGTTACAGTACAATTTTTGACTTGTTTGTGATTAATGAAAAGACTACCTTTTATTGCTAAATTCTACATGTATCGTCGTTATCTATCTTTTCTTGCTTCTTCCTAATGTTCGCATTAGTGATGCAACCATTAAACAAGTACTCATCTCGATTTGAGTTACGTTGTGGATTATTCTTTTTGTATTTCCGAGTGCCATCGAGGACATGAACCTCATGATTATTTGGCTAAGCTCATTTCCTAGCACATTGTAGTTAGTTCTGGGTGAACAACTCTTCATCACTCCTTTTGCAGATCACTCATTGTTTTTATAAGTAATACGATACCATCTGGGGGAAAAATATTAAATTCTCATTTTATATGAGTTATTTAAATTGGTACTATTAGTAGTTATTGTCGAAATAAAGTTGTTTATGAAACAATTTGGAAAACTTAATTACTTCCATAATGAAGAACATCTCTGTAAATTCATTTTGATTCTTATTCCAGAATTAAGCATGAAAATATTTTTATTTTAAACATGATGATAAAATTTTGACGAACTGAGTATTGCATCGTTAATCCTAAAATTGTATATAGTTGCGCCCCTACGTACAATTTGGAAGGGACCATGCAAGGCTGATTAGTAGTCACCATGAAATTGTTAATAAACATTACATTTTCCTTGAAATTGTGAAAGATTAAATTTTTATGAGATCTGCAAGAAGTGCAAAATAGGGACATATTGATAGGGACACCTACATATGTGCCCATACCACTTATTTTTCCGAATCGAATTTACTCATCAGTGGATATTGTCTTATTTGACAATTGATATCCCGTCTTGTCCAATTCTCTCATGGTGAGATTCTTTGGAAACTTTACTAATTATCGAGTGTTGATACCCGACTGGGTGTATCGACGTTCCTGTCATTTCTTTTGATTAGATTCCATTTGAATGACATGGGTAACGATCCGAGGTGCTTTCGAATGCGTACTCAATTCATGAAAACATGGGATATACTCATATTCGTTAATGTTTTCGTCTTTATCTGATTTGAAATTCTCTCACGTAAATCATGCGTTGACCCTACTCTTTTAATGTTAGCTATGTCTCCAGATATCCTTGAATTTGTGAAGGATTATGAGTTATTATTAGTCTTTTGAGAAGTTCTCATCTTATCAACGGCAATAAAACTGAAAAGTTGGTAGTGCCATTAGAATGGATTGGTTGATTATGACATGATATCATTGTCTAAATTGATAGGAACTCGAGTAGAATTCCCCTAAAAGATAAGATGTTGATTATCAAAGGTGATATAAATAATTCTCGATGGGTGACCATATCATGCATTTAGGCTTGAAACTATACCATGAGTGGTTATGAATTAGTCATAGATCTTGTAATCTAGAAAGAACCTAAAGCAAATTTATTAAAAGATGTTCCTGTTATTTGAAACTTCTGAGGTATTTGCTGATGAATTACCTAGACTTTCGCCATTAAGGCAAGTTGAATTTGGTATTGATTATATTCCCGGTGCTGCACCTGTGGCATGTGCACTGTACACCAGCACCATCTGAATCGAAAGAGTTACCGTACAACTAAGAGAGTTGTCGGAGAAATCTTTTATTCTGCTAAGCTCGTCACCATGAAGAGCTATGGTGTTATCATTCCTTATATATATTGATTACCGTGAACTGAATAAATTGACGATCAAAATTCATATCCATTACCCAAGATGAAAGATTTGTTCGATCATTTACAAGGTTATAGCGTATATTCAAAAATTTGATCCACGACATGGTTACCATCAACTTTGCGTCCACAAAGAAGATTATCCATTCCAATCACTACATCCAGAACTCATAATGAACATTATGAGTTTCATGTATGTCGATTGGATTGAACAATGCACATGTAGCATCCATAAATTTGGTGAATCACATGTGTAGGCTGTAATTTGATAAATTCATGCTTATGATCATTAAGGACCATATGTTTGTTTCTAAGAATAAGAAGGAGTTAATAATCATTTATAGACTGTCCTGAGTTGGCCGAGCAATGAGAACCTGTACCTTGAGTATTTAACATGTGATTTATGGCTTAATCCTTTACATTATTTGACCGTGTGATTAATAGATAATGGAATCTATATTGACTCTTCAAAGAATAGAGCCATTAAGGCTTTGGGTTATACCAAAAAGGAAATACGAAAATGTTTTGACAAATATTTATCAAAGGATTTTTTTAGGGAATCATTCCCTTATACCCAGATCATTTAACTAAACTCCCTTAGGAGTAAATGTTTGTGTATACCTCAAGACAACCTAGGAGGAATTGAGGAAAACCATTTAAACCATGACTTGGAATTTGAAGCGACAATTTTTGCTTTTCAACTAAGAAAATTTTGACCAAAGTATAAACAAAGATTTTTCGAACATTTACAAATCTTGTTAATTATTCTCGATAAATCAACAAAAAAAATCGTGTTAACTAAATTCAAATTTATTTTGAACATTTTTCTATAATTGAACAAACTAAGAAATTTAAAATTTTTTACGTTTACGTTTCATAAAATTTAATATTTATTACTTAATTACTTGTAATATTTATTGACGCTTTAAACGTCGGATTGAGTAAAACTAATAAAGATAATATTTGAGACGAAACTAAAACTTAGAAAATATGAAGAAAGAATTCTGAGTAATTGTGGTCGTGATAATTATTTCATCAGGGAAGGTGAATGATATTAGTATTTTATATGGATTCAATTTGTCTCTCGATCCTCTCGAATTGATCTCGGTTCTAAGTGGAATGATTCGTTCTTGGTTAATGAAAAGGAGTTTGGTTGTTTATTTATTTTAAACTAATAACAATTAATTAAGTGTCGAAGAGTAAAATTAAAGATTTAAATGATTAAAGTAAAAGACGAACTTAAAAATTAAATGTTTAAAAACTCTAAAGATTATATTAGAAAAATAAATGGACATTCAATAAAAATTAACACTTGGAAAACTTTGTGAAAAATAAGAACTTAGTTGGAAAATACTAAAAGAAAGTAAGATCGGAACAAAACAAAAGAGGCTAAATCGGAATGTCAAAACTTGCAGCAATCGGAATGTATTCCGATCTAACGATCGGAATATGGAGGAGACTAGTGATCGGAATATGAGAAAAAGAGGGGCAATCGGAATACTTGAAAACTTGTACAATCGGAATTTGTGTAAAGGAGGCAATCGGAATATGGAGAAATGAGTGCTAATCGGAATACGGCTAAACAACTCCAATCGGAATGTGCTGAACGGGACAAATCGGAAAATTAAGAGAAAACAACAATCGGAATATGCTAAAATTACTCACCGTCGGAATATTGCCAAAACCCTTTTCCGATCATATGATCGGAATGAAGGAGGGTGTCCTTGGTCGGAATATCCGGTCGGAAAAGGGCTTTCCCTTTTCCAAAAATGATGTAGATCCGAATATTAAGCTAAGTGAATAAGCTATCAATAAGCCGATCACCAAACTAGCTCGAATCCAATAAAAAGCTGATCAAATAAGCACTAAAAACAACTTTTCTAACTTTTAACAAGCAAACTTATTAATCTACTCAATAAAGAAATGAACTTTTTATAAAAACTTTAAAAAGTAAATAAGCAAAACAACAAATAAGCCAATAAGAACAAGGATCTTAAAGATTATTTATGTATAAACTTAAGGAAACATAAAAAGTAATCAACTTTTTAAGCACAAATCATTGATGAACAACACGGATCATACGAGATTTGTACCAAAATCAATAAAAGTAAAAGAAAGGAAGGATGAGATTAAAGATTAAAAGATAAAAACTAGAACTTGATTAATGATAGATAATACAAAAGTTTGAATTGAAAAAGAAGAAGTTGAAATCTAGTGAGAGAAAGTTTAGAACTTTCTCTCTCTAAAACTAAAAACTACCTAAAAGACTAAGTGTAAAACTAAGTGTCTCATTTTTGTGAAGTAGAACCATATATATAGGCGTGTGTATGGTGGTGGGCTTTTTGATTGGGCTTTGGTTTAGGCTCCTTTTTCTTCTTTCTTCTTTAGTCTTCACGCGTCTTAAATAAACGTTTCCGACTTGGATTTGAGAAGTGTCGGTGAATAATTCCAACTCGTCTTATAATCTTTTATTTAATAGACTCGAGTTCTTCGACATATATGAATCTTCCATCTTTGGCTCTATTCTTCGATAAATCTTCAAATAGGCACAATGACTTCAATTCTTTTGCATCTCTTGGACAATAGACTTCGTCTTGAGTCTTTTTCCTTGATAAAAACCCGTGCAATCCCATGTTTTCTTCAATATTCATCCGGTTGACTCTGAAAACACAATAAACACAAAAACCACGCATAATTCCAAACAAATGATATTAAATACGTGTTTTGGTCTTGTTTTAGCCAGAATTAAGTGGTAAAAGGATGGGTGTTTTCACACCTATCAAATCCCCTACACTTAACCATTGCCATGCCCTCATGCAATGCTTAGTGACAAAGCACATTTACACTTTTCTCATGATCAATCAACCTTGGCCTTATTAAAATACTACTAAACAAAGATTTAAGTACCAAGAGAAATTAAAACTTTAAAGTAAACAAAAGGATAGAAAATAGCTATGTGGAAATAACTTGCAAAGAGATCGAGGACTTACATTAGGGCTTCGGTGCTGCGAAGATTTATCACCCTCAAGTTTCACGTTCCCCAAACTAAGCTTAAAAACGAGATCATTGTTATTATAAGTTAGCAATTCAAACACTTACACACATGGCTTAATTATATGCTTAAACTCCCTTATTCCTAGGTGTATCTCTTATATTTTATTTTTGTCTTAGAATGATCATGAAGATGCATTTTTGGACTTATTTCGATAGTTATTTAGGCTGAAAGCAAAGTAGGACGATTTGATCAATAGTTAGCTAAAGGACAAAATCTCTTAAAACTGCTTCTCGGGATATCAAAAAGTTCATATCTTGGCATAACTTGGTTCGCGATTTGAGACCTTTCTCGGGCCGATATTTGGCATGTACTTCATACTTCATATCTTGAGAGACGTTCTTGAGATAATGGTCTTCTCATCGTAATAGAGTTTCTTCACTTGGAGACTTTTGAGGGGTACTCCAACTTTGTTGACCACGACTTCATGATTATTTCTTCAATCTCTATTTGGGATTTTGAGATACAACGATCCGCCTCCTTTTCGGACTTGGATCTATTTATCCTCATACCTTGTTAGGGTCTTTTCGGATAGACTTCTCCATGATCTTTATGGGAGTTGATTGCTTTTCGTCGTGAGTCTTGATCCTTCATATTGATTTTGGGAATAATGCTTTTCACATCACTTTGGATCTTCAGCAATAAAATGGAATCCTCATGCCTTGTTAGGGCCTTTTCGGACTCGCCAATCTTCGCGCCCCGCTTCATAAGTTATGCCTTGGCTATGAACTCTTATCATTACCGAGCAACTTTTAAACGATCTTGGGCTAGAAGCTAAGTAACTTTTCAAATCGTACGACCTTACTTATTGCAGATAATTTAGTAGCAAGTGATGGGAGAATGGGCAAATAATTACACCAAGTGAGCTTGTGCAAGAATACCGACTTATAATTGACTCTATCATTTCTCGTCCTCCACAATTTAAAATCTCAAGTAATGAGATTCGTGGATGCTTAGCCTAATAAACCAATTAAGGTCTACATGGTTAAGGATACTAGCTAGAATAAACTTGGATAAGTCTATTCGGGTTGAGTCAAAATAAACGCAACGGGCCTAATATGTCAAAGATTTCTAAACTAGCTACACCTTTTTATTAAAATTTGACTTAATTGCGGGATATATACATACGAAAGCAACGATAAAAATTTAAAAATTACGACTAAATGGCCAAAGTTAATAAAAAATTTGAAAAATGTTGAAAAAATATGATTTTCCGGTTAAATGAAGGCATTTTCATGGAAAAGTCCACTTCCCCCCTACACTTAAGATAAACATTGTCCTCAATGTTTAAGCATGTGGGAAAAGTCTCCCCTACACTTATGACATTGTGCACGTTGGTTAACTAAAGTTAAGGAAGAGACGACTAAAGTGATCAATTTCAAATGTGAGTATGAAGAAAATTGAATCACGATAGTTGAGAGATAGAACCGGATTTCGGATAACACGGAAGCACGGTTCTTCAAAGGTTCCAAAAGTGCATTCATCCCTGTAATCACATCACCACACAAAAACAAACACCTATACAGGTCCCCCTACACTTAGGAGGTTAAAACATAAAAGGATAGATACTCGGGCTGCCTCCCGAGGAGCGCTTGTTTTTTATAACCGAGTCACGAGCCTGACTCGACCCAAAATTAGTTCATGGGGAACGTGGTGAGGGATGGAATCACCTCCTGAGAGGTGTCCTCACCAAAGTACAACTTCAGACGCTGGCCATTCACTTTGAAATTGGGCCCATTTGGCTGAGAAAGCTCAATGGTCCCATATGGAAAGATGTTGGCGACGGTGAATGGACCAGACCAGCGGCTCTTCAACTTGCCAGAGAAGATCTTCAACCGAGAGTTAAAAAAGTATGACTTGATCACCAACGTGGAACTCTCGGTTCTTGATTTTTGCGTCATGAAGGATCTTCGTCTTCTCTTTGTAGATCAGCGAGTTCTCATAAGCTTCATTCCTCAGTTTGTTGAGCTTGTTGAGTTGAGTCTTGCGATGATCATCGGCTTTGTTGATGTCGAAGTTAGCCCACTTCAAGGCCCAGTGCGCCTTATGCTCCAGCTCGATGGGAAGGTGGCATGCTTTCCCGTACACAAGACGATAAGGTGTACAACCGATCGGGGTCTTGTAAGCAGTACGGAAAGCCCACAGAGCATCATCTAACTTATCGGCCCACGCAGCACGATGCTCTCCCACAGTACGCTCCAAAATTCGCTTCAATCCACGGTTGGATATCTTGGCCTGCCCATTGGTTTGGGGATGATAGGCGGTGGAAAGACGGTGATTGACACCATACTTAGCCATGACTCTTGCAAATTGATCGTTGCAAAAATGAGTCCCGCGGTCACTGATAAGAGCACGAGGAACGCTGAATCGAGCGAACAACGATTTCAAAAAGTTACAAACCACCCTTGCATCATTAGTAGGTAAAGCTTTGGCTTCAACCCACTTTGAAACGTAGTCAACGGCTACAAGGATGTATTTGTTTCCTTTAGATGAAGGGAATGGCCCCATAAAGTCGATACCCCAAACATCAAAGATTTCACACTCTTGAATGAAATTCTGAGGCATCTCGTCTTTATGTGTGATCGTGCCTTGTTTTTGGCAAGCATCACATCATTTAACCATCTCATGAGCATCACGATAGATGGTGGGCCAATAAAATCCCGAATCAAACACTTTTTTGGCGGTGTAGTTGGGACCAAAGTGACCACCAGTGGGTCCTTTGAGGCAAGCATCAAGGATTTCTAAAGCTGTCGGTCCATCAACACATCGGCGAATAATCAAGTCGGCACACTGTTTGAAAAGATACGGGTCATCCCAAAAGTAAGTCTTGATGTCTTTGAAGAACTTTTTCTTTTGCTGGGATGTTAACCCGTCAACGAGAAACCCGCCAAGTAGTTTGCAATGTCCGCAAACCACGGGGTTTCATCAGTAGTCGAGTTGATAGACATTAAGGTCTCCAGGGGAAAAGAATCATTGATTTCTTTATTCGGATGATCCCCCTGGTAAGGATCCTCAAGTCTGCTGAGATGGTCCGCGGCTAGGTTTTCGGCTCCTTTTTTATCGCGAATTTCGATTTTAAATTCCTGGAGCAACAAAACCCAGCGAAGAAGTCTTGGTTTGGAATCTTGCTTTGTCAACAAGTACTTCAGCGCGGAATGATCGGTGTAAACGATAGTGGTGGAAAGGACAAGATAAGGGCGGAACTTTTCAAAAGCATAGAAAACAGCTAAAAGCTCTTTTTCGGTTGTCGTATAATGCAATTGTGCCCCTGTCATTGTCTTGCTAGCGTAATGGATTGGTTGGAAGTGTTTGTTCACTCTTTGTCCCAGAACCGCTCCAATAGCAAAATCACTAGCATCGCACATCAACTCAAAGGGAAGCTCCCAATTAGGGGTAACCAAGACGGATGCCTTAGTTAGCTTATCCTTAAGTGAGTTGAAGGCTTCAAGGCACTCTTTGGAAAAGATAAAAGGAGTATCTTTTTCCAAGAGGTGGGTCATCGGGCGAGCGATTTGAGAAAAATCTTTGATGAATCGACGGTAGAAGCCCGCATGACCCAGAAAACTTCTCACACCCTTCACGGTTGAAGGTGGAGGCAACTTGGCGATAACATCGACTTTAGCACGGTCTACTTCAAGACCGGCTTTGGAAATTTTGTGTCCTATCACGATGCCTTCTTTTACCATAAAATGGCATTTTTCCCAATTCAGAACAAGGCGAGTGTCTTCGCACCGCTTAAGCATACGTTCCAAATTGGCAAGGCAAGAAGAGAAGGAATCCCCGAAGACCGAGAAATCATCCATGAAGACTTCCATGGTTTGTTCAACCATGTCATGGAAGATAGCTAACATGCACCTTTGGAAAGTCCCGGGGGCATTACATAAGCCAAAAGGCATTCTTTTGTACGCAAATGTGCCATAGGGACAAGTGAATGTTGTCTTCTCTTGATCTTGGGGATCGATGGGTATTTGGAAATAACCCGAGAAACCATCAAGAAAACAGTAATATTCATTACCCGCTAATCGTTCAAGCATTTGGTCCATAAAAGGTAGAGGGAAATGATCCTTTCTCGTGGCATCATTGAGTTTGCGGTAGTCTATACAAACTCTCCACCCAGTAACAAGACGAGTGGAAATCAACTCGTTGTGTTCATTGGGAACAACGGTTATTCCGCCCTTCCTGGACACACAATGGATTGGACTTACCCATGGTGAATCCGAAATAGGGTAAATCATACCCGCATCAAGAAGTTTGATAACCTCTGTTTTGATGACTTCATGTATTTTTGGATTCACTCTTCGTTGGCTTTGAATTGTGGGCTTAAAGTCGTCCTCCATGAGAATTTTGTGTGTGCAGAAGTGAGGATCAATTCCACGAATATCAGAAATTTTCCAAGCTATAGCCTTCTTATGATCTTTCAACATGGCGATAAGTCGGGCTTTTTCGTCTTCCTTTAGGTCCTTAGCAATGATGACTGGCGACTTCTTCTCTTCTTCAAGGAACACATACTCGAGATGAGGCGGCAGCTCCTTAAGTTCTAAATCCGGAGGATTTTCGACGGGAGGCGTATTCGAAGTCGGAGTATCGATAGCAATAACCGTGGGAGATGGAGGAGAAGGATTGTCTTCGTTAAGAAGGCTTTCAAAGAAATGCATGTCTTCGTCCCCATCGGTAAGAGAATCATCAGTAGATAAGTTCACATCTCCCATGGTGTCTTCAAGATCTTTCCAAAACAAATCACTATCTCCAAATAGAGACAATGATGAATCAATAGAGGACACGGTCTCAACATTGGGAAGAGAGGTAGGAATTCTGTTGCAAGCATCATTAAAGTGTTCTTCACAAGCCTCATCAAGAACGTCAATACAATTAACACTCTCATATGAATAAGGCTGTTTAGACAACTTTCCCATGTTGAAGACTACTTTATCGTCACCCACTCTCATGATAAGCTCACCGGCTTCAACATCAATGAGAGTGCGACCGGTCCTCAAGAATGGACGACCAACAATTCGTGGTACACGAGGGTCCATCTCGTAGTCGACGACAACAAAATCAGCAGGAAAGGTGAATTTGTCGACTCCTACAATGACGTCTTCGGCTATCCCCACTGGATAAGCAACCGTACGGTTAGCTAATTCCAAAGTCATTTTGGTGGGGACTAGCTCTGGGAGAGATAATTGCTTCCAAACGCTTAGAGGCATAAGATTAATACTGGCACCTAGGTCGGCTAGGGCCATGCAATTCTCTACTCCCGGGAAATTGCAAGGGATTAAGAAACGACCCGGATCACCAAGCTTGGTTGGCAATTTCCTTAAGAGCAATGCAGAGCAATTCTCATTAAGTTGGGTGTTGGCAATATCGAGGAGCTTTTCCTTGTCACTCAGAAGATCTTTAAACATTTTCGCATATTTAGGCATGTGAGCGAGAGCCTCAGCGAAGGAGATATTGAAATTCAATTGTTTGAACATTTTAAGAAAGCTCGAAACCTGAATATCGTCCTTGCTTTTGAGCTTCTCTTTCCTCAACCTAGATGGATAAGGTATACTGGAAGAAGAGGAAGGCTTTGGAAGAATAGGATCACTCACATCCTTGGGTGGAGGAGGGGTAGAAGGAAGAGGTGTAGAAATTGGGGAAGGAGAAGGATGAGGAATAGGAGCAGGTGACTCGTTCTCCTTAGTCACAACCACCGGTGGAGGTATACGAAGCTCGGGTTCCTTGGTACCTTTGTGACTTCGAGTGGTGATTGCTTTCATCTCCCCTCTTGGATTCGCAACGGTATTACTCGGAAGAGTACCCGAAGAAGAGGGTTGATTACCGTGGAAGAAACTAGCCATCATGTTTCTTAAGTCATTCGTTTGACTATCCATAGTGTTCTTCATATCAGCTCTCAGATCATTCCCTTGTTTCATCAGGTCTGCTTTCAAGTTGCGCACTTCCTGTTGAAGATTATCCACGATCACATCGTTAGTCCTCATGTAGGTTCCAATGTATTGATGTGATGCGTGGGTTTGGTTGGAAGGAGCATTGTATGCGGGTGGCTGATAAGCAGGTGGCTGGTAGACTTGGTTGTTTCGTTGAGGTGGTTGTTGCTGCTTGTGAGGTGGGATGTATGGTGTACGAGGTTGTTGTTGTTGTTGAGGAGGGCGATTGAGGTTTTGTTGTTGGTTTGGGTTGGTAGAAGGAAAACCGGGTGGTGAGAGGTAGTTGTTGGAGCGGTAGCTAAGCAAGTTACGGTCACCTTGAGGTCTAGCTTGATAAGCAGGTTGAGGATAGGTGCCATATGCCGCATGCACATTCTCAACTGGGTAGTCTTGGGTGGCGGTACAAGTGGTGTAAGAGTGAGGACCACCGCATATCTCACAAGGTTGGCTGACAGCATTAACTTGGGCGTTTTTAGCGTTGTTGCTGTTGTTGTTGCTGACGGTGTGGGTGACAAGCGATTCAAGAAGCGTAGTGATTTTGTCCAGTCGCTTGTCGTTGTCATTAGTGCTAGCACTAGCGACATTGGTCCTAACACTCTTAGTTTGCACACGAAACTTATTCTCAATGATATCCCAAGCAGCATTGGAAGTCTTAGCCAAAAGATTACCCCCCGAGGCACTGTTTAGTGAATCTTGGTCACTCATGCTTAAACCATTGTAAAAAGTATTAATTTGATGAACTTTGGTAAAACCATGTTGTGGGCATTTTCTTAAAAGATCTTTAAAACGATCCCAAGATTCACTGAACGACTCATCGTACTTTTGTTCAAAATTTATAATTTCATTCCGCAAAGCGGTAGTACGAGAGGGTGGAAAAAAGTAATTGATAAACTTGGTTTCCAAATCCGTCCACGAGAGAATACTCTGTGGAGGTTCCTTAGCAAGCCAATGCCGGGCTTGTCCCTCTAAAGAAAAGGGAAAAAGTTGTAACCTTATAACCTCTTGTGGAACACCATTGAATTTGACCGTGTTAGTGAGTTGCAAGAATCTCTTGATATGGTCATGTGGATCATCAATGGTACGTCCCAAGAATGGTTGAGCGGAGACCATCTGGATAAAGCCTGATTTTAGCTCAAAGTTGTTGGCGGCAATTGGAGGTATGAAAATTGGATCAGTGTTGCCATCTACATGAGCTTGCAGCAATTCAATCATCGGGCGATTATCCGGAAGTGGCTCATTGTTGTTATTATTCATGTTGTTGAAAGGTGGGTTGTTGTTGTTATTATTGTTGTTTGGAGGTGGTATGTTGTTGTTGTTTTGTACGCCGGCCATGTCTAAGTGATCGAGAGGCTCTGGCTCTTGATAAGACGTGGATCGAGTGCGCATACACCTGCAAAAGAACGAACAAAGAAAAACAAAACAAAAATATTTTTGGTTTTTTTTATGTTTTTTACTTTTTAGGATTTTTTGAAATTTTATATTTTTTAGTGTTTTTGAAAATTTTTGATGAAAAAGTAACGTTCACGGGAAACGGATCCCAAAATCCAAGTTCTCACAAAAAACTTTTGATCTTAACGAGAAGAGCCGGCAGCGGCGCCATTTGATATTAGTATTTTATATGGATTCAATTTGTCTCTCGATCCTCTCGAATTGATCTCGGTTCTAAGTGGAATGATTCGTTCTTGGTTAATGAAAAGGAGTTTGGTTGTTTATCTATTTTAAACTAATAACAATTAATTAAGTGTCGAAGAGTAAAATTAAAGATTTAAATGATTAAAGTAAAAGACGAACTTAAAAATTAAATGTTTAAAAACTCTAAAGATTATATTAGAAAAATAAATGGACATTCAATAAAAATTAACACTTGGAAAACTTTGTGAAAAATAAGAACTTAATTGGAAAATACTAAAAGAAAGTAAGATCGGAACAAAACTAAAGAGGCTAAATCGGAATGTCAAAACTTGCAGCAATCGGAATGTATTCTGATCTAACGATCGGAATATGGAGGAGACTAGTGATCGGAATATGAGAAAAAGAGGGGCAATCGGAATACTTGAAAACTTGTACAATCGGAATTTGTGTAAAGGAGGCAATCAGAATATGGAGAAATGAGTGCTAATCGGAATACGGCTAAACAACTCCAATCAGAATGTGCTGAACGGGACAAATCGGAAAATTAAGAGAAAACAACAATCGGAATATGCTAAAATTACTCACCGTCAGAATATTGCCAAAACCCTTTTCCGATCATATGATCGGAATGAAGGAGGGTGTCCTTGGTCGGAATATCCGGTCGGAAAAGGGCTTTCCCTTTTCCGAAAATGATGTAGATCCGAATATTAAGCTAAGTGAATAAGCTATCAATAAGCCGATCACCAAACTAGCTCGAATCCAATAAAAAGCTGATCAAATAAGCACTAAAAACAACTTTTCTAACTTTTAACAAGCAAACTTATTAATCTACTCAATAAAGAAATGAACTTTTTATAAAAACTTTAAAAAGTAAATAAGCAAAACAACAAATAAGCCAATAAGAACAAGGATCTTAAAGCTTATTTATGTATAAACTTAAGGAAACATAAAAAGTAATCAACTTTTTAAGCACAAATCATTGATGAACAACACGGATCATACGAGATTTGTACCAAAATCAATAAAAGTAAAAGAAAGGAAGGATGAGATTAAAGATTAAAAGATAAAAACTAGAACTTGATTAATGATAGATAATACAAAAGTTTGAATTGAAAAAGAAGAAGTTGAAATCTAGTGAGAGAAAGTTTAGAACTTTCTCTCTCTAAAACTAAAAACTACCTAAAAGACTAAGTGTAAAACTAAGTGTCTCATTTTTGTGAAGTAGAACCATATATATAGGCGCGTGTATGGTGGTGGGCTTTTTGATTGGGCTTTGGTTTGGGCTCCTTTTTCTTCTTTCTTCTTTAGTCTTCACGCGTCTTAAATAAACGTTTCCGACTTGGATTTGAGAAGTGTCGGTGAATAATTCCAACTCGTCTTATAATCTTTTATTTAATAGACTCGAGTTCTTCGACATATATGAATCTTCCATCTTTGGCTCTATTCTTCGATAAATCTTCAAATAGGCACAATGACTTCAATTCTTTTGCATCTCTTGGACAATAGACTTCGTCTTGAGTCTTTTTCCTTGATAAAAACCCGTGCAATCCCATGTTTTCTTCAATATTCATCCGGTTGACTCTGAAAACACAATAAACACAAAAACCACGCATAATTCCAAACAAATGATATTAAATACGTGTTTTGGTCTTGTTTTAGCCAGAATTAAGTGGTAAAAGGATGGATGTTTTCACACCTATCAGTGAATGTAAATACTGACACATTATGTAGAAAGGATAAAGAATCAATTAGGATGTGCTTCTTAGTAATGACTGTGCAAAATAATTTGCCCGAACAATTTAAAAATAGTTGATGCTTGTAAGAAGGATAATATAGATAATAAAGATTTTCGCGGCTAATGAAAACCATTAGAAATGAGAGTCGATGGCGTTAAATGTTTAAAAGGACGCTTGTGATTGCCTAAATATGGAGGATTGTGAGATTTAGTTATGTTGGAATCTCATAAGTTTAATTATTCTATTCATGCCATTTCTGATTAAAAGTATCTTATCTGAAGAAGTTGTACTGATGACCAAATATGAAAGCAGACATCGCAACATATGTTAGTAAATGTTTAAGTTTTGCGAAGGCTGAGGCTGAACGCCAAAATCCATAAGGATTGCTTCTATAGCTTATTAATTCTTGTTTGGAAGTGAGATAGAACCACCATGGATTTTATCATAAATCTTCCAAGGACATCATCTGGATTTGATTCAATTTGGGTCATCTTCGACAGAGTGACCAAATATGCTAATATCATTTCTGTTAATGATATATTCTCGATGGAGAAGTTGACTCTTTTGTATTTAAAGGAGTTGTGTAAACATAGTGTGCCTGTATCAATCATCTCTATCCTCGCTTCGCATCGAATTTCTAGAGATTTCCTCAGAAATCATTGGGGACGAATCTTGATGAGAGTATTGTTTACCACCCCAATCGAAGGGACAATGTAAAGTAACGATACAAACACTAGAATTCTTGTTTTATGTTTGAATAATTGACCTTTGGTAATAAACGGGATAATCGTTTTCCTTTCGGAGAGATTATCATTGATAATTATCGTATTAGGATCAAGATCGAATCTTGTGAGGATCTAAATATAAGAGCATCTGTAGGCAGGAGTTGGGATGAAGATACCTGACCCGTGAGACCTGAAATGATTGTGGAAATTAGGATCTGATCATTGACTGACAGTAGTGGGCAGGAGGTTATGTGAATATGAAATGTAGATCTTGAAGTGCAGGATGGGTAGCAAAGCTATGCCGAGAATTTTTCATCATGGAAAGATGAATGGATGATCTGAAAGATCGTGGGAATCTAACTCCATGTTGTATGGGACCATTGAGATAATGTAAAGATTTGGTTTGAGAGGCATATAAGCTAGATCTACCCTAGGACTTCAAGGGCTGCATAAATTATGTTCGTATATCGAACTTGATAAATGTTTATCAAGTGAAAATCTGATTGTTTCTTAATGAAGTTTGGATCGGCGAAGAGTTGCATTCATCAAAAACCCGTGAACATCATGGATAGAGAAAGTAAGTCAACTTAAGCCTGAACGTATTCCCGTAGTTATGTTTGATGAAACTTGCGTATTGTAATGAATTACACTTGAGAGAAAAGACCGAATGTGGAGGAAATGCCCACATGTCTTGATTGTATAAGAAGCGAGTAGTAAGATAAATTGATCTTTGAGGACAAAGATCCTCTTTAGGGGTAACTGCTATGACAATCCGTCAATTTGAGGTCATTATTTTATTCTCAAGTATTATTTAAAAATCATTATTTTATTGATAATTTATGAACTCACTCACCTTTGGGAAGAAATTTGGGTTTACGTCTTGAAGTAGCATCGTCTACGTCTAAACCGGAGAACTCTACGTCACGTGTTTACGTTTACATACTCCGTTTTTGTGACAGTCCGACATTTCAGAAAATAAACTTATTCTCGAATATTATTTTGGGATTTTAATTTGTGTTGGTTCATAAACTCTCAAATTTAAGAGAAGAAATTAGGACTTACGTGAATAATTTAGCGTCTTTTACGATTAAACCAGAAACCCTAGGTTTACGTATTTACGCTTTTGAACTCCGTTTTTGATGAGACAATTTTTATTAGAACCGTTTTGTGTCGTAGATAAATAACTTATAAAATCGTTTTTCATAAAACGACCCGAGGGCACGTAAATCGAGGAAAATAGAATCGAGGAGTACCCGTAAATTAGTGGAGATGAGACAAGTTTAAACTTGCCTCACCCCCACAATGGGCGGCCAAAGACAAGCCACAACATCATCTAGGTGTCAACTTAACATAAACACTAAGGACACATGTCCTTAGTGCCTACCAATACCACTAACACAAGACTAGCTAACCAAAACAACTTTCTCACATACATTCAAATCTAGTGAAAAAAATTATCCAACTCTCTCTCTTGGCTCTCCTATTCCGTCCCATATACATCACCACCATTAATCAAAATCTTAACCACAAATCATATGTATAACTTGCATATGATGATAACTCATTGAAGACATAATGATTTGAGGTGATCTTAACAACTAAAAAGGAGTTTACATGGAGTTCAAGGGCTGATTTTCAAGAAGATGTTCATCCACTTGAAGATTTCAAAAAGTTCATTGCTAAAATTGAAGATTTGGTAACAAGAACCAAGCCTTGTTCATCCAAAATCTCAACCTTTTCATCACTTTGATGGTATAGATATTGTTTCCTTCCTATCATCTTGTTATTTAGTAAAAGTAATTATGTATTTTCTTTATAAATGTATATGTATATGATGATGAATGATTATCAAAATATTATGTGTGGATTTTGTGTTAATAGATTTGGTTAAAAAGATTAAAATCAACAAGTAAAGATGATAAAATCTTGATTAGATTCATAGGTTGTATAAAACAGTAAGTAACCATATGATCACTTGGTAAAATGTCTTGGATTATTGAATATACAGTTAGATATATGATTTTTACATATGTGGTGAGTTGGCCACTCAATGAAATCATTTAAATGAGCAAGATATGATCAAAATACTATTGAGGTACAAATCTGTACAGTCTGTTTTGGACGAATTATTAGGAATACTTAGAGGATGATTGAGTAGTAGCTATACTGGAGTTATTTGTAGCACATATCATTTAGTTTGTGCTGCTCAAATTTGAGCTTCTATCTCCTTGTAGAATTCAAGATATGGCAAAAATGGTGGAATGGGCTTTGATAATCAGATTTGTAAATAAAACTATATAATATAAAATGAGCACTCAAGTAATACTATTATAAAATAAATACATAAAACCCACTAACTAATAATAAGTATTATAAAATGAGTTATATACTAAAATAAATAAACTTGGCATTTTATAAAAGTACAAACTCAAATGTTTTCTAAAGTTATAAAACTATATATAAGTTTTACGTGTTTTCGGCTAAAACCGAAAGATTAACGTTTTCGCCAAATAAAACTTAGACGGTCGGACCCGTCTAATGTAACATTTTTATAACTCATATACTGATGTGTAAATACATTTGACAAGTAAAAACCGATAAACCCGAGCTTTATAACTGATGGACCTTAATGGGCCAAAGTAGCCTTATTGGACTGTTAGCCCAACTAGTTTGGCTTAACACCAATGGAATTACTCATGGGCTTAACCCACTTGGGCCCAACATATGAGTATAGGCCTGGTATTAAAAAGTATAAATGGGCTAATATAGCGAATTGAACTTCTAATGGGCTTATTGGGCCTTAATATGTAATTGAGTTGAAACTAGTATAACTAGTCTAAATTGACTAACACATAACAACTATAATGTTGTATGAAGAGATAAAATCCCACTTGATCATCATCATACTTATGAAATCATCATATATATACATAACCATTAGTTTATAAAGTCATTGGATAAGATTCTAAGACCGAGTATTATTTGTCTAGGTTTCCGTGATTGAAGCACGTATCGTACATCCAAATCGCCGATAACCCGCCTTTCCCAATCAACGTGAGTTCATAGCCTCGCATTCTTTTAAATGTTTTTATGAAATGTTTTATAAACCCGCGAGGGAGATAACATGCTAGTTTTGATAAAAATAGAACACAAGTAGTCCCGATTGTATGCTTATTGATATGGACTCGAATGATTATATGACCCAATGAATGAAATGAAATGGATTATTATTAGTTAGGTTATGTCACTAAAAGTCCCATTAGCATGAATTGTGAACTATCGGGATTTGGTAGACGCTTATGCATATAATAGTACTATTTGGGAAAGATCACCCCAGTTCGCGCCTTGACGGTTGATCCCCGTCGTGCCACATTGATTGGTAAGCGAATTTATGTATGAGAAGATTTATATAAGCGTGATTATTGTGACGACACACTGTTTTAGATGGGCAAAGGAATCACGGGTTAGCTACCCGATATATGATATAAAAAAGTAACAATGTCATGCGGCTTATAATAATCCAACAATGAAAATACTGATATACGAATTGAATTATAATATATTGCCTGACTAGCAATACGGGGTCTTATTACTGATATTATGTTTGTGTTTTGGTTTTACATAACTATTTTCATATAACGGGTTTTTTTTATTAAACTCTATACAACGTTGCAAAACGTATTGTATGATGTTTCTACGAAAATGGTTTGTATAATGGTTTTGAAGGCAAAAGCCTATATTATGATTTATAGCAAAGATTCATATAAAATGTCTTTGGCCTATTTTATAGCCTACGACAAAGATTTGTACAAAATGATTTTCGGTAATAATTATATACCGGTGATATACTAATGGTTTTTATCAAAATCTATGAATTCACTCGGCGTATTCGCTGACCTGTTAACATGTTTTATCTCAGGTACTTGAAGGTAATTCTCGTGAAGACGACAAGAATTTATGGCCCACATTCAAATAAAATTTCCATTCAAATGTGTTGTAAATTTGTATGACATAGTATGACCTGAGGACCTATGTAATTTGATGTTTATGAATGGAAAATGCTTTATTATTAAACGACGTGATTTGTAAGCGTTGTCTATGATTTGAGTAATGTGCTATCCCGTAACACCAACGACTCTTCCGCTGAACTAAAGTATGAATATTTTGGGGTGTTACATATACTGATGTGTTTAACACACTTAACTACTGGAGCAAACAGATGGCTGCAAACGGGGAATCCTAATATAGGAAAGAAAGGTGTCCTTACTGAAGGACGAAATATCCGTACATTATGTCCAGTAGTGAAGGATGAAAACAAAAGTGGAAGATCACTCCGACTTCACGATAGCTACATAATAAAAGGGACGTGTATGAGTTGTCTGATTAACCGATAATTAACTGATTATTAGTTTACTTGATGTGTTCTTAATTTGTTTTACTTGTTCTTGTCTTATTTTAAGTGTTCTTAACTTATGTTACTGATTCATGTTAAATCATGTGTTTTCCTGATGTTTCATGTGCTCTGATTAGTGTATTTCATGTTCTTATGAGTTAATATACTTGTTATATCATAATGAGTAACTTCCTAAAAATAGCAGGTTTCCAAAACTAGAAAATTTCCAAAAATATAAGGTTTCCATATTTTGAAAAGTTTATTAAATACATACTTTAGGCTAAACAATAATTATTAATTAATAATATAATGCATGGTTTTGTTAAGGATTATTAATTAATAAAATGACATGGTTCATTTAATAAAACTTTACCTTAGCTTGATAATATAATTAAATTAAAATATGTTATTAATTTAATTATGTAAATAAATAAGTACTTAGGCTAAATTCGTGATTAATTATGTTAAATAATTATAACCTAAGTTCCTTGGTTAATTTAATTATAACATGTAATTTATATTAATTAAATTAACAAATGTAACTTTAGCAAAATATTCATGTGTACCCGAGCCTACCGAGACTCCCATGTCTCGGTTGCACTAAACAAAACCAACAATAACAAAACAACCAAATTCCAGTTCTGTCTAATATATAAAAGCCAGTTTCGTCCAATATCCCTAAACCAGTTATTGGGAATCTAAGTTTGTTAGATTCCCTGATCATAGATTTAAACATAATTAAGCTGTTAGATAGTCCCTTGCCTGTGCCTAGGAGGCAGGCAAGTATCGCAAGACTCACAGAGATCCAAGTCCATGTGAGCAACCTCAGAGGAGTCCATGTCAGGGACATTGTCAAGGAAGTCAAAGATTACTTGAAGACATACTCATTGGCTGTGATGGATAACAACCAAGATGTATCAGGGACTCTGAGGGGTTGAGGGTTAACAGGGGTGGCAATACCCTGTTAACACTCAGCACACTTTGGACATGCCATTTGTGTGTTCGAGACAATGAAGAAAAAGGAAACTGTTTCAAGAACTGTTTCTTTAAAGCATAATGGCAGACTACCACGAATAGAAGAGCATCATGTGACTGATGTCTGAAAAGTGAATATCTTGTGTAGTCACCATCAAGTACTATTTAGGTCAACCTCGTATCACTATTAATAGGATGTGTATCCCAGCATTAATGTTTAACACTTTGAGTATATTCATAACATTAATGCTTAGAACTTATAGAATCAAACAGCTGCGACTGTATTCATAAGTTAGGGTTTATAGTTGTTCAAAGTGTGCACAACACATTGTCATCAAACGGTGTTATCCATAACACTTGTAATTCTTTATTATACAATAATAAGATTACATTTGAAAAGTAATAACTTGTGTTGATTAGTTAAGTTTAGGGTTTCTAGCATTGATTAGGGACTTTCAATTGGCATTAGAGCGGTGTTTTATATTAAAACCTTCAAGAAACATCGTTCTCAGTTTTATAATCAAGATCCACCATGCCGGAAACCTCTAACCCACCACATTCACCTTCTGCAACACCATCTTCACCAAGACTCACCCCTCCTCCCAATGATGATGATCTACCCCAACTTCTTGACTCAAGAGGTGGATCACATGTCACAAGTGTACCAGTCTTTGATGAAGAAGATTTTGCTAGCTGGAAGAGTCAATTTCTTGTGTATCTCGGTGGACTTGAACCATTTCTTCTAGAAATTTTAGAAAATGGTCCTTATGTTCCCATGGCGCTTACCTCCACTAAAGAAAACCCTCTTCCCAAACCTCTCAAACAATGGACTCCAGCTGATAGAAAATTGGCAAACCAAGATAAACGCCTCAAAAGCATCATCATATCCTGTCTTCCCAAACACATCATGAAGTCTGTCATTCAATGTCCCACAGCCAAACAAATGTGGACAGACCTCATCCTTGGCCATGAAGGACCCTATGAAACCAGAGAAACAAAGATTCAGGCTCTTAGACTTTAGTTCAATGCCTTCAAATCACTTGAAGGTGAAAAGGTTCAACAAACCTATACAAGGCTGAAGATTCTTCTCAATGACCTAGCAATGAATGATGTCACCATTGGTCAAGCTGAGATTAATGCCACATTTGTCAACAACCTTCCAAGAAAGTGGCTGAGTATGAATCAGACTCAGAGAGCAAATAACGCAATCAAGAATGACACCTTAGCTCAGCTTTATGGAAAGTATAATTATGAAGAAGGGTTGATTGATACTATTTACAAGTCAGAGACTAAAAGATTTGTAGTTCAAGGAGCATCTTCCAAAGCCTTGATCTCTACACCACATCCTCATGACAGCGACTCTGATGTTGAAGAAGACACCCGCAGCAACCAAGAGTTCTTAACAGACCTTAATGCAGAGTTTCATGAAAGAGCCTTGCTAGCCAACCAAAGAAGATTCTTCAAAAGATCAGGGAGAATAGGATCAGCTAGTAAACAAACTGACAGATCAAAAGAAACTTGCTTTGCCTGTGGAAATCTTGGACACTTCCAAAAAGACTGTCCTTCCACCAAGACATCCTCACCTTCCTATCGATCATCTTCCTCCAAACCTTACAAGTTCAAACAACACAACAACTCATCTCACCAATCCAATTCATCAGACAGTGAGAAGAAGGATTACAAAAACAAGTACAAGGCACTTAAAGCTGAGTTAGAACAGATGAATTTGTAGCTTGAAGCTCTGTCTAAGAAGAATGGAGGTGATAAAAAGACAGAGAAAAGGTTGGTAGCTGAAGCTTATGATTGGAATGATGAGCCACTAACTTCAGATGAGGAAGATACTACTAGGGTCAGGGCTTTCATGGCTATAGCTGAGGATGAACCAGCTGTTGGAAAAGGTGATGCAAGATCAGGACAATGGGTTGACATCACACTGAAAAAGGCACACAGGATTTTATCTATGTCTGATAGTGATGAACGCAAGCATGTCCTTGATTACACCATTGTTGATTTACACTTTGTTGAGGAACAAAGAAAGAACCTACTTGATTAGTTTCACTCTGTTAAAGCTGAACTCCTAAATACTAAATCTGAATGTGAAACTCTCAGACAGGTTAATTTAGAGAAAATATCCCTTCAAAATGAAGTCACTCGGTTAACCTTGAAAAACATTACCTTAAATGATCAAGTATCTGAATTAAACAAGGTTATTGAAAAATGGTTGTGTGCTAGGTTCACTATAGATCAATTGCTTAATGATGAACTGCCTGCTGACATTAAAAGGGATATATCTGCTAAGAAAAATAAGCTGAGAATTCTCACCAAACCCAAAGACATTGTCTTCAAATATACAGAGACTATTCATATGTCAGATACCACTTTGACTGATGACCCTGTCTCTGAAGATGTGGCTGAATTACCACCTTTGCCCAAACTCTCTAGAGTTGAACCTAGTAGTTCCTCACGAGCTGCTAACGGTGAACTTAGAACAGATGTTGAGAAACCACCAGCTAAAGTATTTAATGTGCCTGTTAGACAATCTGGTAAGCAAGTTGCTTTTAAGCCTGTCTCAACTAAAGCTGTAAACAAGGTTGACCCTTCCACTGAAGAACGCCTGTTGTCTCTAATGAAAGAAGTAGAACTCTTGAAACAACACATTAAGCCTTCCGCTGAATGCTCTACTTCTCGTGAACCTAAGTCTGTCCTAGGTGAACCCAAAGGGGAAAGGTTAGTCAAACCTTATTGCAATATATGCAAGAACTCTCACCACATGACCTTAGATCATGATAGACATATGGTAGTTAAGAGAGCTCAGACACCCTCTAGGGATAGATAACAGGGTTAAAGACAACAGGGAAACTACAGACCTTATCCTCCCTGTAAATTCTGTGGATTCACAGACCATCACTCAGACGAGTGTGGTGAATTCCCTGGGTGTGATATTTGTGGAAGTTTTACCCATGAGACAGCCAATTGTCCCTCCCATCGCCAAAAGTTCTGTAGGAACACAAGAATTGCTAATCAGCAATTCAGGGAACCCACTGGAAAGTGGGTTCACCATAGGAACTAATCTGTTTCTATGTATCTGTGCAGAAACATCTCAAGGAATCAGTATGGTATCTAGACAGTGGCTATTCTAGACACATGATAGGGATTCAACAATACCTGCACAGATACTCAAAGGAGCCAGGTCCTAAAGTGGTATTTGGAGATAATTCTTCAGGTGACACAGAGGGATACGACTCATTGAACTGCAATGGGATAACATTTACCAAGGTTTCATATGTGAATGGTCTTAAACACAATCTTATTAGCATCAGCCAATTGTGTGATGCTGACTACAAGGTTTTGTTTACTAAGACGCAGGGAACCATATTCAACAAAAACAATGATGTTGTGCTTATTGCACCTAGAAGGAGAGATGTTTATGTCATCAACATGGCTGTTTGCTCTGAAGACAGCTCAAATTGTTTTCTTGCTAAAGCCTCTGAAAGTGTCAATTGGCTGTGGCACAAAAGACTGTCTCATCTCAACTTCAAGAACATCAACAAGATAGCCACACAAAACCTGGTTGCTGGTCTACCTTCAGTGATGTTTTCCAAAGACAAGACTTGTTCTGCCCGTGTCAAAGGAAAGCATCACAGGTCTTCATTCAAGACTAGGCAATCATTCTCTATTGACAAGTGCTTACATCTCCTTCACATGGATTTGTTTGGGCCTGTCAAACCTCAGACCATTAATCACAACAAATACACCTTGGTCATAGTTGATGAGTTTTCAAGATACACATGGGTGTTCTTCCTCAGAAGGAAAAGTGATGCAGCTGATACCATCATGTCCTTCATCAGACAGGTTAAAAATATGAATGATGTTAGAGTCAAAGCTCTAAGAAGTGATAATGGTACTGAATTCAAGAATCATCAACTTGAATCTTTTTGTGATGAAAAAGGTATTTCACAAAACTTCTCTTCAGCTGGCACCCCTGAACAAAATGGTGTGGCTGAAAGAAGAAACATGACTTTGATTGAAGCAGCCAGAACCATGTTGAATGGTGCAGCCTTACCAAAGCAATTTTGGGGAGAAGCTATACACACTGCCTGCTACACACAAAACAGATCAATCATTGTCAAAAGACATGGTAAAACTTCCTATGAAGTTTTCAAAAAAAGATCTCCAGATGTCAGCTATTTTCATGTTTTTGGATTCCCTGTGTTCATTTACAACTACAGGGATAAACTTGGAAAATTTGATGAAAAAGCTAATGATGGTTTCTTCTTGGGATACTCTCCAACAGCCAAAGCCTTCAGAGTATTCAACATCAGAAGACAAGAAGTAGAAGAAACTTTTCATGTCAGATTCAATGAAGATGATGAAGTCATACAAAGAACTGGAACAGAGGGTGATGAAATTGATTTTAATGAAAATGTGTCTTTCCCAAGCGATGAATTCTCCGAACCAAGACCTGCCAGTCATCACCATCATCACTCCAACACTCCCACTCCTTATGTTCCTACTTTTGACCCTCTGTCTACTCACAACATAGAAGTTCCCACCTCTCAGGAGCTTGATGAAGAAGAACCACAGACCTCTTGTAGTCCTTCTTCTTCTACTGCTATTGATGACTCACCAATTCTTCAAATTCCTGAAGAATCTCCTGCTGATAATGAACTTGTACCTCTTGATATGGCTGAAGTAGACTCTGACACTGAAGTAGTCTTTGAAGAAAGCCCTCCTAGTCACCAGGATGAAACTCAAATAGTACAAGCTTTCCCCACAAGTGTTCCTGTCCTTGAGTCCCCAGCTCCTCAAAATAAGTGGTCAAGAGATCAACACATTCTTCTTGTCAACATTATTGGAGAACCTAATGCAGGGGTTACCACTAGACAACGAATTCATGACTCAGAATCTGTCTCAGCCAATGAATGTCTCTTTGTTGAATTTCTCTCACAAATTGAACCTAAGAGAGTAGCTGAGGCTCTTGTAGAAGATGGGTGGGTAGCTGCTATGCAAGAAGAAATCAATCAGTTCAAAAGGAACAAAGTATGGACACTAGTGCCAGCTCCACCTGGAAAGAATATCACAGGCACTAGATGGATCTATAGAAATAAGATGGATGAAATTGGAAACATCATCAGAAACAAGGCCAGGCTGGTGGCACAGGGGTATACTCAGACAGAAGGAATTGATTATGATGAAACATTTGCTCCTGTTGCAAGACTTGAAGCCATCAGAATCTTCCTGGCTTATGCTGCTTATATGAACTTCACTGTGTATCAGATGGATGTTAAGAGTGCATTCCTCAATGGAGGTTTGGCTGAGGAAGTATATGTTGAACAACCTGAAGGATTTGAGAACAGTGAGTTTCCCAATCATGTGTACAGATTACACAAAGCCATGTATGGGCTGAAACAAGCTCCAAGAGCATGGTATGAAACTCTTTCTAATTTCCTAACTGAAAACAAATTTGTCAGGGGTTCTATTGATAAAACACTCTTTACCTTCAAGGATAAGAGTGATTTCATCATTTTGCAGATTTATGTGGATGATATCATCTTTGGGTCATGAAATGTTAATCTTAGTAAAAGATTTGCTAAATTAATGACCAAGAAATATGAGATGAGTATGATGGGTGAATTAACTTACTTTTTGGGTTTTCAAATTAAACAATGTCCTAAGGGAATTTCAGTTTGTCAAGAAAAGTATGTTAAGGATTTACTTAAAAAATATGACTTAGCTGATTGTGCATCAGTGAAATGCCCCATGCTTCCACCCAACAACTTGGGCCCTGATGAGTCAGGGGTCTCTGTTAATGAGACTTTATATAGAGGCATGATTGGGTCACTCATGTATCTGACAGCTAGTCGCCCTAATATCCAATTCTCCACATGTCTCTATGCAACGTACCAAGCTAACCCAAAAGAATCCCATCTAGTGGCTGTTAAGAAAATTTTCAGGTATCTCAAAGGAACACCATCCCTAGGTCTATGGTATCCAAGGAATCAGGCTTTGATCTCAAGGCTTATTCAGATTCAGACTATGCTCCATGCTGTATTGACAGGAAAAGCACCTCAGGCAGCTGTCAAATCCTAGGAGGAAAATTGGTTGGATGGAGTGCTAAGAAGCAAAACTCTGTGGCTATGTCTTTAATAAGTGTGAAAACACTTATCCTTTTAACACTTATTTTCAATAATAACAAGACCAAAACGTATATTTTATGTCGTAAAAGTCGGAATTATGCGTGGTTTGTGTTTTTATTGTGTTTTAGGACCAAAAGATGAAAAAGGAAGAAAACACGGGCTTTTGCGGGCTTTTATCGAAGAAAACGAGAAAAGACGAAGTCAAGAGATCAAGAGTGCTTAAAGAACGGATGTCCAAGACCTATTCTGAAGATTTATCTAAGAAAAAGTCTAAAGACGGAAGTTTAATGAAGTCGAGAACTCAAGTCTAAATTAAAGAAGAAAATTATTAAGACAAAGTTCAAATCCCGAGACGACGTCGAGAAAAGACAAAGAATTCAATCGAGTCGAGAAGAAAAGAAAGAAGGAAGCACACCACACATGCACTTCCCACTTAGCCTATAAATACCCTCCTAATCACATTAGGAGGGGAGTTAGTTAGTTTTCATTTTTAATTTTTCCTTTCTAGTTTTTAGAGAGAGAAAGTTCCAAACTTTCTCTCACTAAGTTTTCATCTTTTCATTCTTTTAATCTTTCAAGCTTAAACTTTTTGTATTTTGATTTTATTAATCAAGTTCAAGTTTAAGCTTTTAATCTTTAATCTCTTTCTACCATTCTTTAGTTAGTTACTTTTAATCCGAAATGTTGATGATCCGTGTTTGATCTTGATGTTCTAAGGATTAAAAAGTTCATATTTTTATCATAAGTTTTCATACGGTTAAGCTCTAAGATCTTTGTGCTTATTGGCTTATTTGTATGCTTAGCTTATTTACTTTTTGAAAGTTTTCTTAAAGTTCTAATTCTTTCAAAGTTTGATTTAAAAGATTGCTTCTTTAAAGTTTGGAGAAGTTGTTACTCATGCTTATTTAGTCTATTTCATTACTAATTTGGTTAAGTTTTGGTGTTAGCTTATCAACATAGCTTATCACTTAGCTTATTTTCGAATCACAAAATAATCGGAAAAGGGTAAACCCTTTTCCGATTTAGCATTCCGATTAGCACCTTTGTATTCCGATCACTCTGATCGGATTAGGGAGTTAGCTTTCCGATTTGCACCTTGTTATTCCGATCACTTGATCGGATTGGGGTTTTAACATTCTAATTGAGGGGATTCTTTGGCATTCTGACGTGGGTATTTTGTAAGACTTTCTGATTGGACTTGATTTCATGTATTCCGATTGCATCTCTTGTATTCCGATCATTAGATCGGAATAGATAACATTTTCCGATTTAAGGTCTTGATATTCCGATCTGGATTCAGTATTCCGATTGACTCATTCCGATCTCTGTATTCCGACCAAGGATTCTGACGGGTTTAATTTCTTGTTTTTACAAAGTTTTCAAGCTTTAGATTCATTAAGTTTTTGAGTAAGTTTTCAAGCATTTATTTTTAACTCGTCAATTTAGTTTAATCTTTAAAGATTTTAATTTACTCAACGACATTTTCATATTAGCTATTAGTCTTTAAATAGATAACCAAACCACTCTTCTTGTTTTCCAAAAGACGACCGAGTCGCATTCTTAACCGGTAATCAATTCGAAAAGATCGGACGATAACTTTCTATACTTGGTGTAAAACCCTTGTATTAAATGGCGCCGCTGCCGGCTCTTTTCGTTAAGATTAACGGTTTTTAGTGAGAGACACGTTGCATTTTGGAGATCCGTTCTTTTAGGAACGTTATTTTCCTAAAATCCATAAAAATAAATAAAAAACTTTTCAAAAATACAAAAACATTGAAAAATCATAAAAAGCATTTCTTTTCCAAAGGCTTTGCACCAAAAAGATTATATATATATTCTCTGTTTCTTTGGTATCTTTTTCTTCTGCAGGTGTATGCGTACTAGATCTTCAAATTATTCTGAGCCCGAGACTCGTGAAGATTTAGATATGGCTGGTGTTCATAACAACAATAATAACCCACCTCTATCCAATTTGAATAACAACAACAACAACCACAATGCTCCCTACCCGATTACGGACAATGGAGGAAATGTGTCAACCCACCATGAACGGGCGTGGAGGACCGATTACGCCAATGCAAATCACGGCTCAGGAGTTTTCTTTGAAATATCACATGATCCAACAAGTGCAAACTAATCCATTTCGCGGATTACCGGATGATGATGCCAACAAGCACCTCGACAAATTCATTACCATGACTCAAAGCATGAAGATGCCCGGTGTTTATATGGATGTACTTCGCCTTCAACTTTTTCCACACACGCTTTCCCACCATGCCGAAAAATGGTTTGACCGTCTCCCAAAGAATTCTATTCATACTTGGGACGACATGACTCAACGCTTTTTGTCGCGCTACTTTCCACTATCCATGGTCACGAGCCTTCGTAACAAAATTAGTGGATTCATGCAAGACAATGATGAATCGCTCTTTGATGCTTGGGAACGATACAATGATTTGATCGACCGTTGTCCAAATCACAACATGCTCCCCGTCACTCTCATTGATACTTTCTAGAATGGTCTCACTTTTCGTGACCGTGACACGATCAACGCCGCCACCGGTGGTACTTTTATGAAAAGGAGACTGGAGGAGTGTAGAGAGTTGATTGAAAACATGACTACTCACCACAAGAATTGGGATTCATCCGCATCCTCAAGATCTAATCCGAGAGTCAATGTTTCATCTACTTCTTCCACCACCGACATGTCCGCCATGGAACGAGCCATTATCTAAATGAGCAAAACTATGCAAATTTTGGCTAATATCCACACTCAACAAGCTAAAGCTGTTGCCATTTCTTGTGACACATGTGGTGGTCCTCACTCTTACAATGATTGTCCTTCTACTCAAGGCAATTTTTGTGAAAACGTTAACGCGGCATACGGTACTTATCCCACGGGAGGCTATCAAGCTCATCCTCAAGGAGACCGTAACTTGCTAAGTTATCGTTCAAACAACTATCTTGCACCACCCGGTTTTACTCCTCAAAACCAAAACCAACAACAAAGCTATAACCGAAATAACCAAACCCAACCTCGTGCTAACAATCAATATGAATCCCAAAGAAACCCATACCCACCTCAAGGAAATTCTCAAGCTTACCAAGCTCCACCTCTCAATCAACCAACGACGTTAAATCAAGACATCGAGACGTTCATGAGGACTAATAGAGAGATGGTGACGAATCTTCAGAGTCAATTCATCAACTTGAAGGGAGACATGGCGAAACAAGGGAGTGATATTCGAGCCGAGCTAAGGAATGACATGGCGAAACAAAGCAATGATATTCGCGCAGACATGAGAGACTCTTTCTGCACTCAAGCGGATAACATACGTGATATGATCGGGTCGCTCTTCCAAGGTAATCAACCCTCTTCTTCGGGTACTCTTCCGAGTAACACCGTTGCTAATCCAAGAGGGGGGATGAAAGCAATCACCACTCGTAGTGGAAAAGGTTATACGGAACCCAAGCTTCCTACACCTCCACCCGTGATTGTGAACAAGGAAAAAGAGCAACTTTCCTCACCTCCTACCCTCATTCCTTCACCACCCGCGGTTGTGAGTGATCCTACTTCTCTAAAGCCTTCCTCTTCATCCGATATACCTTATCCCTCAAGGTTGAGGAAAGAGAAGTTAAAAAACAAGGATGATATTCAGGTTTCTAACTTTCTACAAATGTTTAAACAACTGAATTTCAATATCTCCTTTGCTGAGGCTCTCGCTCACATGCCGAAGTACGCCAAAATGTTTAAAGATCTTCTTAGTGACAAAGAGAAGCTTCTTGACATTGCTCAGACCCAACTTAATGAGAGTTGCTCTGCAGTTCTCTTAAGGAAATTGCCCACCAAACTTGGTGATCCGGGTCGCTTCTTGATTCCTTGCAACTTCCCGGGAGTAGAGAATTGCATGGCCCTAGCCGATCTAGGTGATAGAATAAACTTAATGCCTTTAAGTGTTTAGAAGCAATTATCTCTCCCCGAGCTTGTCCCCACCCGAATGACCTTGGAATTAGCTAACTTTACGGTTGCTTATCCTGTGGGGATAGCCGAAGATGTCTTCGTCGGCGTCGACAAATTCACCTTTTCGGCGGATTTTGTTGTCGTTGACTACGAAATGGATCCCCGTGTTCCATTAATCGTTGGACGTCCATTCTTGAGGACCGGTTGCACTCTCATTGATGTAGCTGCGGGCGAATTAATCATGAGAGTTGGTGACGATAAAATCGTCTTCAACATGGGTAAACTTTCTAAGCAGCCTTCGGAAAAAGAGAGAGTTAATTTTATTGACGTTCTTGATGAGGCTTGTGAAGAACATTTCAAAGATGCTTGCAAAAGTGGTTCTTCGTCTCTACCCACTGTTGAGACCGTTGCCTCTATTGCTCCATCACTAACTCCATTTGGAGAAAGTGATTTCCTCTTGAAAGAATTTGAAGCAACTCTGGGAGATGTGGATTTGCAATATGACGATTCTCCCTCCAATTGGGATGAAGACATTCGTACCATTGAGAAACTTCTCAATGAGGACCATATTTCTCCACAGTCTCCTAAGGCTATCTCTACCGATGATCCGAAGTTGACTACGCCGTCCATCGAAAATCCTCCGGAATTAGACCTTAAGGATCTTCCGTCTCATCTCGAGTACGTTTTCCTTGAAGACAACAAGAAGTTACCAGTCATCATCGCAAAGGACCTGAAAGAAGAAGAAAAATCCCGACTTATCGCCGTGCTGAAGAATCATAAGAAAGCGATTGCGTGGAAGATCTCCGATATTCGTGGAATTGATCCTCACTTTTGCACACATAAAATTCTCATGGAGGACGATTTTAAACCCACTATTCAAAGCCAACGAAGGGTGAATCCTAAGATCCATGACGTTATCAAAAAAGAGGTTATCAAACTTCTTGATGCGGGCATGATCTATCCTATCTCGGATTCACCGTGGGTTAGTCCCGTCCATTGTGTGCCTAAGAAAGGCGGAATCACCGTTGTTCCCAATGAAAACAACGAGTTGATTCCTACTCGTCTTGTTATAGGGTGGAGAGTTTGTATAGACTATCGCAAACTCAATGATGCTACGAGAAAGGATCATTTTCCCCTTCCTTTCATGGACCAAATGCTTGAACGTCTAGCGGGTAATGACTATTACTGCTTCTTAGACACTTTCTCCGGGTATTTTCAAATACCCATCGATCCCCAAGACCAAGCATAAACCACATTCACTTGTCCCTACGGCACATTTGCTTACAAAAGAATGCCTTTTGGCTTATGCAATGCTCCTGGGACTTTTCAAAGTTGTATGATGGCTATCTTCCATGACATGGTTGAAGAAACCATGGAAGTCTTCATGGATGATTTCTCGGTCTATGGTGATTCCTTCTCTACTTGCCTTACCAATTTGGAACGCATGCTTAAGCGGTGTAAAGACACTCGCCTTGTTCTGAATTGGGAAAAATGCCATTTCATGGTAAAAGAAGGCATTGTGCTAGGACACAAAATCTCAAAAGCCAATCTTGAAGTCGACCGTGCTAAAGTGGATGTCATAGCCAAATTACCTCCACCTTCAACCGTGAAGGGTGTGAGAAGTTTTCTGGGTCATGCGGGCTTCTATCGTCGATTCATTCAGGATTTCTCTAAAATCGCTCGCCCGATGACCCACCTCTTGGAAAAAGATACTCCTTTTATCTTTTACAAAGAATGTATTGAAGCCTTCAATCTTTTCAAGGATAAGCTAACTAAGGCACCGGTCTTAGTCACCCCTAATTGGGAGCTACCTTTCGAGTTGATGTGCGATGCTAGCGACTTTGCTATTGGAGCGGTTTTGGGCCAAAGAGTGAATAAACACTTCAAACCAATCCATTATGCTAGCAAGACAATGACGGGGGCTCAATTGCATTATACGACAACCGAAAAAGAGCTTTTAGCTGTTGTCTATGCTTTTGAAAAATTTCGCCCCTATCTTGTTTTATCCACCACCATTGTCTATACCGACCATTCCGCATTGAAGTACTTGTTAACTAAACAAGATTCTAAGCCAAGACTGCTTCGTTGGGTTTTGCTCCTTCAAGAATTCAACATTGAAATTCGTGACAAAAAGGGAGCCGAAAACCTAGCAGCTGATCATCTGAGTAGACTTGAGGATCCGTATCAAGGGGATCATCCGAACCAAGAGATCAATGACTCTTTTCCCCTTGAGGCCTTAATGTCTATTCACTCCAATCTTGATGACACCCTGTGGTTTGCGGACATTGCAAACTACTTAGCGGGTGGTATTCTCATCAAAGGGTTAACATCCCAACAAAAGAAGAATTTCTTTAAAGATGTTAAGACTTACTTCTAGGATGACCATTATCTCTTCAAACAATGTGCTGATCTGATCATTCGTTGATGTGTTGATGGACCGGCAGCCTTACAAATCCTCGAGGCTTGCCATAAAGGACCCACCGGTGGCTACTTTGGTCCGAACTACACCGCTAAGAAACTGTTTGACTCTTGATTCTATTGGCCCACCATATATCGTGACGCTCACGAAATGGTTAAGCATTGTGATGCTTGCCAACGCCAAGGCAAGATCACACATAAAGATGAAGGGCCTCAAAATTTCATACAAGAATGTGAACTCTTTGACGTATAGGGCATCGACTTTATGGGGCCATTTCCATCATCCAAAGGGAACAAGTACATCCTCGTAGCCGTTGACTACGTTTCTAAATGGGTTGAAGCTAAGGCTCTCCCAACGAACGATGCGAGGGTGGTTGTGAACTTTTTGAAGCAGCTGTTTGCTCGAGTCGGTGTTCCTCGTGCTATAATCAGTGACCGCGGGACTCATTTTTGTAATGATCAATTTGCAAGAGTCATGGCTAAGTATGGTGTCAATCACCGTATTTCCACCGCCTATCATCCCCAAACCAATGGGCAAGCCGAGATTTCCAACCGTGGATTGAAGCGAATTCTGGAACGTACTGTGGGAGAGCATCGTGCCGCGTGGGCCGATAAGTTAGATGATGCTTTGTGGGCTTTCCGTACCACATATAAGACCCCGATTAGTTGTACACCTTATCGTATTGTGTACGGTAAAGCATGCCACCTCCCTATCGAGCTGGAACATAAGGTATACTGGGCCTTGAAGTGGGCTAACTTCGACATCAACAAAGCCGGTGATCTTCACAAGATTCAACTCAACGAGCTTAATGAACTGAGGAATGAAGCTTACGAGAACTCACTGATCTACAAGGAGAAGACCAAGATCATCCATGACGCAAGGATTAAGAACCGAGAGTTCAACGTTGGTGATCAAGTTTTACTCTTTAACTCTCGGTTGAAGATCTTCTCGGGCAAGTTGAAGAGCCGCTGGTCTGGTCCATTCACTGTCGCCAAAGTCTTTCCATATGGCCCCATTGAGCTTTCTCAGCCAAATGGGCCTAATTTTAAGGTGAACGACCAGCGTTTGAAGCTGTACTTTGGTGAGGACATCTCTCATGAGATGATTCCATCCCTCACCACGTTTCCCATGAACTAGTTTTGGGTCGAGTCAGGCTCGTGACTCGGTGAACAAAAATAAGCGCTTCTCGGGAGGCAACCCGTGATCTATCATTTACCGCTTTCATAATTAGTGTAGGGGAGCCCCGTATGTGTTGGTTGTCTTGTTTCTTGTGCTGTGCAGGGATTAAAGCTTCAAAGATCAATTCTTGATGACATTTGACGAACCGTGATCCCGTGTTCCCATATTCCCGGTTCTATCCTAAACTCTCATGATTCAATATTTCATATCTTATATGTTCACATTGAAATCACTATAGTTGTCCTTTCCTTAGCAAGATTTAAACAAAGTACACAATGTCATAAGTGTAGGGGAGTTTACTCCCACATGCTTAAACATTGAGGACAATGTTTATATCAAGTGTAGGGGGACTTCTATCGAAGTAAGTGGTCTTTTCCATGAATTTGCCCTCATTTTAACCGGAAAATTTGATTTTTTGACGTTTTTCAAAATTTTTAATCTATTTTGGCCTAGTTGTATAGTTGTATTTTCCTTCGTTATGGTTATTTTCTTTCCTTGCTAGAATAAATTTTCAATAAAGTGGTTTTTAAATTTTTCAAAGTCGTGAATATTTTGACTCAATCCGAGTTTACTTATCTAAGTTTACTCTAGCTAGTATCCTTAACGTGTTTAAGTCAAGTTTTGCTAGGCTTTTATATAGGGAACTTTAAAACGCGAAAGTCTTAACTCTCACGGGTTAAGAACAAGAACTTTTCGCAAGTTCCTATAATTGATCCTAGAGAGTCGTTTATCAAGGGAACTATAAAATGAAAATTCTAAACTTGAAAAAGTCTAAGAATTTGCAAGATCCTATAGATGACTCGAAAACCCAAAACTTTGATTTAATTGGCTAAGCATCCACGAGTCTCATTCCTTGAGATTTTAAACTGTGGAGGACGAGAGATGATAGAGTCAGTTATAAGTTTGGTATTCTTTCGTGAATTTATGTGAGTTAATTATGAGCATATTCCCCCATCGCTTGTTAATAAATTTATCTGCAATAAATAAGGTTGTACGATTTGAAAAGTTACTTAGCTTCTAGCCCAAGATCGTTTAAAAGTTGCTCGGTATTAATTAGAGTTCATAGCCAAGGCATAACTTATTGAAGCGGGAAGCGAAGATTGGCGAGTCCGAAAAGGCCCTAACAAGGCATGAGGGCTACAGTTTGTTGCTAAAGATCCAAAAGCTATGTGAAGAATCATTTGTCGAAAATCAATGAAGGATCAAGACACACGACGAAAAGCAAATACTCCCCTAAAGATCATGGAGAAGTCTATCCGAAAAGACCCTAGCAAGGTATGAGGATAAATAGATCCAAGTCCTAAAAGGAGGCGGATCGTTGTATATCAAAGTCCAAAATAAAGATTGGAGAAAAATGAAGAAGTCGTGGTCCAAATATGAAGAATCTCTCAAAACCTCAAGTGAAGAAATTCCTATTATGAAGATAAGACCATAATTTCAAGAACGTCTTTCAAAGATTTGAAGTATGAAGTCGTTGCCAAATATCGGTCCGAGAAAGGTCTCAAATCGTGAAGCGATTTATGCCAAGATATGAACTTTATGAGGTCCCAAGAAGCAGTTTTAAAAGATTTTGTCCTTTAGCTAACTAATGATTAAATCCTCCCACTTTATTTTCAGCTTAAATAACTATCAAAATAAGTAAAAAATGCATCCTCGTGATCGTTCAAGACAAAAATAAAATATAAGAGACACACCTAGGAATAAGGGAGTCTAAGTGAATAATTGGCCCACATGAATTCGTGTTAGTCTGCTAACTTTTAATAAGAATGATCTCGTTTTTAAGCTCGGTATGAGGAACGTGAAACTTGAGGATGATAAACGTTCATGGCAGCCAAAACCCAATGTAAGTCTTTGATTTCTTTACTTGTTTCTACCTTTTCATTTCACTTAAATGTTTAGTATTTAATAAAGGCAAAGGTGGGTTATTTATGATGGAAAATGTAAACCGTGCTTTAATTAATACATTGCATGAGGGCATTGCAATGGTCAAGTGTAGGGGATTTAATAAGTGTGAAAAAAACTTATCCTTTTACCACTTATTTCCAATAATAACAAGACCAAAACGTGTATTTTATGTCGTAAAAGTCGGAATTATGCGTGGTTTGTGTTTCTATTGTGTTTTAGGACCAAAAGATGAAAAAGGAAGAAAACACGGCTTTCGCGGGCTTTTATCGAAGAAAACGAGAAAAGACGAAGTCAAGAGATCAAGAGTGCTTAAAGAACGGATGTCCAAGACCTATTCTGAAGATTTATCGAAGAAAAAGTCTAAAGACAAAAGTTTAATGAAGTCGAAGAACTCAAGTCTAAATTAAAGAAGAAAATTATTAAGACAAAGTTCAAATCCCGAGACGACGTCGAGAAAAGACAAAGAATTAAATCGAGTCGAGAAGAAAAGAAAGAAGGAAGCACACCACACATGCACTTCCTACTTAGCCTATAAATACCCTCCTAATCACATTAGGAGGGGAGTTAGTTAGTTTTCATTTTTAATTTTTCCTTTCTGGTTTTTAGAGAGAGAAAGTTCCAAACTTTCTCTCACTAAGTTTTCATCTTTTCTTTCTTTTAATCTTTCAAGTTTAAACTTTTTGTATTTTGATTTTATTAATCAAGTTCAAGTTTAAGCTTTTAATCTTTAATCTCTTTCTACCTTTCTTTAGTTAGTTACATTTAATCTGAAATGTTGATGATCCGTGTTTGATCTTGATGTTCAAAGGATTAAAAAGTACATATTTTTATCATAAGTTTTCATACGGTTAAGCTCTAAGATCTTTGTGCTTATTGGCTTATTTGTATGCTTAGCTTATTTACTTTTTGAAAGTTTTCTTAAACTTCTAATTCTTTCAAAGTTTGATTTAAAAGATTGCTTATTTAAAGTTTGGAGAAGTTGTTACTCATGCTTATTTAGTCTATTTCATTAATGATTTGGTTAAGTTTTGGTGTTAGCTTATCAACATAGCTTATCACTTATATCATCAATCGGTGGGGGCGATTTCTCTCCCCTAGGGGGGCGATTTCCGGCCACCATTCTACCTAAAATTCCGGCTAAAAAAACCCTAGCAACCGCCTCTCTATCTTATTTGTTATTAATTTCTTTTTTCTTGATTTAGGGTTTCGTTTGGTGCTTCTGATTAAGGTTACCATTCGTCTCATTGGATCAGATCTAGGAATTTTTGGCCGTAAGATATGCAATCGGTTCAACATTTTTACTATTGTAGAATGGTTGTGCTTTGGTTTCTATCTGTTTATCTAATGGACATCGCCCATCTCAAAACCCTAATTACCCTTCATTCATTTTTGATTCTTCATTAGGGTTTCGATTTGGTTTGGTTATTCTCGATCTCTGTTTTGTTTGTACATCTATATGGGTCGATTGGTCGACTGCGTGGAGGTTCTACTCGTGGGATCCACGCATGGTATCGCATCGGGTAAACTCTTTAATTAGGGTTTTTATTGACAGGTTGTTCATCTTAAGGGTTGCGATATCAATCCTGGGGATCGTGTGCTTTGTTATCATGGTTACCACTGGTTCGTTTAATCTTATGATTCGGGTAACATGATCCTACTCGCTAAGAGTAGTTACGAGTGGTACTCGTTTTTTGATCGTTGGCAAAACCTTTTAGGTTTGTTTTCATGATAACTTGATCTTTGCAAGGTTGCTACGATGTTCAGGATGTCTATGTTTGTTGTTCGTGATCTGGAGGTGCATGCATGAGTGCTTTTTGTTGCTATGGATTGGGAGAGTCGGCTGGTTCGATACCCTACACTTCTTAGGGTTTCGGTTTGGTTATTACCATGTGGAGGTCACGTGATTGATCAACACGGGTTGGCATTATGCAGTAATCATGGCGTAACACTCGGAAACGCTTTTCTGGAAACGAAATTACTGTTTTGGTTTTTATATGTTGGAAAATCGGCGGTGTAATGTTTATTTATATTCTTTTTTTCCAATGTATTTGGTAGTCATAAGAGTGGCATGTTATTCTTATGTAAGTTTTGTGGTTTGTGCACATTGTGTATGTGCTGGTTGTAGCCCATGTAACGGGCCGTGATGTAGGACTTCACCTACATCCGTTTGTACTTCAACGTTTTTTGGTGTAATATATTTTACCGGGGTCAGTCCCCTTTACCCAAAAAAAAACATAGCTTATCACTTAGCTTATTTTTGAATCACAAAATAATCGGAAAAGGGTAAACCCTTTTCCGATTTAGCATTCCAATTAGCACCTTTGTATTCCGATCACTCTGATCGGATTAGGGAGTTAGCTTTCCGATTTGCACCTTGTTATTCCGATCACTTGATCGGATTAGGGTTTTAACATTCCGATTGAGGGGATTCTTTGGCATTCTGACGTGGGTGTTTTGTAAGACTTTCCGATTGGACTTGATTTCATGTATTCCGATTGCATCTCTTGTATTCCGATCATTAGATCGGAATAGGGTTTAGCATTTTCCGATTTAAGGTCTTGATATTCCGATCTGGATTTAGCATTCCGATTGACTCATTCCGATCTCTATATTCCGACGGGATTCCGACGGGTTTAATTTCTTGTTTTTACAAAGTTTTCAAGCTTTAGATTCATTAAGTTTTTGAGTAAGTTTTCAAGCATTTATTTTTAACTCGTCAATTTAGTTTAATCTTTAAAGATTTTAATTTACTCAACGGCATTTTCATATTAGCTATTAGTCTTTAAATAGATAACCAAACCACTCTTCTTGTTTTCCAAAAGACGACTGAGTCGCATTCTTAACCGGTAATCAATTCGAAAAGATCGGACGATAACTTTCTATACTTGGTGTAAAACCCTTGTATTAGTCTTCAGCTGAAGCAGAATATGTCGCTGCAGCCAGCTGTTGTGCCCAGGTGCTCTGGATGAAAAGTCAATTGGCTGACTATGAAATTCTATATGACAAAGTGCCAATCTTTTGTGACAACACCAGCGCCATTGCCATCTCCAACAACCCTGTTCTTCACTCTCGTACCAAACACATTGATATCAGGTATCATTTTATCAGGGATCACATAATGAAGAGAGATATTGAGCTGCACTTTGTTCCCACAGAGCTGCAACTAGCTGATATTTTCAAAAAGCCTTTGGTTGAACCTTCGTTCAAGAGGCTAGTTGCTGAGCTAGGGATGCTCAATATCTCAAAGCCTATGGCTTGATAATAAATGTGTTCATTAAATGACTGATTCTATATTAAATGTTTGTCACATGAAACTAGGTAGTTACTTTCCAAGTAAATGCAACAAACATTCTCGATATTTAATCATTTATTTTTCGAATAACGAGGAGACAAATAAGTTTTGAAAGGTCAAGGGACCCACATGAGCAGTCATTTTCCCACTTTGCATTAAATGCGATTGAATAACTGTTTATTTGAATATATATATTGTCTCTCGTCTCTCCTCACCTACCACTATTCTCATTTCAGAAATCTATTTCTCTCTCTAAGTTCTTCTCTCTCTTAAACCATCCTCCATTTTCATTCTCCTTCGACCTTGAATCCATGGCTTTTCCCGTTCCCAAGGCAGCAAACGTTAACTTCGAACTCAACGAAAGCATCCCTGCATCAAACAACTCCATTGGATGGATCAAGGCTCCAAATGACACCTACTCAGATCTGGTTAACTTCATGCTAAATTGTGATGTTAGTGAAGCATTCACAAAATCCCCAACCACCTTCTACCAAGAATACCTTAGGGAATTCTGGTACTCAGCTGAAGTAGTTGATGACACCATAACCTTTAGCCTCTCTTGCAACGAACACCCATTTGCCTTCTCACTCAAAGATTTCTCAAGTGTGGCTGGTTTAAAACATGGTGATGAATGCCTAAAGGTGGTTGATAAAAAGGCTGTTAAGGATGCTCTGGCCACACTTAAACCCTTCCATGATGTAAACCCTACTCTTACACCCGCTGAGGTCCTCTCGAAGTCTCCTCTGAAGATTAAGTACTTTACACCTATGTGGCGTGTCCTCTTCATCCACATTGTCAAATCCCTGGGAGGAATGCAGGGATCCCAAGATCAGATGTCCTTCAACCACCAATCTATAGCTTATGGGCTGATCTGGGGAGCTGAGGTTGATGTAGGAAGCATTCTCTTTTCCAACCTTGTTGAACAGCTAAAAGGAAGGAACCAAGTCAGGGAAAAGAATATTTGCTATGTTCGCTTTTTGTCGCTGAACTTTTAAAGCCTGTTGGGAGACAACTATCATAACTCTGCTCTTACTGCTCTGAAGCCCTATCGCATCACAGGTGCCGACTACAAAGAAATTAGAGTTGAAGATGTCCCTGTCACCTCCCATATGATGAACGTTACTAACAAACAACCAACAGCTGAGAAGTCCTTGCTCCCTTCTTCTGAGAAGGTGATTACCTCTAGTGTGTCTGGCAAGTCTAAGTCTTTGACCTCTGGGCAGCACACTACGACGTCCAAGGCTTCTTCTGGCCAACAGCCTAAGAAGAAGAAAAACCCATCTTCTTCCCACACCAAATCTGTTGCTAAGGCCAAGGGAAAGAAGACTGTGAACCAAGACACCTCCTCTGTTCCAGATACTCATGTGGAATCAGAGACTTCGGCTGACCAACAACAGGGGTCTAGCGTCTCAATGTCAGCTGACACAACAGGAAACCAGCCAAATCCAGCTGATATCACATAGGTAATCAGTGTAAATTTTTAGAGGTTCACAAGCAGCCACTCTCAAACGTCTGTAGGTGAGAGTGGTGAAGTTAGGGTAATCCTCGACCCATAGAAGTCTGTCTATGCACTTAGAACTCTTTAAGACTTATGTACACCCTGTCTATGCACCAGGGAATGATTCATTTGTGTTTATAAAGCACCCCGATGACCCTACACCCTCTAGACAGTATTCAGGCTAACAACAACCTGAATACATATATTTCTCAACCTTGATCAGTTGTACTTCACACAGCCTCTTGGTTCCCTCAGAAAAAGAATCCCAAAAGCTTTACTTTTAGGGGAGCTGAATAATCATCCTCAACTCTTCCAGGGACAGCGTAATAAGACGATCTTAACCCTTAACTTTTTCACCTTAAAAGAATCCCAAAGGATTTATCCTTTTCAGGAGGAGCTGAATCATCACCCTCAGCTTTCGTAGGGGCAGCGTAACATGCGACCTTAACCCACATATGTTTCACTCTTAAAAGAGTCCCAAAGGTTTCTTAACCTTTTTTTGGGGGGGGGGGGCTGAATGATCACCCTCAGCCTTCCTAGGGGCAGCGAATGGTGATCCTTAAACAACATATGTTTCACAATCAAAAGAGTCCCAAAGGTTTTAACCTTTTGGGGGGGCTGAATTATCACACTCAGCTTTCCTAGGGGCAGCGAATGGCGATCATTGACCATATCTTTTTTCACACTTAAAATAATCCCAAGGATTTATCCTTTGGAGTGGCTGAGTAATCACCCTCAGCCTCTCTGGGACAGCGAGATGGCGACCATTCCCCTTACTTTTTCCCTGTTACTAATTATAACAACTTGCAGGCTGAAATTGTACAGCCAACCACTGAATCCCAGGTACAACAAGACAAAGAGGCTGATGTACTCATTCAAGATCAAACAAATGACGAAGAGCCTCTGCTTAATCTTGAAGAAGAAATGCTGTCATTAGTGGATGATGTTTCTGATCTTGAATCAATGCTTGAAGATGAGATCCCTGAGGGGATGTTTGAGGAGGAGGATGAAGAAGAAGAAGATGATCAACAATCTGTCTCTCCTCCCAAGGAAATAGTTGTGTCCACTCCAGCTGGAAATAATACTCCTCCTCCCAAGGAAGCTGTTGTCAATCCCAACTCTGCTACCTCCACAACCACAGTCTTCCAACGCCCTGCCTATGATCCAACAGCTGAATTTCTCATGTTTGATCATCCTGCCCAAACCAACTTTGACATTTTACCAAGGGGGGATGATTATGCTCAACAAAGCCTCAACATCCATAATCTTCAGCCTGTTCATCATCAATCTGACATCGAATGCTTATCAAGAAAGCTGGATGTGATAAAGTCTGAAATGCATAACTACACTGTCACATTTCCAGGGATCATACAAAAGGCTGTTGCTGAGGCAGTTACTGAACCCATCAAGGATGGTGCAAGAAAATGTGTAGCACAAGGACTTAGTCACTTATCCACAAGAATCAAGGATGTAATTGACACAGAGGTCCCTGCCTTATTTTATGAACACGAGTTAACTATGCACAGACAGTTTGAAGCTATTCGAAACAAGCAATATCGTCATGCAAACTTCATTATTAATCGAGTTCAGGGCAATACTAATGGAAACTGCAACATTCTGCTGAAGATTGCCAGGGCTTTAAGGAAAAGGCAACATGCTATGGCTGCCTCTGTTGAACAGATTGCAAGGCACTTTCAAACACGTTCATCCAAACGTTTGCGTAGACAGGATGAACGTGAGGGGGAGAAGGAAACGATACTTAACCTTGAATCTGCTAAACAAGGCTCAACATCCGCTGACAACACCATTTCACCTATCCCCCTCCAAGTCATCACACCTGTTACCATATCTGATGATGAGGATAACACTCAGGGGGAGCAACAGAATCAAGATGGAGCTGATTCATCAAAGTCCCTGACTTTGGTTAACACCAGCGAGTCTGGGGATGATGGTGAACCAGCTGCCAAGAAGCTAAAGTTCACTGTTAGCTCCCTTCCCAAAGCAATACAAACTCAGGCTCAGACAACGTTTATCAGAAGAGCTGAAGTTTTGAAAAACATGAGTGTGGAATCCTCTGTCTCGAAGAAAGGAAAGGAGATAGTTTTGGTTGACACAGACGCCAAACTAAAGAAGATAGCTGCGATGCTAGAGACAGGAGGATCCACCACAAACCTTTCCCAATTTTCAACCTTTACACCTTCCAATGAGAATCCTTTAACACCTGAAGAAATAGAGAAACATGCTGAGGAATTCAAAAGACTAAATGAACTCAAGATAGCCAAAGAATTGAATGAAGCTACTCTGAGGAAGATGACTCCACCTGAAGGGAGAAGTAGAGACAAAGGTTGAGGGAAATGGAAGTTAAACGCGCAGAGGCACTAAGAAAAGTCAAAGCTGATTATGATGTCTGCGTTAACAACAGGTATGCACCTGGCAAGATAACCAAGTTCAAATACACAATTCACAAATCCACCAACACCCCACAGATGATCTTGTGGAGAGACAACCAGCAGGGAAACATGAATGTATTTGACGACTTCAGGCTAAATACACTTGGGTTATCTGAATGGTTTGAACTTGAAGCCTTAGCTGCCAAAAGAACTGGACAGGCTAATTTTCTTCTGCTTAAGACTCTTAAGGCTAAGTTTACCTGGATCAAAGAAACGGCTGCCAAACTCAAAATAGATCCGCCACCACAGCTTTTTGAACAAGAACCCCCAAAAACTGGTAAGAAAAGAAGAAGAGTTTCTCAACTTGTTAAGGAAACTTTTGTCACAGATGATGTTCAAGTAGATGGAATGCACAAGGATTTTATCCTACCAAATGGTATAGTTGGCCCTGTTGATGGTCAGACATACACAGAGCCTGAAAGAGGAATGACATTCATGAACAGAGCTTGCCAGTATGCATTTCAAAGAGAAGATGAGCTTGGCCTGGCATCAACAATTCAGCTGCTTTGTCTCAAGAAGGGACTCAAGATTAACACAGAGTATTCCAAAGTTTTTGCAAAAGCTTTGCAGGAAGAATTGGATACTAGATCAGACATAGCTGAAGCTGAAGAAAAGATAAAAAATGATGACTATTGAAGAAATTCACAGTCGAATTTTACCTTCACATCTTACTTCACTTTTGTAATGTACTTGTAATTTTCTTTAAGTATGAATAAAATCATGAGGTATGTTTGTTTAGATCCATTATGAGTAAGAAGAAGCTGTTAACTCACTTACCTTAACTTAGATAGATCTAGCTATACTTATGTTTAAATAGGGGGAGATTGTTGGGAATCTAAGTTTGTTAGATTCCCTGATCATAGATTTAAACATAATTAAGCTGTTAGATAGTCCCTTGCCTGTGCCTAGGAGGCAGGAAAGTATCACAAGACTCACAGAGATCCAAGTCCCTGTGAGCAACCTCAGAGGAGTCCATGTCAGAGACATTGTCAAGGAAGTCAAAGATTACTTGAAGACATACTCATTGGCTGTGATGGATAACAGCCAAGATGTATCAGGGACTCTGAGGGGTTGAGGGTTAACAGGGGTGGCAATACCCTGTTAACACTCAACACACTTTGGACATGCCATTTGTGTGTTCGAGACAATGAAGAAAAAGGAAACTGTTTCAAGAACTGTTTCCTTAAAGCATAATGGCAGACTACCAAGAATAGAAGAGCATCATGTGACTGATGTCTGAAAAGTGAATATCTTGTGTAGTCACCATCAAGTACTATTTAGGTCAACCTCGTATCACTATAAATAGGATGTGTATCCCAGCATTAATGTTTAACACTTTGAGTATATTCATAACATTAATGCTTAGAACTTATAGAATCAAACAGTTGCGATTGTATTCATAAGTTAGGGTTTATAGTTGTTCGAAGTGTGCACAACACCTTGTCATCAAACGGTGTTATCCATAACACTTGCAATTCTTTATTATACAATAATAAGATTACGTTTGAAAAGTAATAACTTGTGTTGATTAGTTAAGTTTAGGGTTTCTAGCATTGATTAGGGACTTTCACCAGTTATGTCAAACATGTCATATACAGTGTCGTCCCATATATTATTCTAGATATGTCCAATAAGTATACCTAGACTGCTGCCTTGATCTGGGTATCCCTTGTTTACTTATCACTTACCCCCGACTGTGTTAACTCCTTGCTGCCCTTTTGTTATTACCCACCGAGACCCTTAAAGGTCTCGGTTCCCTCTGACAAAGCCACGCACCCACTTCTTAGGTTGTTAGGGTTGCGACTGGTAAACCAAAACCACCACTGACCTCATTGAGGTTGCGGTTGGTTGGGCAGAAACACCACCGAGACCATCTTGGTCTCGGTTTGCATGAACCTGACATAAAACCAACATAAAACCCGTTTACATATGATTAAAAACCTTTTAATTACCATGTTTTTAATTTTTGTTCTTAATGATTCTTGAACATAGAATATAATTAAAAGATTTAAGCTTAGAAAAATACCGTATGCGTGAATGATTCAAAAGAAAAGACCCCGAACACTTTACCCTTGTTATTTAAAGATCAAAACTCAAAACCCTCTTGTTCTTGGTGATTTTCGATGGCCAGAAAAAGAAGGAGGGAGAAAACAATCGTAGGTTTTTATTTTAGGGTTTTTTGTTTGACTAAAAGTGTATAATATAATCTCTGCTGGTTTACTACTTGGACTTGGATTAGTTAACGGGCCGGGCCAAGGCCCTTGTTTCTTTTCTTTTGTTTTTGGACGCCCCAAACACCCTCCATACATGTTTTATTTTTGTTTTCGAGCCTAATTATTTATCGCATGTGTTCGTATCTTTACATGTCGTGTTTATTTCTTGTTACGTTTAAGTAGTATACGCAAATACTTATCATGTATTAATAATAATATTAATGTACGTAATACTTGTAGTAATTAATTAATATACGTAATAATTATATTAAATTCTCGTGGTACGTGTTGTATATTAATTAATCATGAATTTTTAATTTGACCGTGTTTTAGTGCCTTTAATGCTATTAGGTATTTTAAAGTGGGTTTTACAACTCTTCCTCTGTAAAAGAATAATTCGTCCTCGAATTAGAGATACGATAAACTAGAAAGACATGGACGTGACGTGACTGTAGATAACATGGAACATGACGTGACTGAAGGGAACATGGAACGTGAAGTGGCGGAAAAGAACATATCTAAATTATGGAAGGAAAAGAGGATAAGAAATCCAGATGGACTCCTACGTTTCCAAGTGGCTTCCCGCTCGGAACGGTCCTCTAAAATATCTTGACAAAATACAATCTTGGTCTTCATGACCCCATCTTGACGATACGGAAAATTTCTGGTTTATAACGCACGATAGATCTTCATGAATATGATCGAATGGATAAGACATAACATGTAAAGATACGTGAAATGATACGATACGAAATAAACTGAAGTATTGGTATTAACAACCTATGTGTAATGATATGTGATACATATTGAAACATAGTACGTGAACAATTGTGAACGTGATACGTGAACAATTGTGAACGTGATACGTGGAGATATGGTGAAAGAAATGTGTACAACATACAGTGAACGTGGCACGTGCAACATATCGTGAACGTGATATGAAAGACGTAAGGTGAACATGATAGGTGGAACATATGGTGAACGTAGAATAACTGAGGAGGTAACGCCAAACGACACGAGATAAGACGTGAAATGTGACGTGAAACGTCGGTCTGAGGATGGAAAGTCATACTAAGCTTGAGTATGGTCTTCCAAGCTTTTGCAAATCTTTCCAGAACGAAATATGAAACGTACATCGTGAGATAGAAGACGATCATGAACGTGAACAATGTCATGAACGTGGAAGTGAAAAGCAAATCATAAAATAAACTAAGGACGTGAAAGCGTACACAGTCGTGGTTGCGAACATGAGGCGTAAATGTGAGCGTCAACATAACGTGAATGTGAACGTAAACGTGAATGTGAACGTAATTTTCTGTCCGATATGATTGTTGATGAAATACCGTGAAATCGTATGATTACATGTTGAAATATTCTGTCAACTGTAAACTGCATAATACTTCTGAATCAGACGAAATTAGGTAGTCTTGTCAATGATTGACAGGACTCAGGTAGCGTCATGCTTCCTCTGAGTCCGTGGTAGTACGGTAACAAAATCCATGGAGATCTTGTCCCACTCCCATTCGGAGATTTCTAATGGTTGAAATAAATACTAGCATGTTGGCGTTCTATCGTAATCTGTTGGTAAGTCAAGCATTTAGATATGAACGTAACTGCATCTTGTTTCATGTCGCTCCACCAAAATGTGGTTTGAGATCATGATACATTTGTAGAAACTGGATACATAGAAGTTTAGGAAAACTATGAGTGTCGGTAAATTAGACCTCTCTTAGCGTAGGATCCTCTGGAACACATAAATTAGTGTAAGATTTTCTCCTTTACGCGTAATCTTAATCATGGTAAAACTTAACCATGAGGAGCAATGCGATTCAGAATGTTACTGAAATCAACCAAAATTCGTACTGGGAAAAATTTCAGTGTAAATTTTTTTCTGTCGTAGAATTTGTAACATAATGCGAAGATGGTGTTCGTGCTCTTCTCTAGACTTAGAGAAGGTCAGAATGTTCGCAATGAACAAAATGATGAACTTGTCCAGAATTCATGAAAATTTGATTGATCAAACCCATAATTACAGCTGGGCATTCGTGAGGCCAAAAGTCACAAACATGAATTCATAATGACCATACGTGTGCGAAGAGAAATCATGGAAATGTCCTGCTCTTTCCCTCGCAACTGTTGGTATTCTGATCGTAAACTGGTCTTGGAAAATTTTGAGAGTCTGGTATTTGATTAACACGTCATCAATACGTGAAGTAGGATAACGGTTATGGATGGTGATTTGTTTAGATTTTGAAGATGATTGATATATAAATCTCATGCTACCGTCATTCTTGTTCTTACAACTCCTTGAGCTCGATGTCAAGCTTTACTTCACGAATGGGTGGTATATTAGGTAGTTCTTCTGGGAAAGCATCTAGGAATACTGAAACAATTGACTGGTTATGAATAGAGGGAACTTCAGAAGTGGTGTCATCAATGATAGCTAGAAGGTCTTTGAAGGTCTACGAAATCATTGGCCTATTCTACATAATGGATTTGATGGATTTGGATGGTTGATTGATTGATTAATAAAGAAGAAGATGAAGGAAAGAGATGAGGGATTAGAGAGAGAAAGGAGAGAAGGGAGAGAAGTTAGAGAGAGAAAGTGAAAGTGAAATTATGATTAAGTGAAATGACAATCAACAACCCCTCCTAACATGCTAGGAGGGGATATATATAGCCCACCCTACATGTGGGCTATATGGACTATACATTAATTAAATAGATCACGAGCCCATTACATAATAATCGTTGGAGCGACCGATCCTTCATAAATACGTAAAACGTATTTCCAACAATCTCCCCCTAATGGAGGTCGCTCCAAGAGACAAAGTTCTAAATAATCTATATCTCGTGATCTATGCTAACTAAGACGTGACCGAGACTTTATTGGGAAAAACGTATTTCCAACAATCTCCCCCTAAGGGAGGTCACATCTTTTTACAAAATCTTAAACCTAGCATCTATGCTTGAGTCTTCGATCTTGTTCTTGTGAATATGCTTGATGTGATCTTTGACTTTAGTCTTGAGCATGTTTCCTTGCCTTGACCTTGTGCATTCTTCACTTGTGATATTTGCCTCTTCGTGACTTCATGTTCCACATACTTATACTTTTAAATTCTTGAAAGCTTCAGAGTATGATACAGCGGAAGACTTGACCTTCAGGCTTTCTTGAATTTGTTGAAGTACTAATTGCATGTAGTATAAGCATGTGGTGACGACTTCTTCTGGATTGTACACCGCAATGCCACCTTCTTGTTACGCTGCATAAGACAGTTAGCAACAAATAATATACACGGATGAAATGGCCTTGAACATTTCATTCTAATTCGGTAGCATTTTACCTCCGGTCGGTAAAGACCGTTGGACGATATTAAATATCGTACTTGTGGCAGGTAGTTTCAATAAAGAACCTCCTTGACAAGATTTCGCGGGTAAACCCGTTCTCTTTACTCGACCGTCCAAAGCTGACTGCGAACGTAAAGAGTGAATCATTTGGATAATATTATCCGCATGATTTGAAGCCGTCAATTCATGTTCCTGGAACAAGTGAAGTTCAATTAAGAACCGCACCATCGTTGCTTTCCAGTTGTCACTAGCTTGATTCATATAGAATCTTGCAAGTTACCTACCAAGTGCTGTTTGATGTTAACACTAGAAGGATTTCCATTCGTTACTGTAAATACTTAATAGTATTACTCTGAATGTTCTGGCAAAATCACTAAGATATTGCGTAGAGGCCTGGAACATGTTTAAATTCATTTAATAATTAAACCACTGTTGCTTTCCAGTTATCACAAGTTTGATTCATAAAGAATCGCACAAGTCACCTACCATGAGCTTTTTGATATTCGCTCAAGAAGGATTTCCATCTTCATTGTAAATACTTTCGTATTACTCGGATGTTCAGGCAAGATCATGAAGATTTTGCGTAGGACTCTTAAGATCTTTCTTACTTTTCACAGTGTGTGAAGAAGCAAGGAATAATGAAAGTGTGTCCTAATGAGATATTTGATGATCTCAAATGGCTCTAGACTCGATCGTGCATTTTGGATTTTTAGTGATCGGAGGCTGGAGAGGAGTGCCACCTTTTCAATACCAATTTATTCGGAGTGAATAAATCAATAGATAATGTGTTGATCTCCGTGTGATTAAAACAAATACCTTTTGAGAGATATTTGAGTTAGCTGGGAAGGGTTGTGCATTGCATCACTGGGTCCATGACGTCTTTCTTCAATATCGAGAATCATTAACAAGAATGATCTCAATAGCATATGTATTGACCCGGTTTCTGCCTAAAGTTGTAAGGAGGGCTTCTTTCTTTACACCCTTTATCTTTACAATTCTTTTTCATTCTTCAACCCCTTCAATGCTTACCAATACGTCATCACTAGCACCTTGTTGTGATTGTTCTAGTGCTAACTTAAGTACTTGGTCGGCATTCAGCTACGTTCACAATCTTTCTCCATCTTTCCTAAGGACTACTATTTCTAGCTATGGAATGTCCTTGGGAAGATTCCTCCGGTTCTAGAGAAATCATTGGACTTTAACCTATCCTACCATCCTTATGTCACCACAATCTTCACCGTCGTGAATAGAGATGTTTTGGGTAAGTGTATGTCACCATGAAATCCATTTTGAAGTGCAAATCCATTTTGCTCCCCCTTAACATATGCTACGATATCCGAAAACATTTTGCACATGTCGGGATGAGCTATCACGTTAAGTCAAACCATTTATGATTGATCATATCCCATATTAAATCACATTTTCTCCCCCATATGAAAAATATTAACCCAATCGATGTTTTTAATATCAATTGATTTAATAGCATTTTAAGAAAATTTGGGAAGAAAAATGCAGATCCAATTATCTTCATGAATTTCACAAGCTCCCCCTCAAATTAATGAGGGTATGCTGAAACGTAAATTAAATACCTTTTAAACACAAGTGTAAGGTATTTATTACGTGCAAAGATCATATATAATAATGAATTCACAAGATTAACAATTTACGAGGTAGGACCTGAATGATGGATAACATCATATGAAATATTCACATGGTTCTTGTTCACGAATGTTGGTCACCTCGTCACGTCCCCGAGAAAATTAATTCTCGTTGTTGAGTCAAAGCTTTCCGGTGAAATGCTTGACTTGATTATGAAAAGCGGGTTGCTATCTGAAATAATAGCAAACCATATGGAGCATGTTTTAAATCGTTTAAACTTCTGCTCGAACTTTATTTACAACCCCGTGTCATTATTGAATGACATTTCTAGGTTCGTAAATATTATCGATTCCAGAAGACATGCTCGTTTTATCAAAACGTTTTTGAACACACAATTTTGAAAGATTTAGAAAAACCTTTTGAGAAATTCTCGAAAAATTGTGTTCAAAGTTTTGAAAAACAATTACTTGAGCTTAAGATGTTGAATATCTTAAAAGCGAGCTCAAGTCCGAGAAGTTGTGAACTTCCCGTTGTTAAGGATAAGTTACCATCGGCGATAAACTTTCCTTTTATCTGAAGGACGAGTCCTAAGCTGACATTTACTTAGAAGTCGTGTTCATGAGCTTGAAAACTTTGACTGTTTTAACGGAAAGCTCATGACCGAGAAAGGTTAATTTCTCGTTACGAGGAAAAGTTCTCTTATTTAAAAGATACACTTTCCTTTCTGAGCTTAAAACTTCGAATGTTTTAATACAAGCTCATGACCGAGAAAGGTGAATTTCTCGTTAAGAGGATAAGTTATCATAAAAGATAATCTTTCCTTTATTTTAAGTTCGAGTTACAGTCTGACATTTAACTGTAAGTCATTGTGCATGAGCTTAAAAACCTCGAATGTTTTTAATTTTAGCTCATGCCCGAGAAAACTTAATTTCTCGTTGTTAGGATAAGTTTATCATCGGCGATAAACTTTCCTTTCTTTGATGCACGGGTTATCGTCTGATATTTAACGATAAACCATTTACACGAGCTTAAAACCTTTGAATGGTTTTAGGGTAAGCTCGTGTCCAAGAAAACTGAATTTCTTGTTAAGAGGGTAAGTTATCGTTGCGTGGATAAACTTCCCTGTCTCTGAAGTCCGGGTCGTCGTCTGTCATTTAACGAGGAGCCATTGTGCATGAGCTTAAAAACTTGGAATGTTTTTGATATAAGCTCATGCCCGAGAAAAATTAATTTCTCGTTGTTAGGATAAGTTTACCATCGGCGATAAACTTTCCTTTCTTTGAAGAGCGAGTTATAGTCTATGATGTGACTATAAGTCCTTGTGAGCTTTAACCATGAATCCCCTGAGATACTAGTTTCTCTGATATCTGCTTCTTCAGCAACCAAACTCTGAGAGTGTCCTTAGTTGAACGGTATACAACGATTGGACCGCTTCGTTCTTTCGGAACATCAACTTTGGTACCTGCATTCTCATTAGGAGTTTGTATACGTTTGCATGGGTTAGAGATATCTATTTTAGAAGCACGTGGGGGTTCACAGTTGGCTTTACTTGTGTCAGAGGTGGCCTGAGGGGATGATTCACTTGTCTTAGTTGGCCAACGTTTCCTTTTATAGAAAACCTTAAGTTCAGGCTTAAGTGATGTATCATCCTTTGCAATTTCCTCCCTAGTAGTCTTCGTAGAATCAGAGACTATCCTAGTTAAAGGGCACTCGTTTCCTACAAGAGTGAAAGTTCTACCAGTGGGGCGCCAAACTTTACCAAAGGGTTTGATTTTAGCTATCCACTGGGACTTAATTCTAGCACGGGAGTTCACCTCATCAAGTAATTTCTTGACACAAGCATCATGATTTGCCGTAAAGACACATTTTCTACATGTTTTACAAGTAGCATATTTAATGTCTGAATAATTCCTAGATGATTGATCGATGCTCCTAGAAGATGGCATGCTATGGTTAGCAGTGTTGGGTAATCTAGAAGGCATCTGACTAGGTTGGACATTGCTATCTCTTGCATGTGTCTTTTGCTTAGCTTCCCCAAGACCAGATTTATGGCAAACGTCATTTGAACTAGTTCTAGACGTGGTCTTGGTATTTTTAGGGAAACTAGAGGCAATCATATGATTTGGTCTTGCTAAAGCTGGAGTGATCACATAGGGCCTAGTTGCTGGAGTGTCTGGTCTAGAAAGATGAACCAAATCAACTTGGGAGGCAAACCACGGTCTCGAGGATTGTGGTCGCTCGGATCTAAATGCAGTAGGTTGTCTGACAATCGGTTGTCTGACGAACTGATTTGTAGGTGGTTTCCCCAAGATTGATGGTTTTTCAAGCTTAGTGTCCACACTAGGTCCTCTATTTTTCCTTAACTCGTTTTTCAACGCAGCTATAGCAAATACCTTTTCCTGAACTTGGGCTTTTAACGTTTCATTTTCTTTGAGCAAGTTATCTTGGGATGCCAATTTAGATTCAAGCAGTTGAATTTGTTTCAAAAGATTATCCTTTTCAGCTTTAGAATCTAGAACAGTTTGATCCAATTTTCTTTCAAGAACAACGTTTGACTTTTCAAGTTTTTCAAAGTATGTTTCAAATTTGTCCGTTTTCTTAGAAAATTCAAGTTTGGCATCCTCAAGATCTTTTGATTGCCGAGCTACGATTGTTTCGAGCTCTTTAATCTTGGAATCAGAAGCAGTCAATGAATCAGTTATAGGATAATTATCATGATGTTTAGCATTCTGAACAATCTCTCCCCCATTATGACTTACATCGGATGAATCAGAGTGGTATTGCTATCACTCGTTTCCATCCCATGTTTGTCATAATTAGGTTCAGAATCCTTAATATGCGCCATATCATCAGCATATACATCATAAACAACATTACATTGTACCATGTTTGCAGGCTCTGCGTCATAAATGGGTAAGGTGTCATCAAGAGAAATCTCGTGAACATTCCCTGACATGCCACTAGCATCATGTTGTCCTCCTGATTCTGTGCTCGTGCCATCGTTAGGCTCCAAGTTGTCAACCGTATGACCATTATCCTCTTGCATCTGCGTCATTGATTCTTGCACTCCATTAACATACACTTGCTGAAGTTGTGATCTTTGATTTGCTGAAGAAGATGAAGGAAAGAGATGAGGGATTAGAGAGAGAAAGGAGAGAAGGGAGAGAAGTTAGAGAGAGAAAGTGAAAGTGAAATTATGATTAAGTGAAATGACAATCAACAACCCCTCCTAACATGCTAGGAGGGGATATATATAGCCCACCCTACATGTGGGCTATATGGACTATACATTAATTAAATAGATCACGAGCCCATTACATAATAATCGTTGGAGCGACCGATCCTTCATAAATACGTAAAACGTATTTCCAACAATCTCCCCCTAAGGGAGGTCGCTCCAAGAGACAAAGTTCTAAATAATCTATATCTCGTGATCTATGCTAACTAAGATGTGACCGAGACTTTATTGGGAAAAACGTATTTCCAACAGTCTTCTTAGACATGGAATAATAAAGCACGCGTTTGTAAGGCAGAAAACAATTTGTACATATTTTCCTGGTAATAAAACTATGATGAAATGCATTCAGGAGCCTGAACATTGCTGAATATATCCGATAGGCATGGAAATTAATCGTATCGTGACGTGCTGCTAATCAGTCCATAATTAGAATCATATCGAATTCGCATATGTCCAAGGGAGTGCGTTAGCAGAAAGGATCTTGTCATAAATTTGAAATGAAAGCCTTTATATACATGGGCGATATAACAACGTCTCTTCTGGGCATGGATATGCGTAATACGTGATTGAGAAATGAGGGTGTTGATTGTAGGTATTTTAGTCACTTGTTTTAGGAAAAACAAATAACCATGGCAAGTATTAAACGATCACGTTTAGGAAAACGCGAATGGTCGATAAATGCGAGTTCGTTCTTAAAGGAGGTGTATGCGTTATGTGCCAATACGTATAAAACAATGTTTGGATAAGTGATTGTTTTTGGGTTTAGAAAGAGAGAAAATAAAATGACGAGTTACACTACTTTTAAACTACGACGAAAATTAAAACGTATACGCAAAGATACGTAAAACGCGACGAAATTAAACATTTAATCTAAAAATTAATTAAAAGTCAAAATCAAGTCTAAAATAATATAAATAAGAATAAAAATTCAATAAATAAATTTTAAAACTTATTATCGATTTAATATTTAATTTTTAATGCTAATTAAAGCACTAAAATTAAATAAAATCAACAAAAAGTCCAAAATTATATTTTATCAAACTAAAATCTTACTTATTATTAATTAAAAACTAAAACGTTTTTTCGCCTAAATTTTTAAAGATATTTTTTTATTTTAAGCCACTAAAAACTATATTTTAATTAAAATAATGATAGAAAATAATAAAATAATGAGAAAAATAATTTTACTTTACTAAAAATTCTATTTTAACTAAATTAACAAGGGAAAATGAAAAAAGTTTGAAAAAACTAAAAAAAATTAACCAAATGAAGCTAAAAACAAAAATACCCTAAAGTACTCTAAATTTGGAGTACTTCTGTGTTGTCCGATATATCACCAGATAAAAGTGTTGTCCAAGATCAGTGTTGTCCGATATCGGACAACACTAAGAAAAAACAAAAAAAATGATTGTTCTCGGAAAACAAAGAGAAAAGTTACTGTATGATTTTTTGGGTTGTATTGAGCTCGTTTTTGCTTGTTTGTCGATGTTTTTGGGCACAAATGGCACCCTCACAACCTTTTGGTTGTTAGGAGTCAAGTATAACACAATAATACAAACACAAAACACAAATCTCACCACAATATCCACAAAATCAGTCATCATAAAGAGAAAATTTGCAGAAAGGACTTGCTAAACTAAAAGGCAATATCAGTAGGCTATAAGGCAAATAAACTTAACCTAAAAGCTAAAAAATCTTATATAGAGTTCACTAAGTCCTAGACTATCATAAAATCTAGTATTTAACAGGTTTTAAGCACTCAAAACATCAAAATCTAAGCCAAAAAGGGCTTACTATATTGTCAGAATGGTTGTTTGCTATTTAATAGGCGGAACAATGACTACATACTATCCTATCTTGATAAGTAGCTAACCAAAATAAGTTTAATCCTACATGATACCTAAACTAACTTCCAAACCGTGAGCTTAATCATACTATTATCGCCTTGATTCCGAAAGTGAATACTCCTGCTCGTGTTAATGATTATCGGCCGATTTCGTGCTGCAATGTATTGTTTAAATGTATTAGCAAGATTATTGCAAATCGGTTGAAGGACTGTCTTAAGACTCTAGTTAGTCCTAACCAGTCTGCGTTTGTGCCGGGTAGAAGCATTGCGGATAATATTCTTCTAACTCAAGAAATTATGCATAATTATCATTTAGATCGTGGAATTCCGAGATGTGCTTTTAAAGTAGACATCCAGAAGGCATACGACACGGTGGACTGGAAGTTTCTTCGGGATGTTCTCTATGGTTTTGGTTTTCATGAGAAAATGATTTCGTGGATTCTAGAATGTGTGACTACTACTTCTTTTTCGATCAGTTTAAATGGTTATCTTCACGGCCATTTTAAGGGTAAACGGGGCTTACGCCAGGGTGATCCTCTTTCGCCATACTTATTCACTCTTATTATGGAAGTCCTTACCCTTATTCTGAGAAGGCGTGTTACTACCTCATTGGACTTTACTTTCCACAGGTTTTGCTCTAAGTTGGAGCTGATTAATCTCTGTTTTGCGGATGATTTATTTTTGTTTGCTCATGGGGATGTTAATTCGGCGCTAGTGATTCGGGATGCTTTAGAGGACTTTAAGGAGGTTTCTGGCTTAACTCCTAGTCTTCCTAAGAGCACGGCGTATTTTTGTAATGTTCTTAACCATGTCAAGCTAGGGATTTTGCAAGTTCTTCCGTTTGAGGAGGGTCGTCTTCCCGTTAAATACTTGGGTGTTCCTCTTGTGTCTACTCGGTTGATTTTTCGGGACTGTAAGGAATTGATTGATAAAGTTCAAGGGCGTGTAGATGACTGGAAGAATAAATATCTATCTATTGCAGGTCGCCTTCAGCTTATTCAGTCGGTCATGAGTTCTATGCACATTTACTGGGCATCGGTTTTTGTTCTTCCTATGCGTATTCTCCAAGATATTGAGCAAATACTGCGAGGTTTTCTGTGGTGCCAAGGGAACATTCGGAAAGGGAAGGCTAAGGTGTCTTGGGAGGTTGTATGCCTTCCAAAAAAAGAGGGTGGTTTAGGTATTCGTCGCCTTACTTATTTTAATTATGCTCTTATGGCGACGCATGTGTGGAAGCTTATTTCTCTTAAGGATTCGTTGTGGGTGAGGTGGATTCACTCATATAAGCTTAAGAACCGTAATTTTTGGGAGGTTCCGAGTAGAGGCATTATGTCTTGGGGATGGAGAAAGCTATTGCAGCTTCGTCCTATTTTACGGCAATTTGTTTGGACGATTCTGGGAAGTGGTACTCACACGTCCGTGTGGTTTGATGCGTGGTGCAGCGAGAGTCCTCTTGGTAGGGTTATTACCTCCCGAGATATATACCGTGCTGGTTTCAACCTTAGTACCACTGTTGCCGAGTGTATTGAGAATGGCGAATGGAAGTGGCCGACTGTTTGGTTGAGTAAGTATCCATGTCTTGGTAATATTAATGTGCCTCAACTAAATGAGCGGATTGATCAACTTCTGTGGCGTGATAATGATGGAAATTATGTCCCTTTTTCTGTTTATAATACTTGGGAATCTATCAGGCCAAGAGGGAATGCTGTGACATGGTTTGATGTGGTTTGGTTTCGTATGTGTATTCCCAAGCATGCTTTCAATATGTGGTTAATTATGCACCAGCGACTGAAGACGCAGGACTTATTACGTAGCTGGGATATGGTGTCAGGGCAGTCGGTTGTGTGTCCTCTATGTGAAATGCAGCCGGACTCACACTCTCATTTATTTTTTGAGTGTGACTATTCTAAGCAGGTTTGGTCTCATGTTAAACGCTTTGCGGGTCTGGAGTCGGCGCGTCCTAATATTTTCGATATTGTGACGAACTTATTACCTATAGCTAAGAGAAAATCTGTGAAAAGTTGCATCGGGAAGCTGGTGGTCCAAGCTACTGCTTATTTCGTCTGGCAAGAACGAAACAGGAGATTGTTTAAACAAGTGAAAAGAACGGTGAACGAGGTCATTGTGTGCATCATGGCGTCTGTTCGTCTTAAACTTATGTCTTGTCGGTTCAAGAGGTCGATGGATGGGTTAAAATATGTTCGGCTTTGGGAGTTGCCGGATTCTGTTCTTCGTTAGTGATGTGTTTTTGGCTTTGTATTATTCGGTGGTACTTTCCTGTGGGTGTCATTAGTTTTGTAATGGCTAGGTAGTTCTCGTATGGCATGTCATATGAGTAGAGGTCGTTCAAGCTTTTGCTTGAGGTTAATGTGGCATTCAGTCACATTCCATTGTACTTAACTGATATTTTTTGGTGTAATATATTTTACCGGGGTTTATCCCCTTACCCAAAAAAAAAAATCAACATAAACAAAACCCTTAGCCCACTATATAGGTTATGACAGAAAATTTGGTAAGTTGCTGATTTTTTAAGCTATAACAGTGAGTACAAATGCAATTTTAAGCAATATAAGACTAACAAAACCCTAACATCAGTTAATAAAACCTAAAACTATCCTAGGTTCTACTAATAAATAAGTCCTCAAACCAACAATCCCACAAAAACCCACCTAATCACGCACTATGCAACAGCAGACAGTGACGTGTGGTATTGCTGGTGTGGTATTGCTGGTGTGGTTTGCTGTAACAGTGAGATAAAAGGCATCAAAAAGTTATCCAAACCTCGAGCACCAGATGGTTGTGGATTTGCTAGTTGCATCTTATGCTTCTGTGTGGTCAGGGGTTCGAGACCCACTGGTTGCTACCCCTTTTTTTGGCACAAATTTTATTTCTTCTTGAACTTCACACAAATTTAACCCACCCTTTTATAAATTAGAAAAAACTTAAAAGCATAATTAAATGAACAAGTAGCTGTTGGTCCCTAGTAATTCGTTATTACTTATCAACTTAAGTAATAACTCTTTACTTCGACTCAAGTGTGTTGTTTTAACAATAGATAAGAACTATGAAAGATTAAAACAACAATACCAATATACTTTTCAATGTATAGACTTTTATTAGAATCAAATAAAGAATCTATAACCCACTTTGTTTGCGGAATAACAAAGTGGTTGAATGACAATGGGTTGCGATCTCCTCTACTTAAACGTCTAACCAAAGTTAAAGTCTAAGCTCCAATCTAAACGTTCATATGCATCTTGGCTATATGGTTTAGTTGGTATCCAGAGAGAAAGGTTTTCCAGAGTTTAAGCTCTTGTATTCGTTGATCCTTTCTCTCCCAATGTACACTCCTTATATAGGCAGTGTAAACTAGGGTTTGCATTTTGCATGTTTCAATGCATGGGTTTATCCAGTGGGTGGTTGATGCCCATGCTGGATAAACTGTACAAAGTACATATTAAACTATTCTAGAAAAGATAAAGGTTGTACTTATATCTAAGTATACAAGCAACCTACTTTGACTTAAACTTATCTTTTCCCGCCTAATGCAAACCATCAGAATACTGAAGAGTCTTCAGTATCCTAGAGGAGATCGACATCATTCAGTTTGGTATTTTTAAACCAAACTGAACTGAAAGCCCTTCTTCAGTCCTTGTTCTTCAACAACTAGACCGCCTAGTATTTGAAGCAAAGACTCCTTTGTCTTCTAAGTTCACTGGAAGGGGAGTGCTGAACTTTCTTCAACTATAAAGTCTTCAGTAGGAACTTTGTTCCTCTGGTCATCCTTCAGCAGACTGGCCTTACTGCTGAGCATGAAACACTTAGGGAGATTTTATATTCAAATCCTAGAGTTGCTTCAGGGTCAGTAAATACTGACCCAACAATCTCCCCCTATTTGGATATAAAAATAGCCTAAGTCTAATGTTAGTAGTAAGTGAGCATAACAACTTCTTCTTACTTGCACTAAACAATTAATAACTTATAAACATCAGATAATCATTTATTCAATAACATTACAAATTATAAAAAAATCAATACAAATGATTATTCATTTCTCCTTAGGCCTAAGTTCTTCAATTATCGAAGTCTGAGTTAATGGATCTGAGTTTCTATGGTCCAATATAGCAAGCAAGTACATGCTGAAGGTTTTATTATCATCAGTAAGTCCTGGACCACCATGAAGAGAGTAAAAGATCCTTTGAACATTCGAGAGAAGTTCATTGTTCATTTCATCAAGATCACTTATGCCCACAAAGTCTTGACGTTCTTGATGATTGAACATAATCATTCCTAGTTCTGATTCGTCCAGTACATGACCAGGGAGATGATTTTGAAACTGAACAAAGCCTTTTTATTTCTTTGTAGTGACAAAGATGTCACCCACTTCAGGTTGTATCAGATTTTCTCTTTTGTTCAGCTCTAGTATTAGATCTTGATCTTTCAGAGAAACTTGAGTGTTGATGTTCATAATCTCACCTAGTCTTTCATGATTTCTCATATAGTGCTCGATTTTGGCGCGAACTTCATCCCATCTCTTGGATTTTCTTTTCTCGATCATCACACTCATTTCAATCCATTCAGTGTAAGAAAGTTCTTTTCCTTGAAAGTTTTCAAGTATCTCATTAGTTCCATCACCCCTATAGAAATTGAGATGGATGTCACCTTTCCTGGCCAGCATATCAACATTGGTGATTGGTGAGATATTTCTTCTGTTAAGCCTTGTTATACAATCTTTTCATATAACACTTTCTTCTTGAAGACACTTTCTACTTCAACTTTCCCAATTTGTTCATACAAGCTTAGCTTCAGATCTCTTAGCTTTTCTTCTTGCTGAAGCTTGTATAACTTGTCAAGTTATTCCTGAGTGGCCACTCCAGCTCTGATCGTTAAACGATCATTCAGAGTAAAGTCTCCTTTATTTTTGGTATAAAGGGAGGTGAACCACTATCAGTTGTTTTCCCACTTGTGTTCAGCCCTTGCATATGATCATATTTGGCTGCTGACTCCCCCTTACCCTTTGATGGGCTCTTTTCAGTGATAGTTGACTCATAGACAATGGATTGTTTCTGAGCCTTCTTTTGGGCATGTTTCTAGAAGAGCTGTTGGATTGTGTTTTTCTCCCCCTCAGAAGAAGACTGCCCAACAGCTTTTGATGACCCACCAGCAGGGAAGAGGCCACAAAGATGATTAAGAGTGGTAGTTTCCTTGGCCAGCATAGCTGGAAAAGTTTCAAGGGCTTGTAGCTTCTGCTGAACTTCATTAGATATGGCCAGCTTTTGTTTCTCCAGCAACGCCACTCTATCTTTGATCTTTGACACAGAATCACACACGGTATTAACTTGGCCAGGAACTGGTGTGAATTCTGGTGGAAACTCCATGGAAGCACCGTTGATGGAGTCCATAAGAGATGACATCTCTTGCTTTAAGGAAGTGGTGGTGGCCACATCTTGGACTAAAGGCTTCAAAGTAGCAATGATGACATCCTTGATTTGTTCAACAGAAGGAGGAATTGGTCTTGCTTTGAGAGTTGAGATTTTTGTGTCAGCAAGCACCTTTTCTTCCTTCAGTCTGGCCACCTGTGATTGAAGAATCAACACTTAATTTGTTAATTCTTTTACCTGTTTAGTTCTGGGGGAAGGTGGCTTTTCTATTTCATCAGCAGTATCTTCATCACTATCATCTAGATTGACTAGAATTCTTTCACTTAACCCTAGTTCTTTTTCCAAATCATCCCCAGACATGCTGACAACAAATGTAGGCAAGTGTCCCACCTTGGCTCCAGTGGTGAGATTAACTTCCTTGGTAATCTTCTGAGCATCATCTTTTGTGTGTGGATCAGTTTCAAGCCCTTCACCACCAGGGTTGGTTTGACCTGATGGATCCTGAGAAAGAGTCCCTGATAAGTTTAGATCAATGATAATGTTTTTGGTTCCTTCAATAGAACCCTGTTGTGGGGGAGCTACATCATTAGAAACAGAGTGGCCAGGGTCAGCATCAGCTGTTGGATTTGCTGACACATCATTCCCTGATGTAGACTCAGAGTGACAAGTGATAGAAATTGGTAATGAAGTATGACTTGTATTCAGAATGAAAGTACTTACCAATGCTGACTCCACACTACTGAGCTGAGGGTGAGCTACATCTTCACCGTTATCTCCTAAAGAAGTTGAGAGAGGGGTTGCCTGCTGGGCCTCTTTATGCATATCACCTCCATTAGAGACTGAAGGTGACGACTGTCTGGGGTTCTTGTCCTTGGCCAGGGACTTGGTCTTCTTCAAAGCATGGCCTTGGGATTCATCATCAATCTTCTTTGAGGAAGATTGTGTGAGGGTTTTCCTCTTTCTGGACTCACGTCTGTTGAAGCATAGTTTGGCTAGACCGGTTCAACGACTCTCCTGGGCTATTCGTCGTGCTTCCCGGTCCCGAGTGATGCTGCAAACAATAGAAGAACCGGTTAGACGTGGACCCGAGGCCGGAGCCCCGGGGTCCACCTCCGACGGTCAAGTTAGTATCGGTGCGATAAAGTATAAGAGATGTGTAAATATGAGGGATAACCTGATGATGTAGAATGAGCCCCCTACCATTGTTTATATAGGACTAGGGTTTCTTGAAGGATAAGCAAAGTCTATGGGCCACGGGCTTGTTAAGTCGCGGGCCTCCTGGGTTGCGCACAGGTTAGGTCGGGCTTACACCGACTATACGTCGACATGTCCCCCCAGTCTAGTATGATATGGTTCCTGACCATGTTATGCTAGACTCATTCATATGTCATACTTACCAAGTAAACGCGTATGGCTTGCTGCTAGATCATCCACGTGGTGGGTTACCTTTAGGAAAAAGATGATGGGTAAACTATGCGAATAGTGAACGCAACCACTATACGTCATCATGTCCCCCAGTCTAGTATGCGAGGTTTTCACCAAGGTTACTAGACTCTACACCATATCTGCTACCTGTAAGCGTATCCACGTTAAAAGAAATGGGGAACCTGTATTCGTAAGACGGGTGGTTGTGCTAGAATGCTTGGTTTCCCATTGTGCAACGGTAAAGACCCCGTAAGAAGAAACCTGTTCTATAGTCGGGGTAACACTGGCATTAGCAAGGTATAATTCTTATTCCTCTCTAATGTGAGGATGATAAGAAGGTTTTGTGAAGGTGGAGGTGGAACCCGTATGTTGCATCGTGAATACTTTAAAGACGAACTTCTTATACCCACTGATGATGCAACATAGTCCAAATATTGCATTCAGCTTAAGGCCAACAGAAGACACACTTCATATGGCATAGCGCAAGGCTATATGGTAATCAACTTAACATAGGGCTCGCGATACCTTTTACGTGATAAGTGTGAATACGATACCCGACTGTAGCACACAATAGGTTAGCAAGACCTCTTGCATGCTAAGTACGAATACCTAGTTTAGCGTATAATGTAACATCATTGATACCGTATGTGGTATCGTTTACACATGTACCTGACATGCGCGCTCCACAGAGTCTTGAGGTGGCAGATGACCGCACAAGATACCTGATCTTGTAGTAACATAGTAGTTACAGTGCGCCTACAGTGGCTGCGGCGAATACTAGCATCATTGATAACGCTGGGGTTGCAACCCTCTTACACGAGAGGCAGGCCATGTCCTGCATGAACCTGCGACGGTTATCTGACCCGTCATTTTGCGAACACACAATTCGGCTTACTATCGGGCTTGCAATACCCCTTACGTACTTAGTTGTGGATACCTGATCCACAACAGCAGGTTCCTGACCTGACGGATCCGCGCAATAATATTTACCATGCACAAAATAGTATTCTACATGCTTTAAAATATAAATGCTCTAATACAATCAAATATGATTATATCAATGGTATTGTGATACCCTTATAGCCCCCCAAGTTTAATGGTGCTATATCTACTTAGAAGTATTAAACTTATAAGCAAAGTATTCGAACAATTTTGAACAAATTTTAACGCTTACCCCTATGGGATATGGCCCACATCGCTTAGGCATACTAGAAAGGTGGTGGATCCTACCTTAATACAGTGAAGATTTATAAAATAAAACACAAGGCGTGTGATTATTATAAGTTTAAACCTCGCACATTAATACGACGACTAAGTATGAAATACAGTTTAAACAATAATAGGCATAAGATGTTGGCAACAAATGTAGAAATGCGTAAGTCATAATCATGACCGAGGTACAGTTATGTATGGAAAATATTCAGACGGCAGTCCAAAATAATTCGTTTCAACGCGCAGATCACTTGCGACGAAATTTAAACAAAGCAATACGCTTGATCGCGCGGATTGCCACGACCAAACTAAATAATATAATATGTTTGGCGCGCGGCTCGCAGCGACCAAACTAAATAAAATAAGACGTTTGATCGCGCGGCTCGCAGCGACCAAACTAAATAAAATAAGACGTTTGGTCGCGCGGCTCGCAGCGACCAAACTAAATAAAATAAGACGTTTGGTCGCGCGGCTCGCAGCGACAAAACTAAATAAAATAAGACGTTTGGTCGCGCGGCTCGCAGCGACCAAACTAAATATAATAATACGTCCGGACGGGCGGATAACCACGACCGAACTAAATAAAACAATATGTTTGGTCGCGCACATTGCCACGACCAAATTGAAATATTCTGTTTGATCGCGCGACTCGCAACGACCAAACTAAATAAAATAATACGTTTGGCGCGCGGCTCACAGCGACCAAAATAAATAAAATAATATGTTTGGCGCGCGGCTCGCAGCGACCAAACTAAATAAAATAATATGTTTTGGTCGCGCAGATTGCAGTGACCAAACTAAATAAAATAATATGTTTTGGTCGCGCAGATCGCAGCGACCAAACTAAATTAAATAATACGTTTGGCGCGCGGCTCGCAGCGACCAAACTAAATAAAATAATACGTTTGGCGCGCGGCTCGCAGCGACCAAACTCAATAAAATAATACGTTTGGTGCGCGGCTCGCAGCGACCAATCTAAATAAAATAATACGTTTGGCGCGCGGCTCGCATCGAACAAACTAAATAAAATAATACGTTTTGGTCACGCAGATTGCAACGACCAAAATAAAATATTATTATTAATAGGACGGACTATCGTGAAAGGACGCGACTCATAACTCAAGATTTTAAAAAATAAAATATTCTAAAAAACGTGCGGATGAGTGCGGCTGGACGTACCATGACCGCGGATAAAGAGGTCGGATCACGACATATGCGAAAAATGAAATATATGTAGTATCTCCTCGCCAAGTTTTTATTTATTTAAAAAATATACGTAATATTGTTTATTAATACGAACAAATATTAATAATATATTTTTTAGAAGATATAGGTAATATCTTTTGTCAATTAAAAAATATGCATGATTTTTTATAAATTGATAACATATTGATACAATCTTGTCAAGAATTAAAAAGATATCAGTAATATCTTTTATTAATGTGAAAGATATTGATAATATATTTATTTTTGAGAAGATATCCTTACCAAATTTAAAATATTTTTGTATAAATTCGAAAGATATGCGTAGCGTCTTTTATTAACATAAGCAATATGGTTGAATCGGCTCATGACTGTAGTTAAAAATAAAATAAAATATACCCAACCGTGCGGGAGTATCAGACAGATCATAAACGCGAACAACAAAATAAAAACATACGTTGGAGATCCGCATGTATACAAGGAAAAGTATGCACAAGAAAATATGTCGTTTACCTTGAATGAAAAAAACTTAATATTCGCATCTATATGATATGACTATTTGCTTTCAAAATCTCATACATAAATATTAAAGTTGGCAGAATAGTTTTGCACCATATTCGGCTTATTCGCATCATAAGTATTCTTTTAGTAACGTACTACTTATCCATGGCATTAATATTTACCATAAAGATACTTTATTATGCAAAATAACAACCTTAGTCTTTTTTATAGCGCATGGCAAAGGGAGTTGTATAATAAGTTAGACTATTTTTACACAAGATTTTGTTTATATGCATGATAAAGATATGCCAGTATATTGATTATGCTAAATATTATATTTGAATATATTATAACTTTTGTTCCTCACACACGACAAAATTAGAATAGAGTGCATCACATATTTTTTTTCTGAACATGCATAGCAGATTGTATAGGAACAAAATTAAGAGTGTGTGGTGGATAAAATATTTTGTCCTCACGTATGATGGCAGAAAGAAGTACGTAATTTGCAAATCCTAACATGCAGGGCGTACATAATGGCGACATCATGCATGATAGGTAATTTATGAAAGACAAAAGTACGAAGGTGATATGTTACCGACTTTGAGATGGATCTCTGCTTTCAGTATTATGAGAACACGAAACTTTATTTACTCGTGGTCCCACGGGTGGCGCCAACTTGTTGAAGCATAGTTTGGCTAGACCGGTTTAACAATTCTCCTGGGCCGTTCGTCGTGCTTCCCGGTCCCGAGTGATGCTGCAAACAATAGAAGAACCGGTTAGACGTGGACCCGAGGCCAGAGCCCCGGGTCCACCTCCGACGGTCAAGTTAGTATCGGTGCGATAAAGTATAAGAGAGGTGTAAATATGAGGGATAACCTGATGATGTAGAAAGAGCCCCCGACCCTTGTTTATATAGGACTAGAGTATCTTGAAGGATAAGCATAGTCTATGGGCCACAGGCTTGTTGGTCGCGGGCCTCCTGGGTCGCGCGCAGGTTAGGTCGGGCTTACACCAACTATAAGTCCACAACGTCTAACCTTATTGGTATTAATTTACGTTTGTTTCTGACGAGGTCCAGATGAAGCTCCATGCTTTTTGCCTTTTAGATCCCCTTGGCTAGTTGGAGAAGTGTCTTTGGGAGCTTTGTACACTACTGGACCATCTGCTGAGCAGATGTCCAGCATGGGTTGTGTAAGAGGAGGATAAATGGTGTTGACTGGAATGTTCCAGCAAGTGAGATCAAAGGTCTTAAAAATTAGTTTCTCTCCATTGATTTTTGAAAAATCATTTCCAAGATGGTCAACAAAGAGGAGAGATAGAAATCTGGTGTACACAACGTTTTTCTCTCTAGTCTTTTTTGTAAAACCCGCATGCTTTTACCATGAATAGTACCCTTATGATAGTACGTACATGATTAGAACTTTCCTTTATAACATGTTTACATTTCACGTACAAGAATTACAAGTATTACGTACGTGTTATAACTCGATAAGTATTTATTACGTATTAACACACGATAATTATTTCAATAATAATTATAATCACGAACATACGAACATGAAATCATGAACGTAATTTAATCACGAGCTAATATTACGTAAGTATATATATTTATTACGATCACGAATAAATATATTAAGTCACGATCGATAACTAATTAAATCACGTAAATTACGAACACGAGAACACACTTATATTTTAGATACGGAAAAAGTTCGGGTTACCACATGTGGGCCCCATAACCGAGGACACAACAAGACCAAAGGGGCCAAGCCCATAATTTTTACTAAACATGGAATTTAAGGAAAAGTTATTTTCATTTTAACATAATTTAGAAAATAACAAGAAACCCTAATCTTTTCTTCCTTTGGTTCTCCTTGGCCACCGGGTTCACATCACACCAAAGGGGTGTTCGGTTTGATTTTGGTGCTAGATTTATTACAAGGATCGTTAGTGTGTTCATCTTCTTGATTTCACGTGATCGGTATAAACCCTAATCTCTTTTATTTTATGTTTTTGATTTTCTAATCACATAAAATCATGAATGTTTTTAATAAACTAATTAAAAACAAGTAATTAATCATGTTATTAATCAAGGGGTATAATCAATTAAGTGATTTAGGGGGTGTTTGTTGTGGCCGACGCCTAACCGATCCCCAAGGGGGTCTCGGCTTGGCTTACTTCGCACCACCGAGACCATATGGTCTCGGTTTGTTGGTGGTGGTGTCACGACAGCAGCAAGGGAAAGGAAACCCCGACCTAGGTCGAGGTATGGTGGTGTTTTTGGGTCCGGTTCACTGGTTAAAACACGGATCCGGTTCACACATGTTTAGATTTAAAACACGGTCCGGTTCATGAGTTATTTTTCAAGGTTTATTATTTTTACAAGTTATATTATTTTTACAAGATTTAAATTAAATTAAATTAAAAGCATGAATATGATTAATTTAATTTACATGACTTAGGTTATTAATTTTATTATTAATACATGAATTTTAGCCTAAGTATTTATCTTTTAATTAGATTATATAATTAATTAATTATTAAAACCATGACTTATAATTAATTAATTTACATGACTTAGGTTATATTATTAATAGATAATAATACATATTTTAACCTAAGTATTTATTTTACCTTTATTTAATTAAATCATGTTATATTTAATTAAATACTTAAACCTATAGTTTGTTTAATTTACATGAAATAATTAATAAACTATATTATATAATCACATGACTTAGAATATTAATCAGAAAACACTTAAGCTTATATAATTAGCTTAATTATCCAGCTTATATCTAATTATGGAAACTTTCTATTTTTAGAAACTTATTTATTTAAAGCAGCTAATCTATTTATGGAAACTTTCTATTTTTAGAAACTTATCTATTTTAAGCAGTAAGTCTATTTTTGGAAACTTTCTATTTTTGGAAACTTTATATTTTTGGAAACTTTCTATTTTTGGAAACTTTCTATTTTTGGTAACTTTCTATTTTTGGAAACTTTCTATTTTAGGAAACCTGCTATTTTTAGAAAGTTATTTATTATTACACAACAAGTATAATAATACATGAAATACAAGTAATACTTAATCAGAATAGACAGAATATATGATAAACACAGTATAAAGTTTAAATCAGTAAAACATGACATGAACATATAACACAAGCTAAGACATGATATAAAATCAGTTACATACTCAGTAATCAGATACTTATACACGTATGTATTTATGTAGCATTAGTGATACCGAAGTAGGACTCTCTTAAGGCTCAACACAAGGTCTAAGTGGCCATTCATATCATCAATCGGTGGGGGCGATTTCTCTCCCCTAGGGGGGCGATTTCCGGCCACCATTCTACCTAAAATTCCGGCTAAAAAAACCCTAGCAACCGCCTCTCTATCTTATTTGTTATTAATTTCTTTTTTCTTGATTTAGGGTTTCGTTTGGTGCTTCTGATTAAGGTTACCATTCGTCTCATTGGATCAGATCTAGGAATTTTTGGCCGTAAGATATGCAATCGGTTCAAGATTTTTACTATTGTAGAATGGTTGTGCTTTGGTTTCTATCTGTTTATCTAATGGACATCGCCCATCTCAAAACCCTAATTACCCTTCATTCATTTTTGATTCTTCATTAGGGTTTCGATTTGGTTTGGTTATTCTCGATCTCTGTTTTGTTTGTACATCTATATGGGTCGATTGGTCGACTGCGTGGAGGTTCTACTCGTGGGATCCACGCATGGTATCGCATCGGGTAAACTCTTTAATTAGGGTTTTTATTGACAGGTTGTTCATCTTAAGGGTTGCGATATCAATCCTGGGGATCGTGTGCTTTGTTATCATGGTTACCACTGGTTCGTTTAATCTTATGATTCGGGTAACATGATCCTACTCGCTAAGAGTAGTTACGAGTGGTACTCGTTTTTTGATCGTTGGCAAAACCTTTTAGGTTTGTTTTCATGATAACTTGATCTTTGCAAGGTTGCTACGATGTTCAGGATGTCTATGTTTGTTGTTCGTGATCTGGAGGTGCATGCATGAGTGCTTTTTGTTGCTATGGATTGGGAGAGTCGGCTGGTTCGATACCCTACACTTCTTAGGGTTTCGGTTTGGTTATTACCATGTGGAGGTCACGTGATTGATCAACACGGGTTGGCATTATGCAGTAATCATGGCGTAACACTCGGAAACGCTTTTCTGGAAACGAAATTACTGTTTTGGTTTTTATATGTTGGAAAATCGGCGGTGTAATGTTTATTTATATTCTTTTTTTCCAATGTATTTGGTAGTCATAAGAGTGGCATGTTATTCTTATGTAAGTTTTGTGGTTTGTGCACATTGTGTATGTGCTGGTTGTAGCCCATGTAACGGGCCGTGATGTAGGACTTCACCTACATCCGTTTGTACTTCAACGTTTTTTGGTGTAATATATTTTACCGGGGTCAGTCCCCTTTACCCAAAAAAAAAAGTAGGACTCTCTTCCGTTCGTCTTCTTCGTTCACTGGACACAAGGTACGGATTCTTCGTCCTTTCAGTATGGACATTCTTCCTTATTAGGATTTCTCCGTATGCAGCCAACTGTTTTGCCAGTATACGTTTTATATGTTTTTGAGTTGATTATGTTTAATTAGAATACCTAAAGCCATATACATACATGACCAGTTTCACCTAGTTATGGAGGTACCATAACAATAACACTGGAGGCACCAGTGTTATGACTTCACCACGGCGGAGTGATAGCTCGTGGCGTCCCTTTCAGCTTTTGGCCATTTTATTATTATCAGGTGGGGCGTATGGGTGCATCCTAGTTTACATGTTTTTCAACAGATTATTTAGTGTGAATGTGGTGTGTGTCTTGCATCCTTCACAAGGAGCCGATCCCTCTTACCCAAAACCAGTATATTAAATTAGAGGCAGCCTCTCTAATTTGCATGACGAGGTCACCCCTCCAAGTATTCATGCACGTTGATATTTCATGACCTATATTGGCTAATGGTAAATATGTTAAACAATTTTTACAAGATAAACATAAGGCTTTTTAAACTATAAAACCAGTTTTACTAAGATATAAGCAGGTTATACATGACTTAGTCTTTTCCGCTGCTTCATGTTTATATGCTTATATTATTCATGCTATACTTGTATATCCGTGCACTGAGCGTATTGCTCAACCATTTTCCTTTTCATGTTCCCAAAACGGCAGGTACTCAGGGACGCTCGTAGACTTTAATCGTACGTGCATATGGATTGGAAGCTTCCTAGCCTTCTTTACTTTATGCATTTATCTATATTTTGATACTCATTTTCATGGACATTGTGTAGTCCTTTCATTTACAGTACTTATGTTTGTGTGTGATGAGTTCTACTTTTGGGATACCGATGTTTGATTCCGGTATTTCCTTTATGGTCATGCAATGTTTAGACATTTATCCTTGTATGCTTTGATGACACGCCATAATCATGCGTGACATTCCATTTATCAAAATGGGGTGTTATAATTATGGTATCAGAGCCAAGGCTTCGACCTGTAGGCTCTCAAAACACGACCTGTGATTAGTGGGTAGTCACTATGGTCTTCCTAGAACTGACAGTCGGTTTTCATGCATCCATCATTTTCATGCATGCATATATATGTCATTGTCGCAGGTTTATGACTAAGTAATGGTTGGTACAGGACTGACCCTATTTAGTCGCATGCGTTTTATCGAAACTTTTAAATTTGGGACCGACCCATAGGCGTCCCCTCGCCATGTCTTTTGTTTTGGGTGAACTGACCATAGGCGTTCACTCTCGCGCATACAAAAGTTTTCATAAAACTGCATCATGCATTCATGTACAAATTTTCCTGCATAAATTTTTTCTCATGATTTATTGGTATAAATATTTTCATGTATATATTTTATGTTTTGATCAGTTTAATCATGTATTTTATGTTATAATGTCAGATGGTTCTCACACGCGAGCAGGAATAACTCAATGCAGCAATCCAAGCTGCAATGCAAGTTATGCTTCCTCAGTTGAGGAACGAAATCAGTGCAGAGGTTCAGGCTGCCAACAATCAGCAGCATCACCCAGTACCTCCTCTTCCTTCTCCAGCAACATTGGCCACATGGCTGGAGAGATTCAACAAGCTCTGTCCTCGAGCTTTCGAAAGAACAGATAGCCCCAGTGAAGCTGAAAGCTGGTTGGCTCACACTGAGAAGATCTTTGATGCTATGGGCTGTGACCCCGTTTTCAAGTCGAGGATGGCATGCTACCGGTTCGAAGGTGATGTGTTAGCATGGTGGATAGCACTGAAGCAGTCCGAGGGAGGTGATGATTGGGTGGCTGGTTTGACATAGGCTCAGTTCAGGGATAGGGTGATGGAGCAGTTCTTTCCCAAGGCTAAGCAAGACAAGCTGAAGAGGGAGTACCATGGGATCCGACAGAGAGCTGGGGAGAATAGCAACGAGTTCATGCAGCACTTTCTTCGCTTAGCTGGTTTCCTTGGTGCAGTAGCAGGTACTCCTGAAGAGCAGGCACACCACTTCAGGTGGGCTCTTCGCACATCGGTCGCAAACAACTTGGTGTGTGCTACGTTCAATACGGTAGCACAAATGGCCGATGTAGCACGTAAGCTGGAGATGCTGAAGGAGAGAGATGAGTTCGGGGAAGCAGAGAGACCCGATAAGAGGTAAACATTCGTATTCAAGCGGTGACCAATCCATATTCTTTTAGTATATGTCAATATTTCATCTCTTTAAATTGTATCTTCCAGGCAGAAGACTGGGGACCGGTCTCAGCTGGCTACTCAGTAACAGCCTAATCAGCCCAAGGGAAACAGTCAGACTAACGACCGTTCTACTACGGATAGGCGTGGCGGTAATGATAATTACCATAACAACGCTGGACACTGCAACAGCAGCAGTTCCTTATACTTACGCATTTTCTTATGATTTCATGTTATGATTCTTAATTCTGACACTTTAGCAAATCTTCTACAAGGAATCATGGTAACGGTAGGGACCAGAACTAGAGAGGTTCACAGCCTAACCGTCTAGCTATCACTGGTATTCAATCTTACGATTATCCGCATTGTCCTTTGTACCCTATTATCATGTCTCATGTATAATGTTTTATCAGGTTCTCAGCCAGTCAGGACACTTGCTAGAGGATATACTCATCCTGTTTGCTCTACTTGCCATCGTAGGCACCCAGGGCCATGTCGCCGCGACAGTGACACATGCTTCAAGTGTGGTCTTCTTGGCCATCGCATGAAGGACTGCCACAAGGGCGAGATGGAGGGCACATCAGGACATGCTGATACCAAGCCGCCTCCTACTACTGGGCGCGTTTACAAGACATCTCGCGATCAGGCCAACAAGTCTACAGGTACCATCACTGGAATCTTGTATATGTATGGTCAAGCTGCATGTGTTCTGTTTGATACGGGTGCTACTCACTCGGTCATTTCTACTGCTTATGCCAAGAATGTTAGGATACTCCCCATGCCACTAGAGAATAGACTCTGTATTTCCATGCCTTTGAGAGACTCTGTACTTATAACCCATGTGTACAAGAGCCTTCCCTTAGAGTTTGACGACAAGGTTCGTCCTGTTGACGCACTTCCAGTGGACATGAATGATTTTGACATGATTTTGGGCATGGATTGGCTATCCAATCATCATGCTACCATAGACTGCCATTCATATCGAGTGATCTTCGGTGATGTTAATGCACCAGAGTACATTCACAACGGGTTCATACCTGGCAGGTCTGTACAAATCATATCAACCCTGCAAGTACGTGCACTACTTTCACATGGTTGCAAGGGTTATCTAGCTACTATTCATGACATGGATGCTGAATCCCCATCAATTCAGGATCAGCCGATAGTGTCAGAATTTCTAGACGTATTTCCAGAAGAACTTCCAGGTATACCACCTGCACGTGAAGTAGAATTTAATATCGAGCTCATCCCAAGAGCTGAGCCGATTTCCAAGGCTCCTTATCGCATGGCTCCCATAGAGTTAAAGGAGCTGAATGATCAATTGCAAGAACATCTGGAACGAGGCTTTATTCGACCGAGCGCATCTCCATGGGGAGCACCGGTCTTATTCGTTAAGAAGAAGGACGGTAGTATGCGTCTTTGCATAGACTATCGCGAGCTCAACAAGATTACCATCAGGAATAGGTATCCACTATCACGTATAGACGATCTGTTTGACCAACTCCAAGGGGCCAAACATTTCTCCAAGATTGATCTAAGGTCAGGCTATCATCAGCTACGAGTTAAGGAGCAGGACATTGCCAAGACTGCTTTACGTACACGCTATGGCCACTACGAATTTGTAGTCATGCCATTTGGCCTTACCAATGCTCCAGCAGTGTTCATGGATTTGATGAATGGAATCTTCCATGAATTTCTGGACAAGTTCGTCATTGTCTTCATCGATGACATCCTGATTATCTCTAAGTCCAAGGAGGAACACGAAGACCATCTTCGTACAGTACTATAGATTCTTCGCCAGAAGCAGCTGTATGCTAAGGAATCACTATGGATCCAACAAAGGTTGAGGCTATCACTAGGTCACATTGTATCAGCAGAAGGAATCACTATTACTAAGTGGCCGAGGACGACATCAGCGACTGAAGTCCGCAGTTTCTTAGGCTTAGCTGGTTATTACCGTAGGTTCATGAAGAACATTTCCCGCCTAGCACTACCATTTACCAAACTGATGCGGAAAGGGGAGAAATTCGTCTGGACTGAAGAACGAGAGAAGAGCTTTGAAGACCTGAAGCAGAAGTTAGTATCTGCACCTATTCTTACTCTCCCATCTGGTACGGGTGGATTTCAAATCTATAGTGATGCATCAGGGAAGGGACTTGGCTGTGTTCTCATGCAACATGGGAAAGTGATCGCGTACGCTTCACGGCAGCTTAATCCTTATGAGGAAAATTACCCTACGCATGACTTGGAACTTGCAGCAGTCGTGTTTGCATTGAAGATATGGAGGCACTACTTGTATATAGAATCATGTGACATTTTCACGGACCACAAGAGCTTGAAGTATATTTTCACTCAACATGAATTGAACATGAGACAGAGGAGATGGTTAGAGCTGTTGGAGGATTATGACATTAATCTACAGTATCATCCCGGCAAGGCGAATGTAGTGACATATGCACTGAGCAGAAAGTCCGGATTGATAAACGGCATTAAAATTGAGGAGGAAATCATAAGAGACTTGGAGCGGCTAGACATAGAGATCCTGGTACGTGGACAGCACAGTTACTGGGCTAATCTTAGAGTAGAACCTGAGTTACTCTCTAAGATCAAGGAAGCTCAGAAAGATGATGGAGAAATCTGGGCGATAATTCAGAATTTGGAGAAGCAGACAGAATTTCGAGTAGATGCGGATGGTATCTTATGGCAGGGCACGAGACTTTGTGTTCCCGATGATCAAGAACTCCAGGAAGCCTTGTTAGCTGAGGCTTATAACTCCCCATTCTCTATACACCCTGGTTCGAACAAGATGTACCATGACATCAAGCAGTACTTTTGGTGGAGTGGTATGAAACAGGATGTTGCCACATACGTCTCCAAATGTCTTACCTGCCAGCAGGTTAAGATCGAGCATCAGCGATCTAGCGGTCTTCTTCAACCGTTAGATATTCCAGAGTGGAAGTGGGAAAAAATCACCATGGATTTTGTTACTGGTCTTCCGCCAACCAAAAGGAAGCATGATGCAATTTGGGTTATTGTTGATCGACTTACCAAATAAGCTCATTTCTTACCGATCCGCAAGGAAGATTCGGTCAGTAAACTCGCCGATACCTATAGAAAGGAGATCATGAGACTTCACGGTGCTCCATCCAGCATCGTCTCAGACAGAGATCCTCGATTCACTTCGCGATTCTGGAGAAGTCTGCAGAAAGCTTGGGGTACACAACTTAAGCTTATCACGACTTTTCATCCTCAAACAGACGGGCAGTCAGAGCGAACGATTCAGACATTGGAAGACATGTTGAGGTCATGTGCGTTGGAATGGACGGGTGATTGGGACGATTACATCTGTTTGGTGGAGTTTGCATACAACAACAGTTGGCACACAAGTATCAAGTGTGCACCTTTCGAGATGTTGTATGGCAGGAAGTGTCGCGCCCCAATCTGCTGGGATCAAGTTGGTGAGCGAACACTTGAAGGACCAGAAATCATAGAGTTGACTAATGAGAGGGTCGCAGTAGCTAAGCAGAAACTTCAAGAAGCACGATCACGTCAGAAGAGCTACGCAGACAAGCATCGTAGGGACATACATTTTAACGTAGGAGATCACGTTTTCCTTAAGGTTTCGCCGGCATGTGGTGTTAGACGTTTTGGAATTAAAGGGAAGCCCGGTCCTCGATTCATCAGACCGTTTGATATCATTGAACGGATCGGTGAAGTATCTTACCGTTTAGCGTTACCTCCGCAGCTTTCTCATGTTCACAATGTTTTCCATGTGTCCTTACTCAGAGGGTACCAGTATCATCCCCTTCACATGGTTCAGTATCCACTGGAACAGATTCGTGAAGATCTCACTTTCATAGAAGAACCCGAACGAGTTCTTGACAGACAAGAACTATTCATGAGAAGGAAGACGATTCCATTCGTCAAAATCCTTTGGAGGGATCATACCGAGCGGGAAGCCACTTGGGAAAAAGAGGAGTCTATCCGGGCTTCTTACCCTCATTTCATATTTTGAATTCGGGTATGTTCTTCTTTTCCAGTTTACTTTATCTATAATTTGGGGACGAATAATTCTTTCTATGGGGGAAGAGTTGTAAAACCCGCATGCTTTTACCATGAATAGTACCCTTACGATAGTACGTACATGATTAGAACTTTCCTTTTATAACATGTTTACGTTTCACGTACAAGAATTAAAAGTATTACGTATGTGTTATAACTCGATAAGTATTTATTACGTATTAACACACGATAACTATTTCAATAATAATTATAATCACGAACATACGAACATGAAATCATGAACGTAATTTAATCACGAGCTAATATTACGTAAGTATGTATATTTATTACAATCACGAATAAATATATTAAGTAAGCCATATAAAAAATCCTAAAAACCCTAAAAATGGTGGAAAATTCTCTCTAGCCGCCGCTGCCTAAGATCATTTTTTTGTCCTTTGATTCTTGATTTTACCTTTCTTTTCACATAACGTGATTGTTGAGTAACTAATTCTCTGAATTGTGTTTCTTTTACGTTTATGTTTTTGTGATTGGGGGGGCAAATCTGGTCAAAACGAATTAGGGTTTCTAGGGTTTGTACGGCTGCTGAGTGTTTGTTCTTTCCTATCATCGTTCTCGATTACGATCTGTTTTTGTTGGTTGTTCGTGTTATGGAGGTGTTCTAGGGTGAAAGGGAGTGACGTTTTTTTTTTTAGGGTTTTTACTGTCTTAGGGTTTGTTATTTCATGGATAATAGGGGAATTGATGGTAATGAAGGGCATACGCAGATTGATGTTAATGCGTTATCTGAACGAATGCAGCGTTTGAGGGAGACCATGGCAGGGTCTACGGCTGCTAGGGTTTCGGCTTATGGTGCTGCTGGAATTATGAATTCGGCTAGGACTAGTAATGCGGCTGAGCTGCAGTCTGTTGCTGGTAATGACGACAATCAGGGAAGTTCTCTTTCTCATGATCGTTGGAATGCTATTCGGGGCAAGCCGACTCAAGAGTTAGGGCATGTTGGAGTACGCACCAGTGCTACTGCTAGCCAAGGTACCTACGAGCACCCTTCGGTTCAGTCTAGAGATGAGGAGAGCTCATCTAATAAGAATGGAAAAACGTTTGCGTCATTAGTGCAACCTGCATTCAATAAGACGATTCATATCCAAGAGTTGCATAATGACGAGAACGTAATAGGGGCTGCTGTGGCTCTTCCATTTGATGCTGTTGAGGAGGTAAGCTCATGCTTTAGTAATACATTATTTGGGTATTTTATCGGAAAACGTTTAGCGTTTCCGTTAGTCGACAATTATGTGAAAAACGTTTGGTCCAAGTATGGATTGAAAAGAGTGAAACTTCAGGACGAGTTTTTTCTATTCCAATTTGAGACTAAAAATGGTATGGAAAGTGTTTTGGAGAATGGCCCGTGGCTGATTCGTCAAGTTCCATTAATTCTTAATGTATGGTCGTCTGTTACTGATTTGCATAAGGCAGAGATTAGGAAGGCTCCGGTTTGGGTCAAAATGCACCGTGTTCCTATAGTTGCGTATTCTGAAGTTGGTCTAAGCTTGATTACATCTCAGATTGGTCGACCTATCATGTTAGATTCTTATACTAGTAGTATGTGTATCAATCCATGGGGTCGAAGTACATTTGCTCGGGCACTTATTGAGGTTTCTGCTGCGGATGCTCTTAAAAAATCCATGGTTGTTGCTATCCCGATTGAGAAAGATAAAGGGCATAATTTGGTGACTATTGATATTGAGTATGAGTGGACTCCTCCTAGATGCTCTACTTGTCTCATTTTTGATCATATTGATTCTAAATGTCCTAAGTTGCCTTTGGTTGTCAATAGTGAGGTTGCTACACAGGTTGTTGTCGTAGATGACGCTCGTATGGCTAATGATAATGATGGTTTTGTGGTAGTGAATAATAATAAGAAGAAGAAGGGTAAGAACAAGCAACATCAGGTTGCTGGGATTAAATTAACTAAACCAGCTCTTAATCTTTCTTATCGTGTTGTTGAGAAAGGGGGTAGTTCTAAGATGACTAAACCAAAGGATTCGTTAGGTACTTCAGTTCCGGCTGCTCCAAAGAAGGATGGATCTATTCTTAAGAGGGGTTTCCTTAATAATAAGGTTTTGGCTCCTGATTCTAGTCTAACGGGGACAAGCAACAAGAATTCCTTTGGTGCTTTGAGTGGTATGATGGATGATGGCACTGATTGGGAGGATGGTGGTGGCCCAACAGATGATGTGGTGAATGCTGATAGTGAGACTGACGAAGATATAGTGATTGATGATCGCCATGGAAATCGTCAGCCGGATATTCGCTCTTCTCATGCATCATGATGATCTCATTTTTTCATTGTTTATGCACTTTTAGGTGGTTTTTTCCTATTGGTGTAATTTGTTTTGTAATTGTTTGTTAGAGTTCATATGGCATGTCATATGATTTAGTGGTTGTTCAAGCTGGTTAGCTTGAGGTTAATGTAGCATTTCCGCTACATTCCATTGTACTTCATCGCTTTTTGGGAATATATTTTACCGGGGATGAGGCCCTTTTACCCAAAAAAAAAGAATAAATATATTAAGTCACGATCGATAACTAATTAAATCACGTAAATTACGAACACGAGAACACACTTATATTTTAGACATTGAAAATGTTCGGGTTACCCCATGTGGACCCCATACCCGCGGACACAACAAGACCAAAGGTTCCAAGCCCATAATTTTTACTAAACATGGAATTTAAGGAAAAGTTATTTTCATTTTAACAAAATTTAGAAAATAACAAGAAACCCTAATCTTTTCTTCCTTTGGTTCTTCTTGGTCGCCGGGTTCACATTACACCAAAAGGGTGTTCGGTTTGATTTTGGTGCTAGATTTATTACAAGGATCGTTAGTGTGTTCATCTTCTTGATTTCACGTGATCGGTATAAACCCTAATCTCTTTTATTTTATGTTTTTGATTTTCTAATCACATAAAATCATGAATGTTTTTAATAAACTAATTAAAAACAAGTAATTAATCATGTTATTAATCAAGGGGTATAATCAATTAAGTGATTTAGGCGGTGTTGGTTATGGCCAACGCATAACTGAGCCCCAAGGGGGTCTCGGCGTGGCTTACTTCGCACCATCGAGACCATATGGTCTCGGTTTGGTGGTGGTGGTGTCACGGCAGCAACAAGGGAAAGGAAACCCCGACCTAGGTTGGGGTATGGTGGTGTTTTCGGGTCCGGTTCACGGGTTAAAACACAGGCCCGGTTCACACATGTTTAGATTTAAAACACGGTCCGATTCATGAGTTATTTTTCAAGGTTTATTATTTTTACAAGTTATATTATTTTTACAAGATTTAAATTAAATTAATTAAAAGCATGAATATGATTAATTTAATTTACATGACTTAGGTTATTAATTTTATTATTAATACATGAATTTTAACCTAAGTATTTATCTTTTAATTAGACTATATATTAATTATTAAACCCATGACTTATAATTAATTAATTTACATGACTTAGGTTATATTATTAATAGATAATAATACATGTTATAACCTAAGTATTTATTTTACCTTTATTTAATTAAATCATGTTATATTTAATTAAATACTTAAACCTATAGTTTATTTAATTTACATGAAATAATTAATAAACTATACTATATAATCATATGACTTAGAATATTAATCAGAAAACACTTAAGCTTATATAATTAGCTTAATTATCCAGCTTATATCTAATCATGGAAACTTTCTATTTTTAGAAACTTATTTGTTTAAGGCAGCTAATCTATTTATGGAAACTTTCTATTTTTAGAATCTTATCTATTTTAAGCAGTTATTCTATTTTTGGAAAATTTCTATTTTTGGAAACCTTCTATTTTTGGAAACTTTCTATTTTTGGAAACTTTATATTTTTGGAAACTTTCTATTTTTGGTAACTTTCTATTTTTGGAAACTTTCTATTTTAGGAAACCTGCTATTTTTAGAAAGTTACTTATTATTACACAACAAGTCTAATAATACATGAAATACAAGTAATACTTAACCAGAATAGACATAATATATGATAAACACAGTATAAAGCTTAAATTAGTAAAACATGACATGAACATATAAAACAAGCTAAGACATGATATAAAACCAGTTACGTACTCAGTAATCAGATACTTATACACGTATGTATTTATGTAGCATTAGTGATACCGAAGTAGGACTCTCTTCCATTCGTCTTCTTCGTTCACTGGACACAAGGTACGGATTCTTCGTCCTTTCAGTATGGACATTCTTCCTTATTAGGATTTCCCTGTATGCAGCCAACTGTTTTCCCAGTATATGTTTTATATGTTTTTGAATTGCTTATGTTTAATTAGAATACATAAATCCATATACATGCATGACCAGTTTCACCTAGTTATGGAGGTACCATAACCATAACACTGGAGGCACCAGTGTTATGACTTCACCACGGCGGAGTGATAGCTCGTGGCGTCCCTTTCAGCTTTTGGCCATATTATTATTATCAGGTGGGGCGTATGGGTACATCCTAGTTTACATGTTTTTCAGCAGATTATTCAGTGTGAATGTAGTGTGTGCCTTGCATCCTTCACAAGGAGCTAATCCCTCCTACCCAAAACCAGTATATTAAATTAGAGGCAGCCCCTCTAATTTGCATGACGAGGTCACCCCTACAAGTATTCATGCACGTTGATATTTCATGACCTATATTGGCTAATGGTAAATATGTTAAACAGTTTTTACAAGATAAACATAAGGCTTTCAGACTATAAAACAAGTTTCACTATGATATAACCAGGTTATACAGGACTTAGTCTTTTCCACTGCTTCCTGTTTATATGCTTATATTATTCATGCTATACTTGTATATCCGTGCACTAAGCGTATTGCTCAACCGTTTTCCTTTTCATGTTCCTAAAATGGCAGGTACTCCGGGACGCTCGTAGACTTTAAGCATACGTGCATATGGATTGGAAGCTTCCTACCCTTCTTTACTTTATGCATTTATCTATATTTTGATACTCATTTCCAAGGACATTGTGTAGTCCTATCATTTACAGTACTTATGTTTATGTGTGATGAGTTCTACTTTTGGGATACCGATGTTTGATTCCGGTATTTCCTTTATGGTCATGTAATGTTTAGACATTTATCCTTGTATGCTTTGATGACACGCCATAATCACGCGTGATATTCCATATATCAAAATAGGGTGTTACATTTTTTTTCCAGCTTCCCATGGAGATCTTCAAAAATAAGCCTCCCAAAATCATCTTTAACACCCTTGGCAAGATAGTATAAAATAATAGCATCTTTTTGGTTGATCTAGTCAATGCCTCCAGTTTCCCGCCAAACATTCAATAAGAATGGACATCACCAATTTCCATCTTGGTGGTAAAGAACTTCTTTTTAACCCCCCCCCCCCCCCTTTTCAGTAATTTCTTTAGTATACCAAATCTCTTTAAAGAAATTTTTGACCACCATAAAATCATCAGGTACTGCTTCATAATCATTAGGGTTTTCCAAATAATCTAACCCCAAAACTTTTCTAAATAACTTTAACCCAAATCTACCATGAATCCTAACCGTGGTAGAATCAAACTCAATGGACTTCTTGTTGTTAGAAGCCTCTGCTGTGAACCAAAATTCTTTTAGTATATTTTGAAACATCATCCCGGGATCCTCAAATAAAGCAAACCTTAAAACACTTTTGGATAGATAAGTCAAAACTTGTTCCCCAGGAATAGACTTAATGGATTCAGGTTTGAGTAAGGTGATGTTGTTGGGTTTGAAAAAGATTTCATCAATGGGATAGTTAACATGAGTGGATGGGTTAAGAGTGATCTTGGCAATCTTGGGAGTGGAAGATGATTCAGTCATTGATGTTTCTGTGTGTGTTTTGAAAGAGAGAGAGTTTGTGTGTGTTTTTTTTGGATAAAAATATTTGTAAGCGTGGAATGAAATCCTATTATTAGGGATTATATAAAAACTTTAACTGATTTGTAAAAAGTTTTTAAAACCATTTGAAAAATTATAAATCTTTTAGGATTTCTTTTGAACATTTGGCACAAACTTTCTCATTAATGTTCTACAAAAAAGTATGATTTCTGTTGCTTTGAACAGTGAAACGCCCCATGTGTAAGGGAGTTGTTGACTGTGGATGGAGACGTTTGAAATTTCCTTAATTAACAAATGACACCTTTTTGAAAGAATGTTTGTTTTATTCACAAGAAACTTAATGCCATTAATTCTTTTGAATCACATGATTAATAGGTTTTAAAAGTTGTTGCTTAGATATGCTGAAGCTGATGGCAATACTTGTGAGCTTTAGGGCGCCAGATGAGGCGACAAAACCCCATATACATGTTCACGTAAGTGAACAAGACATATGACGTTGCACACTCCTCTACTCAGGCCTAGCTACTCAATTGTATTTAAAATTTGTTCAGCATTGCTGAAGGAAACTTTTGATGACTCGTGATTATTTGTTCAGCTTTAGTGAATCAGATAAGGCGACAAAACATCATATACACAATCACATAAAGTGAAATAGACACATGACATTGCACACTCCTTTACTCAGACAATGCTACTTCACATTAATCAAAATATTTTATGAAATGTTGAACCTTCAAGCTTCTTCAGTGAATGCTGAAGGTTCAAGTTTTGTATCATCAATGTTCAGCATACCAAGCTCCATTATCAATCTTTTGAAAGTTGGTTCATCCAGTGGTTTGGTGAAGATATCAGCCAATTGGTATTGAGTGGGGATGAAATGTAATTCAATGTCCCCTTTCACAATGTGATCTATGATAAAGTGATATTTGATATCAATGTGTTTTGTTCTTGAGTGGAGGACTTGATTGTTAGATATTGCAATAGCACTAGTGTTATCACAAATGATTGGTACCTTTTCATATTCTATGTCATAATCAGCCAATTGGCTTTTCATCCAAAGAACATTGGCACAACATCCAGCAACTGCCACATATTCAGCTTCTGCTAAAGACATGGCGATTATTTGTTGCTTTTTAGCACTCTAACACACAAGTTTGCCACCTAGCAATTGGCAGGCACCAGAAGTGCTTTTTCTGTCCAAATTGCATCCAGCATAGTCAGAATCTGAATACCCCTTTAGGTCAAAACCTAAGGATTTGGGGTACCAAAGACCTAGACTTGGTGTACCTTTTAGGTATCTGAAGATTCTATTTACAGCAGTAAGGTGTGATTCCTTTGGATCTGCTTGGTATCTTGCACAAAGGCATGTAGAGAATTGAATGTAAGGCCTGCTTGCAGTTAAGTACATGAGTGACCCAAAATACCTCTATACTGAGTCTCATTGACTGATTATCCATTGAGATCAGGTCCTAAGTTGTTAGGGGGTACCATTGGAGTCTTCACTGAAGCACAATTGATATCATACTTCTTTTGCAGATCCTTCACATATTTTTCTTGATTGATGGAGATGCATTGGTCAGATTGTTTAATTTGAAGATCAAGGAAGTATGTGAGTTCTCCCATCATACTCATCTTAAACTTGCTGGTCATAAGCTTGGTAAATTGTTTGCATCGTTTCAAGCTTGTAGAACCAAAGATTATGTCATCCACATAAATTTGTACCAGAATGGTGTTAGTTTTAGATTTATAGATTAACAAGGTGCTATCTATTTTTCCTCTGACAAATTTATGTTCAATGAGAAATGTTGAGAGAGTTTCATACCATGATCTTGGAGATTGCTTCAGTCCATACAAAGCTTTGTAAAGCTTGTAGACATGATTTGGTTATTTACTACTCTCAAAGCCAGGAGGCTGAGTAACATAAACTTATTTTTTTAGGTCACCATTTAGGAATGCACTTTTGACATCCATTTGGTATATGATGAAGTTTATGTACGTGGCATAAGCAAGGAAGATTCGTATGGCTTCCATACATGCAACTGGAGCAAAGGTTTGATCAAAATCAACACCAGGCTCTTGATTGAATCCTTGGGCCACCAGCCTAGCTTTATTTTTGGTCACTGCATTGGTTTCATCACTTTTGAGCTTGTAAACCCATTTGGTGCCAGTGGTTGATTTACCATATGGAAGAGGAACTAATTTCCAGACTTTGTTTCTTTCAAATTGATTAAGTTCCTCTTGCATGACATCCACCCATCCAGGGTGTGTGAGTGCTTCAGAAACCTTTATAGGTTCAATGTCTGAGAGAAAGTTTGCATAGAGGCATTCTCTAGATGAAGCAACACTCAGTTTCTTTGCCACAGATCTAGTGACTCTACCTTCACCAGGATTGCCTATTATGTTCACCAGCTGTATGTGACTATTTTGAGTCCAAGATTTTTGTGGAACTGGAGAATAGGTACTGGTATCATGATTAGAACTAGATCTTGGTAGTCCATGATATGGACTTGGACTTGGATTATCTCTAGTGTCTACTAAAGGATATTCAGTGGAGAAAGGTTCAATCAATAGAGGGCTTCCTTCTTGGTCAGAAGCAACATATCCAAGACCTAATTCCCTAGAGATGGTAGGAGAGCTTTAAGCAAGGGGCTCAGATTGTTCATCAGCAGCTGCATATGATTGATCATTTTGATCATGTGTGTCAGCATGCTGATTGTTTTGAGACTGACCATTTTGGTCATTTGTGTTGCCTTGCTGATCATTTTGATCATTTTGAGATTGATCATTATTTGATTGACAGCCATTAGTATGTGACACTAAAGGATTTCCTTTTGTTGGACTTGTCATATCTTCAAATGGATCAATATGAGGGACTGAGTTGCTTGTTTGATACTTTTAAGAAGGCTCATAAAGTTGAAATTCATCAGATGGATAATTGTGAGATTCATGAATATGAAGTTCATCATCTGATGGATTTGTAAAAGTGAGAGCTTCAGAACTTTCATTGAAGGTGATGTGATAGGTTTCTTCAATACATTGTCTTCTTGTGTTGCAGACTCTGTATGCTTTAGATACTAGAGAGTATCCAAGGAAGTAACCATCATCAGATTTTTCATCAAACTTTCCAAGGTGATCCTTGTGATTGTGAATGAATACTGGGCACCCAAACACATGTAAGAATGAAATGTTTGGAATTCTCCCCCTGAAGAATTCATAGGGAGTCTTCATGTGTCTCTTCACAATGATGGATCTATTTTGAGTGTAGCAAACAGTGGCTACATCATCAGTCCAAAAATGCTTAGAGAGAGCAGATCCAGCAAGCATTGTCCTTGCTGCTTCAATCAAAGTTATGTTCCTTCTTTCAGCCACACCATTTTGTTCAGGTGTGTAAAGAGATGAGAAATTTTGGGAAGTTCCTTTGTCATCACAGAATTTGATCAGTGATTGATTTCTGAATTCAGTGCCATTGTCAGTTCTAAGTATGTCATTTTGATTATCGACTCTTTTGATGAATGACATAATGGCATCTGGTGCATGACTTTTCTTTGTCAGAAAATATACCTAGGTGTACCTAGAGTACTCATCAACAATGACAAGTGTATATATTTCATGACAAATGGCCCTAGGTGATACTGGGCCAAATAAGTCCATGTGAAGCAAATGAATACTTTCTTTGATTGAGAAAGTTTGCTTTGTTTTGAAACTGGCCCTATGGTGCTTCCCTTTTTCACATGCTAAGCATGGTTTGTCCTTAGAATAGATAAGTGAAGGAAGACCAATAACAAGATTTTGTTTTGCCAGAAGAGTTATTGTTTTGAAATTGAGATGTGAGAGCCTCTTATGCCAAAGCCAATTGGTAATATTGGAGGCTTTAGCAAAGAAGCATGTCTCCTGAGTAGAGTTCATGTTCATGACTTACACATCTTTGACTCTTAGAGCAACCATCTGTTAGCCTCAAAATATTGAGTCAAACAAGAATGTTCGGTCATAGGTTTATATTGTAACATTTATTAGAACGTTGTAATAGTTAGTTAAAATAGTCGTGACATTACGGGCTTGATGGCTAGCTTAAAAGGCCTCTTTCAAGGTACTAAGCATTTATTCAAGCCTGGCCCAATCAAACATATAACCCATTATGCCACATGTAAGCAAGGCTATATATACCCTTCCTAGCATGTTAGGAAGGGTGTTGGTTGTTCATATTCTTAATCTAATCTTCCCATAGTTTCACACACTTCTCTCTACTTTCTCTCACTACTTTCTCTCTCTAGAATTCATCTAGTTCATCTATTTTCTTTCTTTCTTCCATTCTGTTAATGCAATAATGACTAAAAACGTTACTTGCATTTTTCGGTCTCGCTTAGTTTTGATTACGACAATATGTAAAAACAAGCATTTACAAAAACGACGAAAAACAAATTCTTGAGTTCAAGTATTTTTCATTTTACCCATTTTCACTTAAGGTATGGATAAACAAGTACTAACCTTAATCAAGTGATCAAATGATTTAATCTTTCTTAAAACTCACCTTTTATTTAAGTGTGACAAGTTTTTTTATTAAACTTTCTTTTTAAGAAAATGTTTTATAAAATTATTTATTTGAAATTTGAAAATGGCATATTCTTACTTGGCTAAGAATATCCTTTCAGGATATTTTTTATATCCAGATAAGACCTCCACCACTAAAGGACAAAAAATGGAGCGGAGTCTAGGCAGCGGTTCTCTAGCGCCTAGGCGGTTCCTTATCGATAAGGAACCGCAGGCTGAGCTAAGGAACCACCACCAGATATAGCCGTTGGCCGTCTTGTCCTATAAATAGTGGACCATTCTCAGCTTTTCAAATCACCTCTTTTGCACATTTATTTCCAGATTCAAACCCCTTCTTTAATCACTCAAATATTTGATCATTTGTTTGATTATTACTTGTTTAAGAAGTGAATCTTGTTCTTCCATCCCTTCCTCTCTAAGTGCAAAGAGAAGAACACTATCCTTGTGAAGTGTTGAGACCACCACCAAAGATCCATTGAAGATCTAATTTTATACATTTGTAGTTGTGTCATAGTTGTGAAGATCCAAGTAGTTGTGTCTATTTGGAAGTTGTGTATGTACTAAGTATAGTTTGTGTAGATTGGTCCTAGCTACGATTAGGGCTCGACTTTTAGCTTAGAGTCGGAAATTTGTTAAGCGACGTGTACGGTTTTCTCCACCATAAGGAGCTTGTTGTGTAGTGAACTCTCGAGTAAGGAGTACTCGAGGAGTGGAGTAGGAACGAGGAGTGAGCTTCGTTGCCGAACCACTATAAATCCTTGGTGTTCGGTTTGATCTTTCTTTACCCTTAACTCTTTACATTCTTTATTCTTTATGCATATACATGTGTTAGTATTAGATTAGTTACACTATCATTATTTATTCTTTGTAGATATATTTTTGTTAGTATTAGTTTAGTTACACTATCATTGTTCATATTGTGCATAAGAAGATTTCACATATTTCCTCAAGCCTAAGTTTTTGAAAAAGGATTTTTGGAAATCACATTTTAACAAGTAAATATAAGAAACTATTCAACCCCCCCCCCCCTTCTAGTTTCTACAATTGGTATCAGAGCGGGTTGCTCAAGAATTTTTAAAGTATATTGTATTTTAAAACTTGAATCGATCTATGGATTCCAACAAATACCTAGAAGGGCAATCTATGCAAAGACAACCACTTTTTGAAACCGATAGTTTTATTTATTGGAAAAATAGATTTGAAACTTATGTGAAATCAAAAGATTTAGATCTTTTGCATGTTATTACCAATGGTGATTTTTTACCCTTTCAATTTAATGAAGTTTCTAAAACAAAAGAATTGGTCACTTTTGACAAAGCTAATGACGATACTAAAAATAAAGTTTCAAAAAATAATGAGGCTAAAATGGTGATTTACAATGCTTTGCCTAAGAAAGAGTATGAAAGAATTTTTATGTGTGAAACCGCTAAAGAATTTTGGAACACTCTTTTAGTAACCCACCAAGGTAATAGCCAAGTCAAAGAAAGCAAAATCGATCTTCTTGTCCAACAATATGAACAATTTGTCATCTTAGAAGATGAAACTATTGATAGTGCATTTGCTAGGTTTAACACCATTGTTACTAGTCTAAAAGCACTTGATGAAGGTTTTTCTAGCAAGAACATTGTTAGGAAGTTTCTAAGGGCCTTACATCCAAAGTGGAGAGCAAAAGTCACGGCGATTGAAGAGTCGAAAGATCTCTCAACTTTATCACTCGATGAACTCATAGGAAACTTGAAGGTTCATGAGATGATAATTTTGAAGGACTCGGAATTAGTGAAAACCAAGAGTGAAAGGAAATCTCTTGCACTTAAAGCCAAGAAGGCACAAAGTGACCATGATAGTTCCTCGGAAAGCGATGACGAGGAGTATGCATTGGCGGTGAGAGATTTCAAGAGGTTCTTCAAGAGACGAGGTCAACACGTTAGGCAACCCAACTATGACAAGAAACCATTGTCAAAGAATCGGTTTGTCAAGAACGAAAAAGGTGATAGGAATTGCTTTAGATGTGATGATCCAAATCACTTCATTGGTGATTGTCCAAAGCCCGCTCGTGATAAGAACCACACGGCATTCGTTAGTGGCGCTTGGAGCGATAGCGGTGAAGATGATGATGACAACCCCAAAGAGGAGAAATGTCTAATGGCTCACACTTCTAAAGAGGTACATTCCGAAACCGAATATTTTAGCAATGATAGTTCCACTTGGGATGATATTGAATTTGAAGGCAAATATGATAGTTTACACAAACTTAGTCTTAAATTCATAGAAAAGAATAAAACCTTAAAAACAGCCAAAACTAAGCTTGGAAATGAGATCAATGAACTTAGGGAGAAATTGGCTAAACTTGAGAAAAATAAAGTGGTTGATTTAAGTTGCTTAAGTTGTGAGAAACTTAGATTAGAGAATGAAGATCTCAAGAGCACCTCCATTAAATTGGAAAAGTTCATGAAAGGAACTAGTGCTCTTGATGATATGTTAAACAAACAAGTTCATTCTAAGGAAAGACTTGGTCTAGGTTTTAACTCAAATGAAGCCTCAACTAGTGAACCAAAACAAGTCAGATTTTCACAAAAAACTCCCACTGTACGTGGTTCCAAATTGTATGGCGCGGTTCCTTATCACTATGGAACCGCCGCCATAGATAAGGTACCGCGGGCAGAGGATGATTTTGGTGAAAATCCTGAACTTTCTGAAAAGTCTAAGTTAGATGAAAACTAAAGCATCTTACTGTTAATAAGGTAAAATTACCCATACTTGACGAAAATGCTATTGGTAAGTTCTACAAGCCATTAAGTAAACCTCTCATGGGAAATAGAAGTTTATCTATACTATCCTCTACTCCATCTAGAGTACGGAATGAGTCTAAGCCTAAAGGTAGAACGACAACGCCTAGAAGAGATAATCAAAACAATTCACGATCTAGAAGTAAAACTCCAACACCTAGAAGGAATAATCATAACTCTAAACCTAGATCAAATACACATAGGAGAAATAATGAACAACAAAATGGTTACATGAATTACTACCCTCATCCATTTTGTTCTCCATGGGGAACGCCTTCTTCATTCATGCATCCCAACCAAATGAAAGGGATGTTTGGAACTAACAATTTTGGACCCATGAGATATTGGGGACCAAATGTTTGATCTTGTGTGTTGTTACCTAGATATGTCTGGGAATTGATTTGGAGCCCGATGAGTGGATTAAGGATAGTGGATGTTCTAAACACATGACGGGTAATCGAAGTTTGTTCTCGCATTACAAAGCATATGATGGAGGTAACGTCACATTCGCTAGTAGTCTATGTGGTAATATCATTGGCAAAGGTACGGTTTCTCTTGACTCCATGACCATTGAAAATGTTGAGCACGTAGATAACTTAGGATTTAACCTTTTAAGTATAGGTCAAATTTGTGATAATAAGTGTAAGGTCATCTTTTCGGAACATGACAGTGAAATCGTAAAAGATGGAAAAGTCATTGGAAAAGGTTTTAGAAAGCATGGGCTTTATGTCATGAAGGTTAATAAGAAGTCAAAAGACAACATATGTCTTGCGACTATAGATGATAGTTCCACTCTTTGGCATAGGAGATTAGGTCACGCTAATATGCGTTTAATTCAATCTTTATTCTCTAAGGAGTTGGTAAGACACCTCCCCAAGATTAAGTTTGATAGTCACTTTTGTGATGCTTGCAAAGTTGGAAAGCAAGTTCACTCAAGTCACAAAGCCAAGAATTTGGTTTCGACCTCTCGGTGCTTAGAGCTCCTACATATGGATCTTTTTGGACCTTCCGCCATACGGAGTTATGGAGGTAACCTTTATACCCTAGTTATAGTTGATGACTATTCTAGATTCACTTGGACTAGATTTTTGGCATCTAAGAATGAAGCTTTCGATCACTTCGAAATCTTTAGTCGAAGAATTCAAAATCAACTAGGATGTTCAATTGTTTCTATTAGGACGGATCATGGCAGGGAATTTGATAATGAAGTGCAATTTGGTGCCTTTTGTGAAGCTCATGGTATTACCCATAACTTCTCGGCTCCTCGCACTCCACAATCAAATGGGGTAGTTGAAAGGAAGAATAGGACTCTCCAAGAGATGAGTAGGACGATGTTAAGCGAGAAATCTTTGCGTCAAAAGTTTTGGTGCAATGTCGTGGACACATCGACTTACATTCTCAACCGAATTCTTATTCGACCTTTCCTAGGAAAGACCCCCTATGAGATTCTTAAAGGTAAGAAACCCTCATTGGAATATTTTAGGGTGTTTGGAAGCAAGTGCTTTATCCTCAACACCAAAGACTACCTTACCAAGTTTGACCCAAAGTCTTATGATGGTATCCTTTTAGGTTATTCCCAAACTAGTAAAGCCTACATAGTCCTAAATAGAACCACGGGGGTTATTGAAGAATCACTCAACGTAACCTTTGATGAAACCCCTCCTTCGCCCAAGACACCACCATTGGTTGATGATGACTTGGATGAATTAGAAGTAGTTAAAGCCAAAGAGGTTAGAAAAATAGGAGTTCAAGACCTTAGTGTTGAAAAGGAAGTAAACATTAAGGAGTCTAGGGATCATACTCTCAATAATGTCATTGGTGACTTAAATCAAAGGACCCTAAGATCTCAAGTTCAAAACCAAAGCAACTTCTTTTGTTTCGTCTCCTTGATTGAACCAAAGAATGTTAAAGAAGCTTTGTCAAACGAGAGTTGGGTCATTGCGATGCAAGAAGAATTGAACCAATTCGTTGCCAATGATGTTTGGGAACTTGTTCCTCCACCTAGAAGTTCTACCATTATAGGAACCAAATGTGTATATAGGAATAAGTTAGATGAAAATGGTGTTGTGTCTCGTAACAAAGCTAGACTTGTAGCACAAGGCTATAATCAACAAGAAGGGATTGATTATGACGAGACATATGCACCGGTAGCTAGATTAGAATCAATTAGAATCCTTTTAGCCTACGCTTGTGCCTTAGATTTTAAGCTTCAACAAATGGATGTAAAGAGTGCATTTCTTAACGGTTTGATCAATGAGGAGGTATATGTGGCTCAACCTCCCGGCTTCATTGATTTTGAGAAACCGGACCATGTTTACAAGCTTAAGAAAGCACTATATAGACTCAAACAAGCACCCAAAGCTTGGTATGATAGACTTAAAGCGTTTCTTGTTAAACATGAGTATACCATGGGGATGGTAGACAATACACTCTTTACAAAGAAGAAAGGTCCTCACCTCATAATCGTACAAATATATGTTGATGACATTATATTTGGCTCAACTTGTCAAGAATCGTGTGATGACTTTGCCAAAATCATGCATGATGAGTTTGAAATGAGTATGATGGAGAACTTAACTTCTTTTTAGGACTCCAAATTAAACAAATGGACGATGGTATTTTCTTTAGTCAATCTAAGTACGCTAATGAAATGCTAAAGAAATTTGGATTAGAAGAATCTAGACCAATGAAGACCCCTATGGCCTCGGATACTAAACTCACCGTAGATGATGATTGTGAGTCGGTAGACAACACCAAATATAGAGGTATGATTGGTAGTTTGTTATACCTAACGGCAAGTCGACCGGATATCATGTTTAGTGTTTGCCTTTGTGCTCGCTTCCAAGAGGCTCCCAAAACCTCTCACCTTGAAGCGGTTAAGCGTATCTTTTTTTTTGGGTAAAAGGGACTATCCCCGGTAAAATATATTACACCAAAAAACATTGAAGTACAGATGGAATGTGGCTGAAATACCACATTAACCTCAAGCTAAACGCTTGATAAACGCCTACAACGATGTATATGACATGCCATATACAATTACACACCTAAAAAAATAGAACAAAATAAAATCAAAGATTTATTCTTGTCTTCATTTAACTTTATCCCTCTTGTCATGATATAAGTATGCAGCTTCATCATAGACATTCTCAACCTCTTCTACCTCCGAATCAGATTGATTTAGAATCTCAAAGCTATTTGATGTACCAACACCACCCTCATTCCGACTATTATTCATGAAACCTGCCTTAAACGTTGCTGGAAATTCAGAATTAGAATCTAGATTATTCGTCCGTTTAGTAGGATTAATTGGAGTCACCGCAACAAGGGCCGGTCCACTCTTAGTAGAAGCACTCGTACCGGCCTTTGGTATCGATGGAACATTCTTATTATACTTGGAGATTGAACTAGCTGGTAAATTGACTTTAGGAACATAAAGAGGTTTACTACCAACCTGGAAACCTCCATTCACGCTGCCATTAGTCTTTTTACCTCTCTTCTTCTTACGTTTTACATTCTGAAAACCTTCCTCCTTTTGCTCATTGACCTTGCTAAGATCAGCAACTTGCGTAGCCATAGGGCAAGCCGTAACAATTTTAGGACAGCACGTGTTATCATGGCCAAAAGTATAACATTGGGAGCACCGTAATGGCGTCCATTCATACTCAATAGTAACCGTCTCATTTGAATATCCAGACCCATTTGATAAAGGGACACCAAAAGTTAGCGTTTCCAATGGTTCATCTTATCTTCCGATACATTAAAGGCACTATACATTTAGGATTATGGCATCCTAAAGGGACCGGCGTAGAAACCATTGTCTACGCGGACTCGGATCATGCGGGAGACTATGTGGACCGGAAAAGCACTAGTGGAGTTTGTACCTTCATGGGTTGTTGTTTAACTTCTTGGTTCTCCAAGAAACAAACCGCTCTTGCGATATCCACCACGGAAGCCGAGTATGTGAGTGCCAGAAAAGCATGCCAACAAGCTCTATGGATGAAGCAAGCGCTTGTTGATTACGGGATTTCTCTTAATGATGTTCCCATCATGTGCGATAATAAAGGCGCTATAGACCTTAGCAAGAATCCCGTGCAACATTCGCGAACCAAACACATAGAAATTAGACACCATTTCCTTAGGGATAATGTTCAAAAGGGGAACATTTCTATTGAAAAGGTGACCTCCGAGGACAACTTAGCCGATATCTTCACTAAGCCACTTAAGAGGGAACCTTTTAATTACTTGCGTCTAGGTCTATGATTAATGGAACATCTTCCTTGATTTCCTTCTTTTTATAGTTTATCACTTTGAGTCTTTGAGTCTTTTAAACTCCTTTTGAAAAATCTTCTCCTATCCTTTTCAAAATTCTCAAAGTCTCTTTCTAAAATGGTTGAGAAATTCGTTTGACATTGTTAATTCAATCTAAAAATGATGTTTCATAGATTCTCGCTATTAATCTAGAGCTTACATAATTCATATGTATAATTCTCTCAAACATAGCAAGAACAAGATAGAATCATGGAGGATCATTGTGTCATGACTTAAGGTCTTGTCTCACACACCTCCTACATCGATTTTTTTATCCATGTATTTTGGTCAAATCTCTATTTGGTAAGTTTGCATATGTTTTCTTTGTCTATCTTTGCTTTTAAGCATATCCCTATGATAAGTTAGACTAGAAAAATAAGATTTGCTGAAAAATCTTCCTCCAAACACCAAACCCTGCCTCTGCAGGCGGTTCCATATGTGAACCGCGGTACCTTATTGATAAGGTACTGCCACCCTAGATAAGGAACCGCCTACAGTGCCTTCCTTTTTCGGGTTTTTGTCTGAAACTCCAGATTTGCTCCAACATTTTTGAGAATCTTTGTTTCAAACCCTTTGACCACCCCAAAAATACCCTAAGCCTTCCCTATTTAAACCATAAGCATTTTGCATTACTTCACGTTCAAACTGTATTATTCTCCCAATGAAAGCCTTGAATCTCCTCCATTTTCTCCAATTGCTTTCAATCCCAACTCACCCAAAAACCATTACAATCCAAACCCACCCAAGAACACTCTTAATCACATGTCTCCTACCAAGAATGTTGATTGTGGAACATCTTTTCTTCCACCACCACCCTTTAGTGTTCTTCCTCCTTCTCATGATAATGTCATGCATCATGGAACATATTGTCAATGTTGTCAATATCAACACCTTGCTATGGCACACATCTATGAGGAGTTGAGCTACATCAAGAGTCTCTTAATCAAGCCTCCTCTTCACTTTGATTATGAGATCTCCAACAAGCCACCACCACCACCCTCCGCCATTACCTTGTCTTTCATATAAGCATTGGTTGCTTATCCACAAGACACCAAATTTAAGCAAATCTTAGAATTCTAGAATAACTAGGATTAGATTTATGCTTTTGGCTTGTTTCTTTTTCCATACTTCTTTGCATGATGTTCTTTTAGTAACCTATCTTGGATCTTTGTCTTTGTGTTTTCTTCTCTTTTATTTTTTTATGTGACCTATTGCCATATATTTTTGGTTGTTTCTTTTGTTCAACTAACCCTTCTATGTAGCTTGTCACCATATCTCGATTCCTCGGTGCCCCAAGCTAGGGGGAGTAAGCACCAAGGGGGAGTCTTTGCAAAGTCCGTTTCTTCAACACCGGCTTACGCAACCTTTTTGCTTCGACAAAGAGGGAGAAGTGAATAAAATTGTCTTCGAAAATCTTTTTTTTGTGTGATTGAGTTTATGTATTGTCGGAATCAAAAAGGGGGAGATTGTTAATGCAACAATGACTAAAAACGTTACTTGCATTTTTCGGTCTCGCTTAGTTTTGATTACGACAATATGTAAAAAAAAGCATTTACGAAAACGACAAAAAACGAATTCTTGAGTTCAAGTATTTTTCATTTTACCCATTTTCACTTAAGGTATGGATAAACAAGTACTAACCTTAATCAAGTGATCAAATGATTTAATCTTTCTTAAAACTCACCTTTTATTTAAGTGTGACAAGTTTTTTTTATTAAACTTTCTTTTTAAGAAAATGTTTTATTAAATTATTTATTTGAAATTTGAAAATGGCATATTCTTATTTGGCTAAGAATATCCTTTCAGGATATTTTTTATATCCAGATAAGACCTCCACCACTAAAGGACAAATAATGGAGCGGAGTCTAGGCAGCGGTTCTCTAGCGCCTAGGCGGTTCCTTATCGATAAGGAACCGCAGGCTGAGCTAAGGAACCGCCACCAGATATAATCGTTGGCCTTCTTGTCCTATAAATAGTGGACCATTCTCAGCTTTTCAAATCACCTCTTTTGCACATTTATTTCCAGATTCAAACCCCTTCTTTAATCACTCAAATCTTTGATCATTTGTTTGATTATTACTTGTTTAAGAAGTGAATCTTGTTCTTCCATCCCTTCCTCTCCAAGTGCAAAGAGAAGAACACTATCCTTGTGAAGTGTTGAGTCCACCACCAAAGATCCATTGAAGATCTAATTTTATACATTTGTAGTTGTGTCATAGTTGTGAAGATCCAAGTAGTTGTGTCTATTTGGAAGTTGTGTATGTACTAAGTATAGTTGTGTAGATTGGTCCTAGCTACGATTAGGGCTCGACTTTTAGCTTAGATTCGGAAATTGGTTAAGCGACGTGTACGGTTTTCTCCACCATAAGGAGCTTGTTGTGTAGTGAACTCTCGAGTAAGGAGTACTCGAGGAGTGGAGTATGAACGAGGAGTGAGCTTCGTTGCCGAACCACTATAAATCCTTGGTGTTCGGTTTGATCTTTCTTTACCCTTAACTTTTTACATTCTTTATTCTTTATGCATATACATGTGTTAGTATTAGATTAGTTACACTATCATTCTTTATTCTTTGTGGATATATTTTTGTTAGTATTAGTTTAGTTACACTATCATTGTTTATATTGTGCATAAGAAGATTTCACATATTTCCTCAAGCCTAGTTTTTGAAAAAGGATTTTTGGAAACCACATTTTAACAAGTAAATATAAGAAACTATTCAACCCCCCCCCCCCCCCCTTCTAGTTTCTACACATTCTTAATCATCACAAATATGGGACAACAGTTGGTATCAATCGCCATGGGGTAGATTTGTGATTGATTGTTGTGTTTTTGTGTGGTTCGTATCATTTCATCTCTTTAACATCTCTCGAATTCAAATTTTTTGTGTTTTCCGTGCTCTAAATCTTGATATACATCTCCTACATAGTTGTGGTAGGGATTTGGTTGCTTTCGGTTGGTTAAATTCACGGGTTTTCTTGTCAAAAATCTAACTTTTTTACCTAAAGTTTCGGAACTGCACAATTATTCCGACAGAATTCCATCGGAAAAGGGTTTTACATTCCGATAGTTATTCCGACGGAATTCCATCGAAAAAGGGTTTATTATTCCGACAGTTATTCCGACAGTGACTCCGACAAGGATTCCGACAGTTCTTATTCCGACAGTGATTTCGACAGCGCATATTCCGACAGTTATACATTCCGACAGCATTCCGATACTACATTCCGACAACATTCCGATACTACATTCCGACAACATTCCGATGGACATTCCGATAGCACAGTCCGATGATATGTTTCGCTAAATTTTTGTTCGAGTATTTTTTAGACTTAGCCACTATCTAGACTAGTCCCGGAACATAGTTTACACGAAGATTTAAAAAAAAAGAAAAAAAGTTAAAATTTTCCCGTCAAGTAAATACAAATTTTTTCCATACTAGTTTTAGGTCATTTCTAGCTCGATTTTAAAATTTGGCGATTACAATATTTTTTTGGTCTACCGTTTTATCGGAATGGGGAATTTATTGTCGGACTGAAGAATAATTGCAATTTTCGGAATTTAAACCACAACGACAATCACAACACATCTACTTAAGATCCTTTTTCACTTCAACATTTTAAAGCTTATCAAGATGGATTCTACTACAGAATATCGTGTGACGAACAACAACATCATGGTGGCGGGAAATAAAGAGATACCACCAATGCTTGTGATCGGTCGATATGCACAATGGCAATCACGTTTTATTCGATATCTTGATACTAAACCAAATGGTGATATTCTCCGACGGTGCATCAAAGAATCTAACACCCCCAAATTTACACGCAGCGGAATATATCTTTGGGTGCTAAACAATGATACAACAACACATAATTTATAAAGAACGAATCGAAAAGAGACGTTTTAGATTTATCGTTCCCAAAACATTTATCAGAGTAGCGTAGTTCCAAGTAATCGTTACCAAAAGATAAGTTAAAACAACATATTAGTTTGTTTTAAAAATGGAACGATAAATAAATCAAAGAGTTTGAACAACATAGCAGTGCACAACTTCATTCTCGTGACCTCCAAGCTTCCACTTCTTGATTACCTGAAATACATGTGAGTAAAACAATCAGCAAAAATGCCGAGTGAATCTATAGGTTTATGTAATCAATTTGAACACAAGCAAAGATTATAAGTTTGTGGCATGCTTATAAGCATCAAATAATAATTTGCATCAACAATGATAATTGTATATAGCATAAACTGCAATAAGCTCATGGAACCGAGCCCTTAAACACTCCTTTTAGAGGTCTGATAAGACAGGAGATTTATTAATTGTCGGTTACCTCCAGATTATTGGTACATTACCGTATACCTGACTTCTCAATACAATATGCTCAAACAGTGTGGAGGTCGGGCCTAAGCTTCTATGACAAGTCCACAAAAACTGAACCGGGGCGGCTTCCCCCATAGATCTATTAATTGTACTAGCGGTTAACCCATCATAGGTTAATTAACAGTCCATAATTGAGGTTTTAACAAAGGCAATCACTTAATGCAATTTAAAGGCAACCACGGGTCCATTCATAGAGGGACAAAGCATACCATAAAAATCTTGTGTTCTAAGTTTATAAAACATGTATTCCCCCTCGCGGGTTTAAAATCATTTAATAACTAGTATAAAGCGAGGCTATAGACTCACCTTAGCCAATAGTGGTAATGAGACGATCGCCGACGATAGATGATGCCTTTCAAACACGAGAACCGCAACCTATCAAATGAGGTGCGTTCATTAATAATAGACTCGAGAAATAACCCATACATAAGAATATAAAACTCGACTCATAAAATCACGACAAAATCGAGAGAAAACGATACAAGTGATACTATTACATTCTCCTATATATTCATTTTATTATTCTACGCCTTTAATAAAAATCTGCCGGAACATACCGAATGTCCAAGCCGTTTTCCCACACTTAGACATATCAACTTTTTATTATACTACTCAGAGAACTCACATACTATATGTAGAAAGTCCTCCCAAGATCCCATTAAAAGATTTTACTTCTAAAGTTCCCTGCCTGACTCATCTTTGAATCACAAAATCCGGACAGTTTAGCGACCTTGACTTACGAAACCATTTAGACCATTCTAAACAACTCCATTTGTAAAACCGCCACTTGATTCTAAAAATAGACTCAAAATGCTAAACTTGGAGCCTGAGAACAGCCCTTGAATCATTTTGAAACTCATTTTATAGTCCCCGAGATTCGATCCAAATATCGACAACAATTTTCGGATTGTGTCAACACTCGTCTCCCGGTACACGAAAATCAAACTAGTGTATCTTCCACCTCGTTTGGAGTTGGAAGGCCTACTTTATATCAAATCGAAGCTAACGAAATTCTCTACGACATAATACCATAATATCATCCTATATCCAGACTTAAGACCCTCGAAAATGGCCTCAAACCTACTGCCCAAAAATGACTATTAAAATCTCTTACAAAATCAAGTTTTTGATCAATCCCAACAACTTTTATCATCATTCTAACATCCTAATATCACCATAAACAAATCCTAACACTTGTATCATCATCAAAATCAAAACACAAAAATTAAAAATATATTTTCTTTACAAAAATAACATGATCTACACATGATTATCACTAGATAATCACATGCAACATCATCTAACAACTTTACTCACCAAGATTCTTGATCAAAATTTCAAAGTTCATGCATGTTGATGAAAATGGTATCAAAATGTAGCCCTTTAAAAATCTAGGATGGGACTTTGATTTGTTTTTGAATATTCAAACAAGAAATTAAGAAGATTGAAGGTTTTGGTGATGGGGTTCTTGGTGTTGTATGGCAAAGAAAGAGAGAAAGGAAGGAGAAATTGATTTTTTTGATAAAAAAATGTGATGTAGTTAGTGGGAATTTTATATATAGTGTATGGTAAGGGTAGTTTTTGCCAATTTGTGATAGTTTTGGTCCAAAATGTAATAAAATAGTTTAAAAGGGTGGAAATTGTAAATTGTAAATTTTGAAATATTTACGAGACTCGGGTTTTGTAAAAATACTAAAAAGTTTAAACGCACACGAAAAATAATAATATAACGACTCGATACGTAATTAAAACGATATCGTCGAAAGTATTAAATATCGAAACTATAGATAATAAAATATAAAATTTTTGGCATCCGTCGGTATCGCGATCACTAGTAGTCCTCGTTACTCGTCAAAATATTAAAATATAATATTTAATATCGGTTTCAACTTAAACCGTTAAACATAATAATATTTAACGTTATAAAATACTTCAAAATAATTGAAAATAGAATTAAATTATGACCTTATTTTTACGGGTTTTACATCCTCACCACCTTAAGGGAGTGACGTCCCGGCGCTCAACTCACCTCATACACGAGTTGATCACTACCCGGAAGGATGACGACACTCCTTATAAAGAAGTCTTCACGTTCCCACGTGAATCTCGATCCACGATCTCCATTGGTTCTTTTACAAAACGCAACTTGTCGTCAAGTTGTATCTCACCAAAAAGGAATAAATAAATCCTTATCCACAAGTCACCCGTCAAGCTCGACACATGAAAATTTTATGAATCACACGAAGCTCATTCGATAACAAGAATAGATGACAGGATTTTCGGGTAAGTCCAGTTAAAAAGAATGTTGCAATTTAAAGGATAGCCACTGGCCGGATAGCCATGGACACACATCAAAAAGAATTAACAAGAAAAACATTTTCGTCATCGGAGGGTGCTCACACGCGGGTCCTCACTCAAAAGATAATACAAAGACACCATCTCACTTTCGCCAACGCGCATTAAAGTCTCAATAAACATCGTCGTTGAAAGTCAAAAAGATATTATATAATATGTGTTCTATATGATCGGACGTCATCGGATGATGCCGTCTCAAGTTCTCACAACTTACGATCATCTGACTAGATCACACACCATATAAGTACATAAAAGAAAAGGCCGAACATAAACATCGAGTATAGATCTCCACCATTAATCATTGAGAAAACCTTGAACGAACCCTTGATAATAACCACTTGATCTCCAGAGTCTTTCCACTTAAGGTGTCGGCTTCAACATACTCCTCGAGGTTGTAACATATTTATTAACTCCATTCATTAAGAGATTCGGTCCTCAATCATTCCACAAGTACACGCATATATCCTGGTGACACTTATCGTTTCTTCTTATACACTGCTTCCCGAGATTTGTTTTAAACTCAGAATAAAATAGTAATCTTCAATACAAGGAACATAACGAGATAAAAATGAATTCAATAAACGCATAAACGGACAAGATGTGGTAAAAAGATTTAAGGTTGACGATCGACGATGGATCTCGAATCACGTAACCGTAAAACATAATAATTCATAATACTAGAAAAATGAGAGCGAAGAATGAATTAAATATTAACATTAAAATAAAGTTTGTCACAATTATCCGTCTCGGATTTGGTATTACCTTAAAACTCAGTTGAGGTACTTTCTTGATAAAGATGATATATTAAAAATAGAAGTTAAATAGTTTCTTCTATTTCAGATTGACACAACTCTTGCAACTCTTTGAGGCCGATCGATCTAGAGAACTCATAGTCACTGGAACCGTCGACTATTGGAAGGGGATCATCTACCTCTTGCGAGCACTTTAAAGGATCTAATTACGAAAAAAGAAAGTCGTGAGGGAAAGCCCTCTAGTCGAGTAAGAGAACTGAAAGTTTCAGGCCAGTAAAGTCCGTTAGTGGGGGAGTGAACCCGGAGATTCGTCAATCAATTCTTTCTTCTGGAAACGACTAAAAAGAGCAGGGCTTGTCCGGGGCAAGGGATGCAGGTATGACTTTGGAATCCATTCCGTATTCCGTACGCTAGGAAGTCGATCTGAACTGTAATTATATCGCTTGAACCGAAGAGAGCGATGGAACAGTTCAGGAGGCCGCAGATCAAACCCTTAGTTCAGTGCCGGGTTTCATAAGTACTCTCGGTCAATCATATCATTCTCCAGACGGGATGGGGTGTAGGCTCTTTTTCTATTATTTATTTCTGCCATATCTTTAATAGCCGGTTGGTTACACCTACAACCGAAATGGAAACCGAGTGTTTCGTAGTTCAAAAATGCAGAATCTCATCTCAATCATCATTTATCAGGACTCTTCGGCGTAAGTTCCTTGGCTTGGACAGGGCATTTAGTCCATGTCGCTATTCCCGCATCCAGAGGGGAGTACCTCCTCCTATCCTTTCTTTTCACTCGCTTCCTCTCGTCTTTGAGTCGAGTAGCTCTTATCGATTGCTCTCAACCGCTTCTCCTTGAAAAGTAAAGGTAGGAGCACTTTAACGACGGAATGTACATATGCGCGCGAAGGTGCCGGACAATTGAATGAAGGCTCTTTTTGCCTTCAGTAAAATCGGACAAAACATTGACTAAGTTGATTTAATTCGCATGAGAGGGCTTCGGGACAATCGAGGTGTCAAACATGCTCATTTTGTCTGTTCGCAACTTTCTTTCAATTGCTGGCAGGGCTCTGGCAGCTGCACTTTTTTTTATGATGCATCGAATGCTTCCTCTGCTTTCAGTAAAAATCAAAAAGATTCTCGAGGCACTCTTTCTCTTATAGCGCTCTTTCCTTCCCTTCGAGCTAGCCGGAACCCATACGTCCTGCTTTCACTTCCCCAGCCCCAACTGATCCACCATCTCCGTGGACGCTATGTTATCCGAACTACGAGCATCAATGATCATCTTTGCACTGTCCAATTCGGGCATAGATTCGGAATACAGCCTTCCGTCTCCTCCTCCTTTCTGCTGGCGTTGGCTTAAGAAACTTTGAAAGAATGACATGAATTTATTAATTCAACTCATATTGATGGTTACAATTAGAAAATATAATTTCCAAATTAAATCATTATTAAGAATATAAATTAAACCGGTAATTTCACTACATTAAAAGTAAAGTATGATAAGTTAATTAGTTCAAAAGATAGAGCATAATTTCATTTTAAACATTAGTTTTAGTTATACAAAATATGATGTATAAATTTGACCTTTTTCTTATGATAGTTATTTCGATAATGGAACATCATTGGAAAAATGTATAAAAGTTCCATGAAAATTTTATGATACGTTGTAGAAATTCGTAGAGGTGTTTATTATTACAAAATAAACATGGGTTACATTCGGGTTTCGAAATGTGACAAGATAACAAACGAATACGAATGGAAATAATAGTCAACAATTAGTACGAAATCAATGGTACAAAAGGGGACGAAGCAAATGTCGTATGAATTCTTAAAGAGAATAATAAAATGAAGGCGTTGATAGTAAGACGATAAGAAGTAAGATTAAACAAGTTGTCAATTTTGTTAGTGCGGTCGGTGGTTCACCAATATCAGCTCGTTAACTTAGCGGTGGTCGATACATGATCGGAAAGAAGATCCATACAAAAATTTTAATAAATAAAATTCCTAATAATCACTTGTAATTAAAACAAATCAAATGAACGATGTTAGTGTTTAAAAAAGAAGTCAAAGCAAGGTTCACAAGAGTGGATTTCGAGACAAACGAGAGTGACGGACGTCATCCCGGATATACGGAAATCACTCTAGTGATAATTCATTATTCACGTGCGGAGACATTCCAAAGATCTACCCAGTCGCATAAAGAAGATTGGACGAGAAGGAAGGATAAAACATTGAGATTTTCAAGTCATTTATCAACAGTCAGTAATTAGACGAACGGTCAAAAGAAATCAGTTATAAGAAAAAATGAAGTAACAAGTGGAAAAACGTTTGTCGAGTAAAAACGTATTCGTAAGCGCGTAATTCGTTCAAGAAAAGGTAAGAAAACATATGCGGATGCATAGAAATTGCGCTACTTGCATGAAATATAAAGGTTTTTAAAACTACTTTTCATTTTATTTCATTTTATTTATCTTTATCATAAATACAAGTAAAAAGTTGATTATTATCAAGATTTTTAAGTGGACTACTATTCAGCCTAGCATGGCTCCATCTAAATTAGACATAGGTGATCAGGCCATGTATAATTTAGGAATAGCAATGCAGTGCTCAGTTTCGTCGAAAAGTATTACGTTTCTTATGTTTATATATAAACCATGCCATTTGTAAAATGGAATTTAAAAATAGTTTATAAATTTATAGGATACAAGTAATTTGTGAGATACTTAATAAGCAACTTTTAATCTTACGAAAAGTATTTTATAAGACCAAAGTAAAAATAATTGGTGAAAATAATCGTAAAACAATATCTGATTTATTTATAATATGACATTATGACAACGTATAAAGTAGTCAAAGTTTTGCAAAAAGTGGCAAATAGTAGCTCATAAAACAACCAATGAAATGGTTACAAGTTGTTAAGTTATCAAAAGGTTATAAGGTTAGACGGAAATGCCATGAGACATGTGATAAAAATATCGACGAAGAATGTGAAGGCAAAACTTCAAAACTTAACCCGAATCAGTTGAAGGTTAGAAGAAAATAAAAATAAAATAACATCGAATGACAAATGATTCATATATATATATATATATATATATAAAGAATAAAACAATCCATATGTGTATTCTATGTAAGATACTCGACACAACATGCTTTTAAGAAAATATATTATTCATTTTCAAATTACACCATTAATCCGGGGATTGCTAATCCTGTAATGTTTCTATTTTTAAACATTTTCACATGCAACTAGTATTAGTTAGTTGTAAAATAATATCCATTACAATCTCAAATGAACTCAAAACTACTTAGAAACGTTAAAACCCATGTTCTGAATTTTTCTATCCGATTTGACTTTTAAATATGAGCCGATTAATTGACCCTATAAACGACATCTCCAAGACTCGGAGTCTAAAGCATTTTGATGCAAAACGACGTTTCAGACGACTTTCTAGTTTTACCCGAGACTTGAAACCCAATGTAAAATGACTAAAATACCCCGCAAGTTCTGTGCCGGTTTGACTATTTTATTCTAAAAACACAGGTTTTACTTTTAAGTTTTGACCTGTTTATACTGTCCCTACAATTTCTCCATTAAATATATTTTTCGACACTTTCTAACGGCTCAAAATATATATATACACACATGTCTTGTGGATTTTACAATAATGAAAAGTAAATCTCATAATGAGCATCAAATAAAATATAGCATAATTAATGACACAATATGCTTCAAGGTATTCAACATGAAATTTAGGAAGCAAAACGGTGAAAGACGTTAGTAATTTAGATTTCAAAATGCAATGTAGGCAAATCTCCTTGGTGGCACGATTGTCAAAAACACAAAACATAACAAGAAAAGAATAGAACATTAACATGCTACACTCCGGGAGCGAGAAGGTTAATGAAAAACAAATGATACAATTTTATATAAGTAAAATCGTATTCCAATTCTAGTGCCATAATCTAGACGATGATTTATAAAATAACGATACCGAGATATAAGCGAACAATACACTTCGGAGTCGATACATATAAATGTCAATAAGTTAAATCTTCGCATGCCGTGTAAAACGGTGATAATAATCAACAAAATATTATGAAAAACCATGATATTAGTCAACACGATTATAAGAAGTGTTTCAAAATGTGTGACTCACACGATAGCGGTTAGTCTATTCCAAGGACACATTGAGCTACACGATGGTCTAGAGACTACCTTTCAAGACGTCCAAGCACAAACAGCCGAAAGACGATTTGGATATCTATATAGATATCTCAAAGGGTTAAACAATGAACATAGCACACGCAGATGAAGGTATGTAAGGTCATAAAATAAATTTTTTGCAATAAAAGCAATTTAAATACTTCAAAAATATATTCAGAAAGATCTTGAAAATTCATTGTATTTATTTAAGTTAATCATTAATAAATGATAAACTTTTATCGAAAAGTTTAACAACATAAATATATATCGATAAAGGATTATAGTATTTATTTAGAAATACTTAGCAATAAGGCATACATAATAATGTATACTAAAGTTGTAATCCAAAAAGTAGCTTGAACCTGAAGTCACGCGAAATCATGTGCACCGACTCTTTGAAAAATAAAACCGACAGTTATAGTTTAGGTTTTTAGAAAAAGACCTAGTTCTCTGTAACTCATGGCTCTGGTACCAATCTCTAACACCCCCAAATTTACACGCAGCGGAATACATCTTTGGGTGCTAAACAATGATACAACAACACATAATTTATAAAGAACGACTCGAAAAGAGACGTTTTAGATTTATCGTTCCCAAAACATTTATCAGAGTAGCGTAGTCCCAAGTAATCGTTACCAAAAGATAAGTTAAAACAACATATTAGTTTGTTTTAAAAATGGAACGATAAATAAATCAAAGAGTTTGAACAACATAGCAGTGCACAACTTCATTCTCGTGACCTCCAAGCTTCCACTTCTTGATTACCTGAAATACATGTGAGTAAAACAATCAGCAAAAATGCCGAGTGAATCTATAGGTTTATGTAATCAATTTGAACACAAGCAAAGATTATAAGTTTGTGGCATGCTTATAAGCATCAAATAATAATTTGCATCAACAATGATAATTGTATATAGCATAAATTGCAATAAGCTCATGGAACCGAGCCCTTAAACACTCCTTTTAGAGGTCTGATAAGACAGGAGATTTATTAATTGTCGGTTACCTCCAGATTATTGGTACATTGCCGTATACCTGACTTCTCAATACAATATGCTCAAACAGTGTGGAGGTCGGGCCTAAGCTTCTATGACAAGTCCACAATAACTGAACCGGGGAGGCTTCCCTCATAGATCTATTAATTGTACTAGCAGTTAACCCATCATAGGTTAATTAACGGTCCATAATTGAGGTTTTAACAAAGGCAATCACTTAATGCAATTTAAAGGCAACCACGGGTCCATTCATAGAGGGACAAAGCATACCATAAAAATCTTGTGTTCTAAGTTTATAAAACATGTATTCCCCCTCGCGGGTTTAAAATCATTTAATAACTAGTATAAAGCGAGGCTATAGACTCACCTTAGCCAATAGTGGTAATGAGACGATCGCCGACGATAGGTGATGCCTTTCAAACACGAGAACCACAACCTATCAAATGAGGTGCGTTCATTAATAATAGACTCGAAAAATAACCCATACATAAGAATATAAAACTAGACTCATAAAATCACGAAAAAATCGAGAGAAAACGATACAAGTGATACTATTACATTCTCCTATATATTCATTTTATTATTCTACGCCTTTAATAAAAATCTGCCGGAACATACCGAATGTCCAAGCCGTTTTCCCATACTTAGACATATCAACTTTTTATGATACTACTCAGAGAACTCACTTACTATATGTAGAAAGTCCTCCCAAGAGCCCATTAAAAGATTTTACTTCTAAAGTTCCCTGCCCGACTCATCTTTGAATCACAAAATCCGGACAGTTTAGCGACCTTGACTTACGAAACCATTTTGACCATTCTAAACAACTCCATTTGTAAAACCGCCACTTGATTCTAAAAATAGACTCAAAATGCTAAACTTGGAGCCTGAGAACAGCCCTTGAATCATTTTGAAACTCATTTTATAGTCCCCGACATTCGATCCAAATATCGACAACAATTTTCGGATTGTGTCAACACTCGTCTCCCGGTACACGAAAATCAAACTAGTGTATCTTCCACCTCGTTTGGAGTTGGAAGGCCTACTTTATATCAAATCGAAGCTAACGAAATTCTCTACGACATAATACCATAATATCATCCTATATCCAGACTTAAGACCCTCGAAAATGGCCTCAAACCTACTGCCCAAAAATGACTATTAAAATCTCTTACAAAATCAAGTTTTTATCAATTCCAACAACTTTTATCATCATTCTAACATCCTAATATCACCATAAACAAATCCTAACACTTGTATCATCATCAAAATCAAAACACAAAAATTAAAAATATATTTTCTTTACAAAAATAACATGATCTACACATGATTATCACTAGATAATCACATGCAACTTCATCTAACAACTTTACTCACCAAGATTCTTGATCAAAATTTCAAAGTTCATGCATGTTGATGAAAATGGTATAAAAATGTAGCCCTTTAAAAATCTAGGATGGGACTTTGATTTGTTTTTAAAGATTCAAACAAGAAATTAAGAAGATTGAAGGTTTTGGTGATGGGGTTCTTGGTGTTGTATGGCAAAGAAAGAGAGAAAGGAAGGAGAAAGTGATTTTTTTGATAAAAAAAATGTGATGTAGTTAGTGGGAATTTTATATATAGTGTATGGTTAGGGTAGTTTTTGCCAATTTGTGATAGTTTTGGTCCAAAATGTAATAAAATAGTTTAAAAGGGTGGAAATTGTAAATTGTAAATTTTGAAATATTTACGAGACTCAGGTTTCGTAAAAATACTAAAAAGTTTAAACGCACACGAAAAATAATAATATAACGACTCGATACGTAATTAAAACGATATCGTCGAAAGTATTAAATATCGAAACTATCGATAATAAAATATAAAATTTTTGGCATCCGTCGGTATCGCGATCACTAGTAGTCCTCGTTACTTGTCAAAATATTAAAATATAATATTTAATATCGGTTTCAACTTAAACCGTTAAACATAATAATATTTAACGTTATAGAATACTTCAAAATAATTGAAAATAGAATTAAATTATGACCTTATTTTTACGGGTTTTACAAAGAAGGACCCTATACTCTCACTAACATAACCATTCCTGCAATTCCAGCAACCGACTCGACGACCGGTTCCGATGAGCAAACTATTGAGGAAACATATGAGAACACTTCAAAAGAGACAAATGCTTGGATTGATGCAGAGAAAGAAGCAATCTATTTGATTCTCAGTGGGATTGGGGATGATATTTTTTCAACTGTTGATGCATGCTCTATTGCAAAAGAAATGTGGTTTGCCATTGAACGCTTGCAAAAAGGAGAATTACTTAACAAGCAAGATGTCAAAACTAACTTGTTCTGGAACTTTGGCAAGTTTACTTCATTGGATGGGGAATCAATTGATTCATATTACTAAAGGTTCTACAAGATGATGAATGACATGACAAGAAACAATTTGCAAGTCTCCACCATGCAAGTCAATGTGCAATTTCTACAGCAACTTCAACCAGAGTGGACACGGTTTGTAACTTTGGTGAAACAACAGAGTAAGTTAGACGAGGTCAACTATCACACACTCTTTGCCATTTTGAAACAATTTCAGAATGAGGCGAATGAACTTCGAGCTGAAAGGATAGCAAAGACTACTAATCCACTTGCTTTGGTGTCTACCACTCAACACGTACAAGATCATCGCTCTCGTGCTTCAAAATCATACTCCACAACATCTTCCTCACCAAGATACTCCACTTCATCTAAGTATTCAGCTCCCACAAGATCACGAGACAATGAACCAAGAGCACCATCACCATCACCTGAGCTATCATCTGAAGAGGACAGTGATGAAGAACTAGCTCAGAAGGATAGGGAAATGAAACAACAAACTGCTTTCATTATGAAGACCTACAAGAAAATCTTCAAACCTACCAATAACAATCTTCGAACATCATCTAATACAAGGAATCAATATGTTGAGAGTCCTCGAAGGTATGACACACATCAGCGTGATGAAAGTCCTCCTAGGTATGATCGACGTAATTCAACACATGTTGAGGGTTCTGCACGGTATGATCGACAAACTGCTAAGTATGATACTTAGAGGATTGCTACTGTTGCTGGGAATAGGGAAATTGTTGGTACTCAAGTGGTTCAACAAAATGGGATTCAGTGCTTTAATTGTCAAGGTTATGGGCATATGGCAAAGGAATGCAGAAAGCTGAAACGAGTTAGGGATTCTGGTTATCATAAGGAAAAGATGCTGCTTTGCAATAAGATGGAAGCTGAGGTTAAACTGTCAGTTGAGGAAGGAGCAATGCTTGATGATACTGATGATGAAGCCTTCGACCAAGAACTTGAAGCACATTATTCGTACATGGCAAAGGTTGAAGAAGTTCTCAATGTCATTGAAGATGACAATGGTCCTATCTGTGATATTGAGCCAATCGATAAGGTACACACTAAAGAGGAATATAATGTGTTTGGTAATATTCGTGAGCATTGTGAGCTACCCAAAGCCATTAATGACACATGTATGATGGAAATGGTTGATAGCAATACCACACCCGATTCATCAGACATGTGCAATAATGAGTCTAAGGATGATCAACATGCAAACGAGTATGATGATGATGAGGAGCGTATTGCGCTTGCTAACTTAATTGCTTCTTTACAAAAAGATTTCAAAGAAACTTGAAAGAGTCAAAAGCAATTGAAGAAGGCAAATGCTACGCTCACTCAAAATTTTGAAGACAACAAAGCCGCAGTTATAAAATCTAGTGAGCTTCTTGCAAGCTGCAGAGCTGAGCTTATTCAAAAAGACAAAGAGCTTGCGAGGTACAAAGGGGCTGTTGTTACTACTATAAAGGATGTTTTTGAAACTAAATACAACGAAACTCTTAAGCTTTTAGAACAAGAGAAATGTAATTATAACATCTCTTTAAGTACGGAACGACACAAAACGTATCTTGCTACCACTAAAGTGAATGAGTTAACTCAAAAGATTAGTTTTCTCCAAGAGGATAAAACTAAACTAGTCACTGCGAAGACGGAAGAGGTTGCTAACTTGCAAAAGTCTTTTAAAATTAAACAAGCAAAAGATATCGACAAAGTCTTGGAACTTGAAGTTCAAATATATTTTATAAGAAAATTGTTTATAAGACAAATCAATCTATTTAAACCATGCGAATGTTAGCACCTCGTTCGATTTTCAAGGGTAAAGCTAGTTTTGTTGGTCCTATGTACCTCGAGCAAGCTCAATCTGAGAACCCGCGACTCTATCTTGAGGAGTCCCAATGGACCGACCTTGATTGTCTTCTTGTTAGGCCCGATAGTGATGAATCACTATGTTTTGAAGAGGAGAGTAAATCACCAGTGAATAAAGACTTTGTGACACCATATAATTATGCTTATGAAAATAGTCTTTATGAAATTTTCAAACCACAAAAACAAAAGTCTCGTGAGGAAATATTTTACGAATGTGAGCAAATAAGAATTAAATGGAGACAAGTTTTTGCCACTAAGAAAACTAATGTTTCAAAATATATTGGGTACTTGTTGCATCAAGCTTCTATAAGCAAGGGTAAGCAAGTACTTAGTATTCTTAAAAGTAACATTGAAAATTTCAAAAAGGTTGTTGATGATGACTGGAAAAAACATGAACTTTTGAAAGGTGACAAAGAAATTCCTCATGATATAACTATTCTTGTGAAAACTATTTTGATTCCTCTTGCGGAGAGAACAAAGAAACATGCTTTGGAATTTGAAAAGTTAATAGAGCAAGAAATGTTTGACGATTTGAAATATGTGGAATCTCTTGAAAAAGAAATTGACGAACATCAACCTAAAAGAGACGATTTTTCTATAGCATATGATCTACTCTTACAGGAATGCCTCTCAAAAGATATTATGTGTGTCTATGTTACATCTTGTGCTGATATCGATGAATATTCTGATGTTGCATGCAAATATCTTGATCAAGTCAAAGAGTGTGAACGTCTTGAAACTGAGCTTTCGAATAAACTTGACCAAAAAGAGTTTTCTTTACTTCAACATAGATATGATTTTCTTCAAAAACATTGTCATTTACTGGAACTTGCTTTGCAAAACAAAGTTGGTAGTTTTTCAAATGATACACCTTTGGAAGTAAAATTATCTGAGTCATGTAGATTACTAAACGAAAAAAGTCTTGATATAGCAGATTTGAAAGCTCAGTTACAAGAAAAAGACATAGCAATAGCAGAGTTTAAGAAACTCATTGCTAAGATGGGTGGGAAAGTTGTGAAACCTAGCATTAAGAAACCTGTTGTTAGACAACCCAATGCCTCTAAAGTGAATAGAACCTCTATCTTGGGAAAACCATCTGCTTTCTCAAATTCCTCGTTTGCAAAACCTGTGTTTGCCCCCAAGATAGTTGGAAAGGAAAGGTTACCACAGACTCAACCCATAAGGAATACTCAAGCACCAAGCGTTAAGCACAATAATGTGATTAAACCAGGGATGTATAGAATGACCACTAAACCCACACACAAAGTTAGTCACTCGCCTCAGACTTCTAAAAACACTAATACTCGTGTGTCTTCTACTATAGGAGTAGTCTCTACTGCTAGTGTTAGCCAGCCTCAGATTAAGCGCACCCAAGTAAATGATAAGGTCTGGAAACACAAGAGTCAAGGGAAGATGAAGGAAGTAGAAGCACACCCTAGGAATTTGAATGTTTTTAAGAATAAAAAGTCTGTAATCGAGTGTAATGACGATTTGAATGCCTTGAATGATTTGAATGATTTGAATGTCAGATTTGTTTGTGTCAAATGTGGAAAATATGCTAATGCTAATCATTCTATGTGTGCTATGAATAAAATCAAAGACGTAGATACTAGAACTAAGAAGCAAGTTACGATGCCTACTAGTGCTAGTAAACCCAAACGCAAAGTGAATCACTCTGGTGCAACCCTCACTAAGAAAAGTAATGCATCAGACTCCACCACTAAGAACCTAAGAAGCAGAATTAGGGAATTATATGAGTCTGCGAGCAAATCTTAGAAATGGTGGTTTGCTAATTAATGTCCTCCAGGATATAATTGGATGCCTAAAGTTAGGACAGAAAATGTGACAACGAGTGTTAGTATGCCTTTAAATGTTGCTAAGGACACTAATGATTCTAAAATCACAACTAACGTGGTATCCAATTTAGCAAATGCTACATCGTGTTCTAATTATTCTGCAGGTGATACAAATAATTCTCTTCATACTGGACTCCGGATGCACGAAGCACATGACGGGGAATCTCAAGCTTCTAATTAACTTCGTGGAGAAGTTCCTGGGTACGGTCCGATTCGGAAATGATCAGTTTGCACCGATCCTAGGATATGGAGATTTGGTTCAGGGGAATATCACGATAAAAAGGGTATACTACGTCGAAGGGCTCAATAACAATCTTTTCTCGGTTGGTCAATTCTGTGATGCAGATTTGGAAGTTGCTTTCAGAAAGAAGACATGTTTTGTTCGTGATTATGATGGGAATGATTTACTCACCGGTTCATGGAGTACTGATCTTTACACAATTTCACTACAAGACACAACTTCATCAACTCCAATTTGCTTCATGGCTAAAGCTTCAACGACTTAGGCATGGTTATGGCATCAACGTCTTTCTCATCTCAACTTTGATACCATCAACTTGCTTTCCAAGAAAGATATTGTGAGAGGCCTTCCAAGCTTGAAATTCATCAAAGATCATCTTTGTTCTTCTTGTGAGCTTTGTAAAGCTAAACGAAGTAGCTTTAAGACAAAGTCTATGATTGTAGTAAATTACACCTCTTGTTTAGGAAAACAAAAGAGAGTAAATGAGCGGTAAGTATCGAGTGATGATTTAGGAAAATCAAGCACTAATGACCCTTATGAAGTTCGTTTCCCAAGGAGGTATATGTGTGTGAAAAACTTGTTAAATGTTTGTGATTAATGATTGGTTTAGAAGGGGATGAGAAAAGAAGATGACGAAGACGTGAAAATTACTACTATAACGACAAAACGTAAAACCGTAAAAATTACAAAAATAAAAATTAATTCTAAAAAATACCAAAAAATCACCAAAAATCAAAATTAATAAACTAAGAGTTTATCAATGATCAAAACTTTTTCAAACCTTTTAAATAATTAAATATTCAATTTTTAAATGCTAATTAAAGCCCTAAAAATCAAATAAATTATCAAAAAGCCCAAATAAAGATTTTTCAATTGGTAAACCTCTAAAATGACCTAAAAAGATTTAAAACTATTTTTAGAAATTTTTAAACTAATAAAAACTATCTAAAATGATTTAAAAACTATTAAAACTTAAAATAATTATAAAAATTAATCTAAAAGTGATAAAATTATTCTAAAAGTTGCTAAATTCCTATTTTAATGTATTAAAGCTAAGAAAAATGTAAAAAGTTGGAAAATGTGAAATTTGAAAAATAATAACAAAATAATATTAAAATATTATTAAAAATCTAAAAATTATAAAAAATTCTAAAAACTTGCAAACTAGTTTATTTTAACCTAAATAAACAGAAAATCAAAGTGAAATGACCAGAATACCCCTTTTGGGCCCTCAAATGGGCCAAAACCAAAAACAGTCAACCTTAATGGGCTTTTTGGCCCAAAAAGTCAAACTTGGCCCAATTGACTTGGAAAAGCCTTATCTGACTCAAAATTTGATTCTAAGCACAAAACTCTAAAGGACCAAAAGCTGAATGTGAGCTTATCACAGCTTAATAAGCAAGCAGCTTATTCTTATTGGGCTTTTCAGCCCATTAAGCAATAAGCCAATGCCATAAGCTCTAATTTGACACACAACCTTCTTTTGGGATGCTTATGAGATCTGTAAAAAGAAATTTTGTAAAAGCACACTCAATAAGCCAGAAATAAGCAAAGTACAAATCCACAAAACGACAAAATAGTCAGGTTTGAGATTTAGGGCACCTCAGAAGCTCTAGTTTGTTGCAAAAGCTCACAAATAGCTTAACTAAGAATAATCAATCAAGAAAATCACAAAAAGCCAAGTAGAATAAGCTGTAAGAACCAATAAGCTGGCTGAAAAAGCCAAATAAGCTAGTTTTCTAGCAAAAGCTTAACCAAAAGACTTGTAACCTTCCAGATTTGTTATTAAGCTAAGAAAATAATTTTTATTACAAAAGCCAAGTTGTTGCATGTGCCAATAAGCAATTCTCAAAAATAAGCCAATTTGTGCTTATTTGACCAAAAGTCAATGTACTCCAAAGTTCACCAAATGATCAGGAATGGTATATGGGCTTGTTATAAGCAATTTTTGTGAAGGACTCAAGGAGGAGGCCTTGTGAATCAAGAGGTCAGTTGACCTTTTGATGGCAGATTTTGGTAATAAGGGCTTAATAAGCTAGTTAGCTTATAAGTCAGATACAAAGCACACCAAATAGCAAAATCCACTCACAAGCAGCACTTAAACAAGTTTCAAGCAGCAAAATCACAAGGCATACAATAGGATAACAAATGCAGACACAAAATGAGGTGGTCACTTTGCTGATGCAAATGACCACTTCAGCCAACTTTGATAAGCTATAGCACACTCAATAAGCCACCAAATTCAACAACCAGATAACCAATAGATAGCTTATCACCTAAACTATTCCCAAACCTGATTTCAGACCTTAGATCTAACAAACAAAAAAGTTATTGGATCTGATGTGTTTGACCAATTTCAACAACACTTTTATCAGATTTTTGCAAAACTTCAAATCCCTTTTCAAAACTTTCAGAAACTAAACCAATGACTAAAACTTGTTCAAAATGACTTGTTTATATCTCCCAAACCCTAAGAACCAAGGGCTCAAGGCCACAAGGCCTTATGAACCAGTAATCCCAAACAGTCCTTAATCAACCACTTTTCAAAGCAACTTGTGATTTTTAAACACAATCTACTAATTTTATCCTTCAAATAGCTACACTAGGTGACAACTAACAGATTACAACCATAAAACACAAAGCAATAACACAGAATCAACAAATCACATGCCAAAGTACAAAACAAGCAGTAACATGAAATTTTTAGAGGAAATGTAATCAAGGGATTATACCTGCCCTCCACAACATCCTAGGAGGGCCAGCTATGCTCCTTGGACCTTGTTTAACAACTAGAACAAGACCAAGGTACTTCAATAAGAAAGATGATGAATGCCTTGGTTGATGTTTCAAAGCAGAAACTCAAGGGCTTGATTTCTTCAACACAATGAACAAACAGCCCAACCAAAGGCCCTAATCCCTTCATAAGCTTGGTGTCAACAAGCTTGCAAGAGCTTATAGCTTATGGTTAAGGATTAGTACACAAGAATAAGCAAATTCAGAAACCTCTTTTCAAGCTTTTTCAAACTTGAAAAACCTTACCAAACATAAACGTCCTTGAACAAAATGATTCAAGCACACTTATAACAACAAATGGAACTCAGAATCACCTTTAAACAATACCAACTTTCAAAAACATAAAAAGGAATTACAATTTTCTCAAAATACCAACTTTTATAAATTTCAAAAAGGAATTACAAGTTTAAAAGGTAAAGACTGGAACAAAGGGACTCTCACATGTTGAGGTCTCCTTTTATAGGCAAATGCCTGGCTACACTATTCACAAACCCTAGAAGTGAATTCTCTAAAATGCCCTTGAGCACTTGAGGTTGTTTGTTGTTGATGAGCTGTCCAAATTGATCTTGGCTATTCATTTTAGCTTTGGAATGAAGCAAGGATCCTTGGCTGTTGATTTGGACACGTCAGATTACTTGGAGAGTAAGTTGCATTCTGATTGGTTGAAAGGGAATTGGGGGTGGGGTCCATGGTGATGTGATGGGTGAGTTCAAGTGTGGGATGTGTACGTGTGAGGGTTAATTGCTTTTTGGTCAAGGTAATTTGGATTAAACCTTTGTTTGGTAAAAGTAAAATCTGGGTGGATGAACATGAATAGTGGACCCATTGATCCGTTTTTGGTGGAGTGGAATCTGTTTGGCGCATTTTTCATGTTTAAATGTTTCAAGTATACAACTTTGGCCCTTCTTTTTCTTCTTTTCTTTCATTTGTGTTTTAAAACGTGCCAGCGCCCATTTCCTTTGTTGACAACTTTCAGGACTTGACAATTTAGGCATAAAACTTTCCAACAAGGTTTACAAGGGTTATTTTTGCCATTTTGAGATATTTCAAGGGCTGATCTTGGACATTATTGATCTTCAAAGGTCTTCAATGTATCTTTGGCTTCATGAGGGACCATTGTTGGCAATTTGAAAATGTTGAGGGACTAATCTTGCCATTTCTTCAAAGTTGAAGGACCATTTGTGTAATTTTGACAAACTTAAGGGACCAAACTTGTAATTATCAATATAAAAGGGTTTTAAGTGTCATTTCTTCATTCATTAAGGATCAATCTTTCATGTCTTCAAGCCTTCAAGGGTATTTGTTTAATATTCCATGAATTAGGGCCCGGTTCTTTGTACGGCTTCGTTTCTCGTGTCCGTTTTTCCTTGTATCTTGTGATCTTTTGTCTTTTTGACGATATCCATACCTAAAATACACAAGTAAACAAACACAAGCATATATATGGTATTTTATGACATTTTTATCACTCCCCCATACTAAGCCATTGACGTGCCCTCACGCAATGTTAGAATAAAGTATCTAAGCATCACCAAAGTTCAATTTTATTAACCTTTATTGAAGATTAAAAGACTTGCAACATACTACGAAAATGTGTAAAGACATAATGTATGATTTTCATCACTAAAGTGACTTTTAGGGTCAAAGAATAGAAACAAGTAAATGTCCCTTAGAGTAAACTTCGTCATCCTTGATTGTCATACATTTCATGCTAGTGCAAAAACGAGATCATTGTTGGTACAAGTCACAATGCTAACACTACTCATACGTCCAAATTGTGTAATACTTTTTCTCCCCGCAATCCTAGTTATTATAAAAGGAAATGGGTTACTAGCATTTTTTATCTATTTGTCATGGATCACAAGTGATTCATATTGACTTATTTGAGTAGTTATTAGTCCGAAAGCAAAGTAGCACGATTTGATCAATAGTTAGCCGAAGGACAAAATCTTTTAAAACGGCTTCTCGTGTATCTCCTTAAGTTCATATCTTGGCATAACTTGTTTCACGATTTGATACCTATCTCGGACCGATATTTGGCATGTACTTCATACTTCGAATCTTGGGAAGACGTTCTTGAAATTATGGTCTTCTCTTCACATATTGGAATTTCTTCACTTGACGTTTTTGAGAAATTCTTCATATTTGGACCACGACTTCATCATTTTTCTTCAATCGTTACTTTGGATTTTGATATACAACGATCCGCCTCCTTTTCGGACTTGGATATATTTGTCCTCATACCTTGTAAGGGTCTTTTTGGATAGACTTTCTCCATGATCTTTAGGGGAGTAATTGCTTTTCGTCGTGTGTCTCGCTCCTTCATATTGATTTAGGAATAATGATACTTCACATCATCTTTGATCTTTAGCAAAAATAGAGCTCATCATGCCTTGTTAGGGCCTTTTTGGATGATCGCCAATCTTCGCGTCCCGCTTCAATAAGTTATGCCTTGGCTATGAACTCTATTCAACCCCGAGCAACTTTTAAACGATCTTGCGCTAGAGGCTAAGTAACCTTTCAAATCGTACGACCTTACTTATTGCAATTATGATTTATTCCTAATGCATTGATCTTATGGGAAGAAAAAGCCACAATTAAAGACATATGAGTTTTTGAAAGAACATTTTCATGTTCTACGTTTAGCATGATCACTTGTCTAACTCTATCATTTCTCGTTCTTCACTATATAAAGACCTCTAATTAAAGAGACTCGTGAATACTTAGCCATGCAAGTCAAAATTAAGCCAAATTTGGATTAGCTTTCATTAAGACTATATCAAATCAAAGTTTTGGGTTTTCAAGCCACCTATAGGATCTTGCACTTTCAAGTTTAGAGAATGCGTTTTATAGTTCCCTTGATAAGTGACTTTCTAGGATCAATTATAGGAACTTGCGAAAAGTTCTTGTTCTTAACCCGAATGAGCTAAGACTTTCGCGTTTTATAGCTCCCTATATAAAAGTCTAGCAAAATTTGAATTGAGCGGGTTAAGGAATGTAAATGGATCCAAATGCCCATCAAGTCAAAAATTAACTCTTATTCTACCCAACGGAAAATATACATTCGTGTCTTAAAATCACTTATAAAAACTAAGGAAAATTTTAAAATTTGGTCATTTTTAGCCTTATTAGCAACCAAAACAAAACATTGAAAATTGGAAAGCGTGAGGGCGTAGCAAAGCAAGTATCTATTCACCCTCCCATACTAAAAGCAAACATTGTCCTCAATGTTTCGAGTCTAAGGGTGGAGCACCCCCATACTAGAGACGAAGAGTCGAATGCTTAGGATCTAGCATGGAAAGGATGATCAACAATATATCTAAAGCCGTTTATTAAGTATGCTAAAAGATAATTGTTAGAACAATAAAGGATATGGCATGGATTCGTGAAAAAATTCTTTAAGCAAACGATGGAGGCTCATGTAAACGGACACGAGAGTCTTCAATCGTAGATGATGATGATCTAGATAACACAGTCACAAACAACTACGAGACAACGAGTTGAAAGGGTACAAGTCCCCTTATTAGTGAATAGTAAGCATAAAGAATAAGCATGGGATCTCCCCCACGAGGCACCTCGTTTTTTATTACCGAGTCATGAGCTCGACTCGATCCCTTCAATGCTAATTATCATTGGGGAAGGTGACTTGGTCGAGGGCAACCATTGAAGGAATTTCCCCACCAAAGTAGCGCTTAAGCCTATGTCCATTCACCTTGAAGTTAGGACCATCATCTTGAGCTAGCTCGATGGTCCCATAAGGAAACACTTGTGTAATGGTGAACGGACCCGACCAACGAGATTTCAATTTCCCGGAAAATATCTTAAGTCGAGAGTTAAAAAGTAGCACTTGATCACCAACGTTAAAAACCCGGTTTTTAATCTTTGAATCATGAAACTTTTTAGTCTTTTCTTTAAAAATTAATGAATTTTCATAAGCATTATCTCTTAATTCATCCAATTCATTCAATTGTATTTTCTGGTGATCTCCCGCGGTCTTCAAGTCAAAGTTTGCATGCTTAAGGGCCCAATATGCCTTGTGCTCCAACTCAATGGGCAAATAACAATTCTTCCCATAGACTAACTTATAAGGAGTGCAACCGATAGGTGTCTTATAAGCGGTCCTAAAGGCCCATAAAGCGTCATCAAGTTTGTCGGACCATGAAGCACGGTTTTCTCCAATTGACCTCTCTAAAATCCTCTTCAAAGCTCAGTTCGAAACCTCGACTTGCCCACTCGTTTGTGGGTGATAAGCCGTAGAAAGACGATGAGTAACTCCATATTTCTTTAGAACCTTTTCGAATTGGTCATTACAAAAATGGGTTCCACGATCGCTTATAATAGCACGAGGGGTTCCGAACCGAGATAATAGTTGCTTTAAAAACTTCACTACCACACGAGCATCATTAGTAGGCAAAGCCTTAGCTTCCACCCACTTAGAAATGTAGTCCACCGCGACGAGGATATATTTGTTGCCATGAGACGATGGGAACGGCCCCATAAAGTCTATTCCCCATATGTCGAAAATCTCACACACTTGAATTATGTTTTGCGGCATTTCATCACGTTGAGACGATTTTCCTTGACGTTGGCACGAATCACACGACTTCACAAGTGCGTGTGCATCACGATAGATAGAAGGCCAAAAGAAGCCGGCATCGAACACTTTCTTAGCCGTGAGATTAGCACCGTGGTGACCACCCGTGGGTCCCTCGTGACAATCTCTAAGGATATTAGAAGCTTCAGCACCAAACACACAACGTCGAACGAGTTGATCCGCACAAACCCGAAAGAGATAAGGGTCGTCCCAAAAATAGAACTTGACGTCACGAAATAATTTTCGTTTTTGTTGTGTCGTCATACCCTTGATTATGAAATTGCCCGCATGGTAATTTGCAATGTCGGCAAACCATGGGGTGGTGTCTTTAGAATTCACTACACCGAGAGTCTCGAGAGGAAATGTTACGGTGATTTCCTTGTTCTCGAAAACATCTTTGTGAGGATCTTCTAGACGAGAGAGATGATCGGCCGCTAGATTCTCGGCTCCTTTTTTGTCAAGCACGGTGACATCAATTTCTTGGAGGAGGAGCATCCAACGAAGCAATCTCGGCTTAGCATCTTGCTTAGCTAAGAGATACTTGATAGCCGAATGGTCCGTATACACGATGCTTTTAGTCAAGACGAGATAAGGTCGGAATTTCTCAAAAGCATAGACCATGGAAAGGAATTCCTTTTCCATTGTGGTGTACTTTAATTGAGCCTCGGTCATCGTCTTACTAGCATAATGGATAGGACGGAAATGCTTGTCATAACGTTGCCCTAAGACGGCCCCTATAGCATAATCACTTGCATCGCACATGATTTCAAAAGGTAATTCCCAATTAGGAGCAACAAGAATGGGAGCTTCGGTAAGTTTCCTTTTGAGAGTTTCGAAAGCTCTAACACAATCCTCATTGAAGTTAAAGGGAGCATCCTTCTCGCGAAGGTGTATCATAGGTCGAGAGATTTTCGAAAAGTCCTTGATGAAACGACGATAAAAGCCCGCGTGGCCTAGGAAACTCCTAACTCCCTTAACGGTTTTGGGATGAGGTAACTTGGCGATGACGTCTACCTTAGCTTTATCGACCTCAATCCCCGCCTTTGACACCTTATGTCCTAAGACGATTCCTTGTTTACACATAAAATGACATTTTTCCCATTTAAGCACAAGATTGGTTTCTTCACAACGTTTTAACATTTGCTCGAGATTAGATAAACATGACGTGAATGAATTGCCAAACACCGAGAAGTCATCCATAAACACTTCCATCGACTTCTCGATCATATCGTGAAAAATCGCCATCATACACCGTTGAAACGTACCTGGTGCATTACAAAGTCCGAAAGGCATCCTACGATAAGCGAACGTTCCATAAGGACACGTAAACGTAGTCTTCTCTTGATCACGAGGGTCGATAGGGATTTGAAAGTAACCGGAAAAACCATCTAAAAAGCAATAGAATTCATTTCCCGCGAGTCGCTCCAACATTTGATCCATGAAGGGCAAAGGAAAGTGGTCTTTACGAGTGGCGTCATTTAACTTTCGGTAGTCAATACACACCCTCCAAACGGTCACAACACGAGTGGGAATTAACTCGTTGTTTTCATTAGGCACAACGGTCATTCCTCCCTTTTTAGGGACACAATGGATTGGGCTCACCCATGGGCTATCAGATATAGGATAAATCATTCCCGCGTCAAGGAGTTTAAGGACCTCCTTTTTAATGACATCGTGAATTTTGGGATTCACCCTTCTTTGACTTTGAATTGCGGATTTGTAGTCCTCCTCCATTAAAATCTTGTGAGTACAAAATTTTGGGTCAATACCCTTAATGTCGGATATTTTCCACGCAATTGCCCCTTTATGAGCCTTAAGAACTTTCAAGAGCTCGGTTTTTTCATCATTAGCAAGACCTCTTGCAATAATAACCGGCAACTTGTCATCACCTTCCAAGAATGCGTATTCAAGGTGAGTAGGAAGATCTTTCAATTCAAGGATAGGTGGTTCCTCGATTGAAGATTTTGGTTCAACACTCATAACTTCCATCGGCGGAATAAATGGTGGAATAGAAGTATCATCACTAATCAACACCTCATCTTCATTGTCGATTTCATTTGAAGTGAGATCGCCTCCTTGGAATGGAGTGAGATTTGGTGTGGAATTAGCAAGAATCGGATCCAAAATAGTGGGATTGCCACTTGACGAGCTATCGGAAAAACCTAACACTTCTTGTGAAAACTCATCGCAAACCACATCAACGATGTCAATGTGATTGATGGTAGCGATTTCATAAACATGAGAAGGTTTCGAGTTTTGAGTAGCGTTTATAACAAGTTCCTCTTCGTTGAATCTCAAAGTGATAGTTCTCGCATGAACATCGATAAGCGATCTCGAAGTGTCTAAAAATGAACGACCTAAAATTAGAGGAACTTGAGGATCCGCGGGGATGTCAACTACTATAAAATCAACGGGATAGTAGAACTTCCCCACTTTCACGAAAACATCTTCGGCTACTCCACATGCTAAAATCGTAGAATGATCGGCCATCTCGATAGACATGTTCGAAGGAATAAGAGCCGGAAGCGAAAGCGATTTCCAAATGGAAAATGGCATCAAATTAATGCTCGCACCAAGATCGGCCAAGGCGAGGCATTCTTTCATATCTTGTATGTCACAAGGAATGAGAAACTTTCCGGGGTCACCAACTTTTTCCGGTATGCGGTTAAGATAAACCGAAGAACAATTAGCAAGCTTTGAAAGCTTTTCCTTATCGCTCATCATACTTTTAAAAGTGGAAGCGAAACGAGGCATATACAACAACGCGTCGGCTAAACTTACATCAAAATGCACTTGTTGAAACATTTTTATAAAAGCTCGATTTGTTGTTTGTTACGTTCTTGCAATTTCTCTTTGTTTCGTCTCGAAGGGTAGGGTAAAGGTGGTGTAGGTTGGTCATTAGGCAACGGCCTTGGAAACTCGGGTTCCACAATTGGTATTGGTTCAACCGTAGGTGTGGTTTGAGCGGTACTTCGTGGGATTGTAATGTGCTCCTTTTCTACCATCACCTCGGGTTCTTTCTCGATTTCCTTCTCCGTAGAAGTACTTGGACGAGAGATTGGTTCCTTGAAAGTTTTACCACTTCGTGTAGTAATAACCTTCATTTCTCCCTTCGGGTTTGCAATGATATCACTAGGAAGATCACCCGAGGAAGAGGGTTTACACATGATTGCTTCAAACATCTTAGCCATTCGGTCCTCAAATTTTGATTGCCTAGCATCTGCTTTTAATAACTCTTGCTTAATCTCATGTTGTCCTAATTCCATCTTTTGTTGGTTTTGTTGAAGACGTTGGACATTTCCTTCCATTTTGATTGCATGAGTTTTAAGTTCATTAGCAAGTTCATTTTTTAGCTCGTTTTTCAACTCGGATCTTAAGCTAATCATCTTACGTTGCATGTTATCAAATTTAGCATCATTTGCTTTAGCATAATCCAAAAACTCTCCTTGAAATTTTTTAGTGTGAGCATTTTGAAAACCTTGCGTAGTGTTTTGAAAATCACGGTTTTGGTTTTGATTAGTGACTTGTCCATTCCCATTTTGATAATTCCCCTTGTTGTAGTTACGTGAATTGCCTTGGTAATTACCACCTTGGTTGTTGTTTCGATAATTATTAGCATTTTGATTTGGTGGAGCTTGATTTTGGCGGGAACCTTGACCGTTTTGGTTGTAAGTTCCCGTTGCTACATAAGCACTCGAAGTGTTACCATCCGCGGTAATGCACTGGGAAAGATCATGAGCTCCACCTTAACCGAAGCGGAATTTGAAGCTTCTTGAGCTTTCCAATGGGACATAAGATTAGCAAATCTATCAAAAAACCGATTTTCCTCATTAGCTTCATCATGTAAGGCATTAATGCTACGAGACGATGACGATGATGACGAACCCAAATTGACAACACTCGGTGTGTTACGAGGGCTATAAACCTTAGATCTATTCTCGATGATTTTCAAAGCCTCATTTGTCGTCTTACACAAAAAATTACCACGCGCATGCATTCAAATAATCTCGTTCATGATCATTAAGCCCATTATAAAAAGTATCAATTTGATGCAATTCCGAAAAATCATGGTGTGGACATTCATGTAACATTTCTTTAAAGCGTTCCCATGCCATTGAAAAACTTTCATTATTTCTTTGCACAAATCGTGAAATCTCATTTTTCAAATGTGTTGTTTTAGATGGTGGAAAAAGCTTGTTCACAAACTTAGAAACGAGATCGGCCCATGTCAAAATCGAATTTGGCGGTTCTTTCTCAAGCCAAATTTTAGCGGGTCCATCTAACGAGTATGGAAACAACATCATCTTAATGGCGTCATCTGGAACATCCTTAAACTTGCTAGTAGCGGTGAGACGATTAAAATTCCTAATGTGATAATGCGGGTTGTCTTTCTCATGACCTCTAAACTTATTTGCTTGCAACATCGACATTAAACCCGTCTTAATCTCGAAATTCTCCGCAAGGATGGCGAGAATCACAATAGCCTCTCCAAAACCCTCGGTGGGTGCTTGTAGCAACTCCATCATAGTACGATTAGCCATGACGACTTCTTGTTCTACAATAGGTTCAACAATTGGAGGTTGTTCTTCAATCAACGTCTCTTGATTGGCTTGCTTTTGAAGTCGTTTACGAGCTCGTTTTGCTTGATTACGAGTGATCATAAACTTCACGAAGAATGGGAGGTGAGCAAAGAAGATTCTTTTTGGGTTTTTTGTGAATTTTCAATTTTTTTGTGTTTTTGATTATATTTAATTTTTTTGGATTTTGGTGTATCTTCGTAGACAACAATCTACAAAATCTCTCCTCGAATCAAACTCTTGATTAAAGAAGCCTCAAAGGAATGAAAACGATCACGTGGAGTGAACGCCTTCGAATGACTTTAGAACTTTGGTGAAAACCAAATTGTTCAAGAGGGTTTAATCACAAAGAAACCAAGCAAATATATTATACGTAATAATACTTTGGGCGGCAAAACCCTCGATTAGCCTTCAATCTCAAAATACTCACAAGCAAGCGGGGAAACGAGGCGGCGCGAAGCACTTAAGAGCCTTTTTCCTTAGGGTATATTTTATAATACCCGCCTTATACCCACCTTATAGTTTGTATTTTTCAAAATCGAGCTTCACGAAAGTATTTATCTATTTTTGCCTTTTTCTTTTTGTTTGAGATTCGAATACAATAACTAGGAGATCAAATCCCAATTAAGGTTGTGTTTTCACACTTTTGGAGATATTGTTTATTTGTTGTGATACTTAATATAATATAGTAATAATATTTTCACAAGAAAAACCAAGAAAACCGATAATACGTATTAGTAGATTTCTACTAATACAAATACTATTTTGGTTAATATTAAAAACAACAATGCAAATTAATCACGACACACCTCCCCGACAGCGGCGCCAAAATGATTGTAGTAAATTACACCTCTTGTTTAGGAAAACAAAAGTGAGTAAATGAGCGGTAAGTATCGAGTGATGATTTAGGAAAATCAAGCACTAATGACCCTTATGAAGTTCGTTTCCCAAGGAGGTATATGTGTGTGAAAAACTTGTTAAATGTTTGTGATTAATGATTGGTTTAGAAGGAGATGAGAAAAGAAGATGACGAAGACGTGAAAATTACTACTACAACGACAAAACGTAAAACCGTAAAAATTACAAAAATAAAATTAATTCTAAAAAATACCAAAAATTCACCAAATCAAAATTAATAAACTAAGAGTTTACCAATGATCAAAACTTTTTCAAACCTTTTAAATAATTAAATATTCAATTTTTAAATGCTAATTAAAGCCCTAAAAATCAAATATATTATCAAAAAGCCCAAATAAAGATTTTTCAATTGGTAAACCTCTAAAATGACCTAAAAAGATTAAAAACTATTTTTAGAAATTTTTAAACTAATAAAAACTATTTAAAATGATTTAAAAACTATTAAAACTTAAAATAATTATAAAAATTAATCTAAAAGTGATAAAATTATTCTAAAAGTTGCTAAATTCCTATTTTAATGTATTAAAGCTAAGAAAAATGTAAAAAGTTGGAAAATGTGAAATTTGAAAAATAATAATAAAATAATATTAAAATATTATTAAAAATCTAAAAATTATAAAAAATTCTAAAAACTTGCAAACTAGTTTATTTTAACCTAAATAAACAGAAAATCAAAGTGAAATGACCAGAATACCCCTTTTGGGCCCTCAAATGGGCCAAAACCAAAAACAGTCAACCTTAATGGGCTTTTTGACCCAAAAAGTCAAACTTGGCCCAATTGACTTGAAAAAGCCTTATCTGACTCAAAATTTGATTCTAAGCACAAAACTCTAAAGGCCCAAAAGCTGAATGTGAGCTTATCACAGCTTAATAAGCAAGCAGCTTATTCTTATTGGGCTTTTCAGCCCATTAAGCAATAAGCCAATGCCATAAGCTCTAATTTGACACACAAACTTCTTTTGGGATGCTTATGAGATCTGTAAAAAGAAATTTTGAAAAAGCACACTCAATAAGCCATAAATAAGCAAAGTACAAATCCACAAAACGACAAAATAGTCGGGTTTGAGATTTAGGGCACCTCAGAAGCTCTAGTTTGTTGCAAAAGCTCACAAATAGCTTAACTAAGAATAATCAATCAAGAAAATCACAAAAAGCCAAGTAGAATAAGCTGTAAGAACCAATAAGCTGGCTGAAAAAGCAAAATAAGCTAGTTTTCTAGCAAAAGCTTAACCAAAAGACTTGTAACCTTCCAGATTTGTTATTAAGCTAAGAAAAATGATTTCTATTACAAAAGCCAAGTTGTTGCATGTGCCAATAAGCAGTTCTCAAAAATAAGCCAATTTGTGCTTATTTGACCAAAAGTCAAAGTACTCCAAAGTTCACCAAATGACCAGGAATGGTATATGGGCTTGTTATAAGCAATTTTTGTGAAGGACTCAAGGAGGAGGCCTTGTAAATCAAGAGGTCAATTGACCTTTTGATGGCAGATTTTGGTAATAAGGGCTTAATAAGCCAGTTAGCTTATAAGCCAGATACAAAGCACACCACATAGCAAAATCCACTCACAAGCAGCACTTAAACAAGTTCTAAGCAGCAAAATCAAAAGGCATACAATAGGATAACAAATGCAGACACAAAATGAGGTGGTCACTTTGTTGATGCAAATGACCACTTCAGCCAACTTTGATAAGCTATAGCATACTCATTAAGCCACCAAATTCAACAACCAGATAACCAATAGATAGCTTATCACCTAAACTATTCCCAAACCTGATTTCAGACCTTAGATCCAACAAACAAAAAAGTTATTGGATCTGATGTGTTTGACCAATTTCAACAACACTTTTATCGAATTTTTGCAAAACTTCAAATCCCTTTTCCAAACTTTCAGAAACTAAACCAATGACTAAAACTTGTTCAAAATGACTTGTTTAGATCTCCCAAACCCTAAGAACCAAGGGCTCAAGGCCACAAGGCCTTATGAACCAGTAATCCCAAACAGTCCTTAATCAACCACTTTTTAAAGCAACTTGTGATTTTTAAACACAACCTACTGATTTTATCCTTCAAATAGCTACACTAGGTGACAACTAACATATTACAACCATAAAACACAAAGCAATAACACAGAATCAACAAATCACATGCCAAAGTACAAAACAAGCAGTAACATGAAATTTTTAGAGGAAATGTAATCACGGGATTATACCTGCCCTCCACAACATCCTAGGAGGGCCAGCTATGCTCCTTGGACCTTGTTCAACAACTAGAACAAGACCAAGGTACTTCAATAAGAAAGATGATGAATGCCTTGGTTGATGTTTCAAAGCAGAAACTCAAGGGCTTGATTTCTTCAACACAATGAACAAACAGCCCAACCAAAGGCCCTAATCCCTTCACAAGCTTGGTGTCAACAAGCTTGCAAGAGCTTATAGCTTATGGTTAAGGATTAGTACATAAGAATAAGCAAATTCAGAAACCTCTTTTCAAGCTTTTTCAAACTTGAAAAACCTTACCAAACATAAACGTCCTTGAACCAAATGATTCAAGCACACTTATAACAACAAATGGAACTCAGAATCACCTTTAAACAATACCAACTTTCAAAAACATAAAAAGGAATTACAATTTTCTCAAAATACCAACTTTTATAAATTTCAAAAAGGAATTACAAGTTTAAAAGGTAAAGACTGGAACAAAGGGACTCTCACATGTTGAGGTCTCCTTTTATAGGCAAATGCCTGGCTACACTATTCACAAACCCTAGAAGTGAATTCTCTAAAATGCCCTTGAGCACTTGAGGCCGTTTGTTGTTGAGGAGCTGTCCAAATTGATATTGGCTGTTCATTTTAGCTTTGGAATGAAGCAAGGATCCTTGGCTGTTGATTTGGACACGTCAGATTACTTGGAGAGTAAGTTGCATTCTGATTGGTTGAAAGGGAATTGGGGGTGGGGTCCATGGTGATGTGATGGGTGAGTTCAAGTGTGGGATGTGTACGTGTGAGGGTTAATTGCTTTTTGGTCAAGGTAATTTGGATTAACCCTTTGTTTGGTAAAAGTAAAATCTGGGTGGATGAACATGAATAGTGGACCCATTGATCCGTTTTTGGTGGAGTGGAATCTGTTTGGCGCATTTTTCATGTTTAAATGTTTCAAGTATACAACTTTGGCCCTTCTTTTTCTTCTTTTCTTTCATTTGTGTTTTAAAACGTGTCAGCGCCCATTTCCTTTGTTGACAACTTTCAGGACTTGAAAATTTTGGCACAAAACTTTCCAACAAGGTTTACAAGGGTTATTTTTGCCATTTTGAGATATTTCAAGGGCTGATCTTGGACATTCTTGATCTTCAAAGGTCTTCAATGTATCTTTGGCTTCATGAGGGACCATTGTTGGCAATTTGAAATTGTTGAGGGACTAATCTTGCCATTTCTTCAAAGTTGAAGGACCATTTGTGTAATTTTGACAAACTTAAGGGACCAAACTTGTAATTATCAATATACAAGGGTTTTAAGTGTCATTTCTTCATTCATTGAGGATCAATCTTGCATGTCTTCAAGTCTTCAAGGGTATTTGTTGAATATTCCATGAATTAGGGCCCAATTCTTTGTACGGCTTCGTTTCTCGTGTCCGTTTTTCCTTGTATCTTGTGATCTTTTGTCTTTTTCACGATATCCATATCTAAAATACACAAGTAAACAAACACAAGCATATATATGGTATTTTATGACATTTTTATGCATTTAAAGCCCGAAAAAAACGATGAGATCATGTATAAATGCCATCTCATCAGTCTAGACCAAGCTCTAAAGGACGGTTAGATCTTCTTCATATAGATTTGTGTGGTCCCATGCGTGTTCAAAGTATCAATGGGAAGAAATATGTTATGGTAATTGTCGATGATTACTCAAGGTACACATGGACTTACTTCTTGAGGTCCAAGGATGAAACACCTGAAGTTCTCATAACCTTCCTTAAACTGATACAACGTGGTCTTCACGCTCAAGTAAAAGTGGTTAGTACTGACAGAGGCACAAAATTTTTGAATTCAACTCTGAGGAACTATTTTGAAGCCGAAGGAATTGAACATGAAACATCTATTGCTCGAACACCCGAACAAAACGGCGTTGTTGAAAGACCAAACCGTACGTTAGTTGAGGTTGCTCGAACATTATTATCCGCTTCAAAATTACCACTATTCCTTTGGGCCGAAGCCGTGTCAACCGCATGCTACACACAAAACCGATCCTTAATTATCCCAAGACACGAAAAGACACCATATCGCATAATTCATGATCGAAAACCTTCACTCAAACACCTTCATGTTTTTGGATGTACATGTTACATTATTCGCAATGGTGAAAATCTGGACAAGATGAAAGATAAAGGTGTTGCATGCATTCTTGTGAGATATGCAACTCAGTCAAAGGGATAAAGAGTTTACAACAAGAGAACAAAATTGATAATCGAGACTATTCATGTAAGATTTGATGAATTACAAGAAATGGCATTTTAACAAAACAGTTTAAGTCCCGATCCACAACGACACACGACTTCCGTTCACAACCGCACGGAACTCGGAACTCAAGACCACATCAATGATTTGTCAAGTTCAAAGCTGGTTCAAGGAAATGTTCCAAGAGCAGATATGACAGTCAACACGATAATTGAAGAGTTGGAAATATTATATGGACCAATGTATGATGAATATTTCACGGGGGAGAAACAAGTTGTATCGAAGTCTTCCGCTGTCACTCATGATAAGAATGATGATACCGATCATCGTCAACAAAAGGATACAACTTTATCTACTTCAACACGAGTTGCTGCAGTGTGACAAACCTGGTTTTGAGGTTCGTCACTTAGTTTTATTTTGTGCTAGTTACGTGTCTTTATGTGTTTATGTGCTTATTGGTGTGTATAGATTTTGGTTTGGATATCGTTTCTGGTACGGGGTACATTGTGAGTGAAATGATGTGTGATGATTTCATGTTCATGAGTTCACATGGTAGTGACTATGAAGTGAGATGGTGATATGTAGTGGTTTTACGTATACGTATATGTATTATAGAGAATCGTGTTTTTACGATTTACGGTTTAGCATTTAGAGGTCTCGGATGAGGTGTTTAGTCATATGAATATTTTTCGGGATGGTTTTAAGTCATTTAGGACTTAGTTATAAAGTTTATTTCAAAATTTGAGATTTTTTTATAAAAGTGTATATTTTACGACTTTTACGGTAAAACGCGTAAAATTTGACTAGTTTGACGGTTTTGAGGTTTTGGAGGCTTTAGGAGCTGAAATAAATTAAGGTAAATTAAGGTAAATTAAGGTAATTTTAATAACATAATATTAAATAATAATAAAAAAACGAAATTAGGGGTGTTTGGGTCGGTTTAGACGCACCAAAGAAAAGAAAAAGGGAAAAAAGGGAAAACGGGAACCAGGCTTTTGTATATGGGCCAAGGACTTGTTAGGAAAGTATAGAAAGCCTTATTTTTATCAAAACACTTCATAAAATCCCTGGAGATAAAGTATGGGTCGACATCCATGGAGAAAATTAGGGTTCTTCATCAAAAATCTTGTTTTCCAAAAAATCTAGGGTTAAATCTTCAAACCCTTTTCAATTAAATTGTTTTTATGATTTCTTTAATCATATTATGATGGATTTAGGTTAGGGTTTAAATTAAAACAGTAAATTAATGTTGTATTAATCATAATATGATGATTACATAAATTAGGGCTTGTAATTAGAGGGATTAGGGTTAATTAATGAGGTTGATTTTGTTAAACCCGTTTTTGAAAACTGGGCAGAATTTTGAGTCAATTGTTTTGATCATATTGGGAGTTTTACAAACTTTTATTTTGCGATCCACATATCCCTGGAAAGCTATTTGAAGTTGCTTTCCAATGAAAGAAACTAGATTTAAATTGGAGGTCGGGAAGTGGGTCAAAAACAGGTTACAACAGTCGGAGGTCAAAACGGTTGTGTTGGGTCTTGCATTTCTTTTGGTCGGTATATATTGAGTTAGATGGTTGGTTGTATTCGGTAAAATAAGGGTAAGGTGTTGGAGTCGTGTTTGAAACAAGATGTAACATAAAATTTCTTTTTAATCAACACTTATATATTTCAAATTCTAAAGGACTTTCTTTAAAATAAAGCGAAGTAAAATTTCTTTCTAGTTACATAGTTTATATAATTGGGTTTAACCGATTCACGTCATTTATAATTATTAATACAAGGTTAAATTGAGTTTAGGAAGGTTACACATACAATTATATTTGTCATTTAAAAGGATTGCATTAATCACTAAGTTTATTCTTTAGTTTTTTTTAAATAAGACAACTGGTATAAAATTCTTTTGGTCGTAACTTGTTCGTTTTTAAAGCTTTTTGGATGATTCAAAAGCCTAAAATTATGTACTCGGAACGTACTTTTCAAATATTCAGAATGTATAGTCATGGGAGTTCAGTATCTTGGCCGAAATTATTGTACAAGTGTCGGGTTAAAGGTTGAGTTTGAATAGTAGTTTATTTTTATGATTTGCGATGCACGGGATACCTAGTTTTTGAGTTGAGTTTTGAGTTCGTCAAGAGGGTTGTTTGTAGATTGTTTGAATCACATAGATGTGGAGGTAATAATAAAAAAAAAGATATATATTCTTTTGGAAAAGTCGATCGTTTGCACGGTTTAAATAATATGTCGCGGGGCGTAATATGTTTGGTTGCCATTGGGTGTTTCTTGGATTATTTTTCGTTGTCATGGGTCATTTTGAAGTGATACACATTTTGGGTTTGAGTTTTCTTTTGGTCTCATGGTTTTTGACTTGTTTTAACTGGTGCACGTGAAATGTCGTTAGTTATTCGTGTGTTGATTCGTTGATCGTATATGATGGATTCAGGATGTAGTTTTGGTTTCGTATTGTTCGGGAGCATTGAGGTAGTCATATGAAGACTTGATAGCGCCTACACGCTTAAGTAGGTGACCATGAGAGAACGGTCGGAATACCCTTAGTGGGGAGGAAAGATATTCGTGGACGAACTAATGTGGGTATGAGGTCTATTAGGAATGCCAAGGGAGATGAATAGAGATTTGTGAAAGGTATGGAAATTGGCACAAGTAACGTGCCATAGAGAGGTATGGAAAGGGGATATTGTTCGTAAGGCATGTTTGTTTTCTAAAAATTTCCTGAAATTTAGTAGGTTTGCCTATTATTTTGGGATAGAACCATGAATGGAGCAAGTAGGATAAGTGAGAGGAGTTGTAGTTAGTGCCTTTCCAAGGAAATTGTTGATGGAATGATTTCAAGAACAAGAGTTTATTGGAAATTGCAACGGATGCAAGGTAAAAGTTTTTATTTATTTATTTTTTTTTTGTAACCGTGATTTCCGACTTATTGGCCGACTAATCCATGGGGTTTGAGCTCACCGCCACACAGACTCAAACTAGGTAAAAGTTGAGTTGCTTAGTAGTTGATTGGATGTGGAAAGCGGTTGAGTGGGCTGATGAGAGGAAGCATTGGTCTTTTAAAATGCGTGTAGAATTTTGCAAGTAGAACGGGGTAGGAATTTATTCGTATTGCCGCTAAGAGAGGGTGCAAGGAGGACATAATTGAAACTGCTAAGGATGTTGTATGAATGCTTTGGGTTTACGATTATGCATTTGGATTCGTCAGAGCACTAGCAGTTTTCATGGTGTCAACGAACCAAGTGTGCATGAACGTGTATAAACGAGTTATCATCGGGAGCATCGACGACATCTTGATCTACTCAAATCTGAGAAGGAGAGCGAGGCGAATTAGGTGTTGGTTTTGGAGTGGAGTTATACGTGAGATTTTCGAGTGTGAGTTTTAGTATTAAGTTTACCATGATGAGTAGTTAGAGATGATGGCATATCATGGAACCAGCAAGGGGCAAAGTGAAGAAGGATGAGGAAGCATTTTGGAGGCTTAAGAAGTGGATTGGATAATGAGCCGATCTTGGCATTATCAGAAGGACTGGATGAATTCGCGAAGCATGACGATACGTGGAGCAAGGATTTGGAAGCGTACGAGGACGAAAAAGAAAGGCGATTGCTTATACGTTGCAGGAACTGAAGATTGGGAAGAACTGGATAGACTTAGTTAGTGGAGCTGGATTGTTATATCTGCCTAGAATGCTAGAGGCATTTGGGGTACGAGACGTAGAGAATGATCTATACGGATCATGAACGTCTCCAACACATATTAAATCACCTTGATTGAACATTTGGCAAAGGTGGTGGGTGGAGTTAAGTGACGAAAGAAAATTGCATGGCCAAGTACCATCTGGGAAAGGCAAGCATGGTTGATGAGACATGGAATAAGAAGAATGAAGTGGAGCTGAGAAAAACTTGAACTAAGGGATTAAGTACGATGAGAGTTGGGTGATAGTCGATAGACTGACTAATTTATCACCTATTTCAGGAGGAATGAGAAGTCACGTAGTTGGGAAGTTGGAAGAATTGCGTACGGATGTGATGGAATCAAGGGTTTTGCGTAAAGGTTAGCCTAATATGTATGGGGTGCCTTATGAAGGATTATGGCAAGGGAATAAACGAGGGGAAGCCTCACATCGTGATGTATGGTAGGAGTTGAGGAAGGAGAAGGAAGTGTGTATAGAAGCGAAGCATGAATGAAGTAGGTCGAGATAGGAACCAAAGGTAAAACTTTGGTAGAGTTTAATTAGTAGAATAAAGCACAACGCAGGCTAATACTGTCGTAGTGTGGAAAAGGAAATGGCACTGACCTATACTGATTGTTTAGGAGGCTTAGAGCCTTGGAATTGTGGACTAGAATTGGTAAAAGAGGCTACTAATGTGGTAGTGATGTTTGTGGAAAGGATGAGTGCAACAAGGGATGCTATATAGAAAGGAGGAAACCACTAGAGTTAGTGACAGAGTTATGTATGAAGTTTCACCCATAGTAACGGGTGGTATGTTTTGGTAAAATGGAAGAGTTGATGTAGAGTTTTGTAGGTCCATTTATAATCTTTGGAAAGATCGGACCATTAGCTTATGAGCATAGAATTACCTGGGGGAAATTGAGTGGTATACATGATATATTTCATGTATTAAGATTGGTAAATGTTGTTTGAGAATGCATATTTGCATGATCGGTTATTCGGGGATTTGTGCTAATAAGAGTCTTTGTTTTATCAAAGATTCATTTGTGAGATTTATAGATTGTGAAGTAAAGAGTTTGGCAACAAATTTAAATATTGTTTGTTAGAATATGTGGTAATTTGAGACTTGAACTAAAGTTCACGTGGAAATGAGAGGAGTTCGTTTAGAACAAGTATCCTCATGTGATTTGTTATTTGTGTGCTTGATCCTAAGGAGTAAATCTCGGGACGAGATTTATATTAGGAGGGAGTGATGTGACAAACCTGGTTTTGAGGTTCGTCACTTAGTTTTATTTTGTGCTAGTTACGTGTCTTTATGTGTTTATGTGCTTATTGGTGTGTATAGATTTTGGTTTGGATATCGTTTCCGGTACGGGGTACCTTGTGAGTGAAACGATGTGTGATGATTTCATGTTCATGAGTTCACATGGTAGTGACTATGAAGTGAGATGGTGATATGTAGTGGTTTTACGTATACGTATATGTATTATAGAAAATCGTGTTTTTACGATTTACGGTTTAGCATTTAGAGGTCTCGGATGAGGTGTTTAGTCATATGAATATTTTTCGGGATGGTTTTAAGTCATTTAGGACTTAGTTATAAAGTTTATTTCAAAATTTGAGATTTTTTATAAAAGTGTATATTTTACGACATTTACGGTAAAACGCGTAAAATTTGACTAGTTTTACGATTTTGAGGTTTTGGAGGCTTTAGGAGCTGAAATAAATTAAGGTAAATTAAGGTAATGTTAATAACATAATATTAAATAATAATAAAAAAAACGAAATTAGGGGTGTTTGGGTCGGTTTAGACGCACCAAAGAAAAGAAAAGGGGAAAAAAGGGAAAAAGGGAACCAGGCTTTTGTATATGGGCCAAGGACTTGTTAGGAAAGTAAGCCTTATTTTTTTATCAAAACACTTCATAAAATCCCTGAAGATCAAGTATGGGTCGACATCCATGGAGAAAGTTAGGGTTCTTCATCAAAAATCTTGTTTTCCAAAAAATCTAAGGTAAAATCTTCAAACCCTTTTCAATTAAATTGTTTTTATGATTTCTTTAATCATCTTATGACGGATTTAGGTTAGGGTTTAATTTAAAACAGTAAATTAATGTTGTATTAATCATAATATGATGATTACATAAATTAGGGCTTGTAATTAGAGGGATTAGGGTTAATTAATGAGGTTGATTTTGTTAAACCCGTTTTTAAAAACTGGGCAGAATTTTGAGTCAATTGTTTTGATCATATTGGGAGTTCTACAAACTTTTATTTTGCGATCCACATATCCCTGGAAAGCTATTTGAAGTGGCTTTCCAATTCAAGAAACTAGATTTAAATTGGAGGTCGGGAAGTGGGTCAAAAACAGGTTACAACAGTCGGAGGTCAAAACAGTTTTGTAATCAGCCTGTTTTCTTTTTAAGTTTTGGGTTGTTTGGGGTACTTAGGGTTGCATTGAGATCTTCTCACGAACATGATAGATGGTTTATATATTGTAATAAGTATCTGCACTTGGGCTAAGGTTGTGGTTTAGGGTAAGACCCCTTAATTGTAACAAACTTTTCATACGTTTAAAATCAGTGAATTCTGGATAGGTAGTAATATATATACATATATCGGGGCCTTAACAGTAGCTTAAAGGTTAGGGAAAGTGGGAGATTTTAGCTATCATATGTACAAGTATGAATATTCCTTTTACAGAAACCATGGGTATGTTTAAGTGGACGTTTGACTTAAAGTTTTGAGACCTAAAAACTGGGACTGTTTTGTGTAAAATATGAACGGGATAGTTATTAAACTTAACCAAATTAAGGACTTGTTAAGGAAGGGTAATGGGGTGATTAGAGCTTATCAATGAGGTATTTATATGGGAATAGGCTAGATGTCCATCATAGGTTGATGAGCCATCTTAGTGATTGGTTCATGTATTGATTGCGTGTTTTTGGTTTGTTAGCTTGTTGCTAGTGCAAGGACTTGTGAAGAAGCAATCAGGTGAGTTTCATAGTCCCATATTTATTATTGATTTTGACTTCCAGATGGGATGGAAGAGACACTGTGTTGAGTTATTTATAAATTGATGATGTGAATGTTTTTATGGTTTTGTGATGGACTTGTGTGTGCACTTATGTGATTAACTTCTATGTGATTCTTGATTGTGTATGATTTGGATCGGGGGACACGTGCCGTCTCAGTTATTGTGGTTTGAAAAGGTAGGGGCCTTGGGATAGGTACATAGCGTGATCGTCTATGGGACCAATGGATAATGACAAGGTAGTGGCCTTGGGATAGGTACATAGTGTGATCATCTATGGTACCATGGTGTTTGGTAAGGCGTGATGCCTTGGAAATTGTGGTTGTTGGTAAGGCGTGATGCCTTGGAATTGTGATGATTGATTGAACTTGAATGCTAGTTGTTAATACATTATTGTAGCACATTGTCCATATGTTATTGTGTTGGTGTTTGTTATTCACAGCTTATAACTGTTTTGGCGTTGGAGTCTAAACCTGTGACACTCACCAACTTTATGTTGACGTGTTTTAGTGTCTCTTTCAGGTGTAAATGTGGTTTAGCGTGAGGATAGAAGTGGCTAGACTTGGATGCCTTAGGATTGCATATAGAAGGAGATCCCCGTTCCTTCTTAGTTTACCTTTATGTTTTTTTGAATAAGTGATACTGTTGGCACCTATATGATTGTTTTGTTTGTGTTACTTGTTTGTCTTGGGTAAGAGGTAGGACTGTTACCTACTTACCTAGACTCCTGCATTGTTGAGATATTGTCATGACATTTGTGTCACCATTTTATGACATTTCTTATATCATTTAGTTATCTCTATAGACACGCTATTGTTGTGATGATATCCATACGTCGTGCCCCATATTCCACCATGGTGGGGTGTGACATTCAGTTTTACCTCCTCAGAATATCACATCAACAAATGCTCCTACAACATCCACAACCACTGTCATTGCTCCAGAGAACACAAATCAAGCAGACAATGCATTATATGACAAAGACGAATTTATCAACCCATTCGGTACACCGGTACACGAAACTGGAGAGTCTTCTACTCGCCATGTTGATCCGTCAAATATGCATACGTTCTATTAACGACATCCTTCAACACATCATTGGACCCGAGATCATCCTTTGGTTCAAGTAATTGGAAACCCTTCATAGCCCGTTCGTACAAGACGACAGCTTGAAACCGATGGTGATGTTTGTATGTTCGCACTCACCGTGAGTACAACTGAACCAACAAATATCAAAGAAGCCATGGCTTATCATGCTTGGATTGAATCGATGCAAGATTAACTTCTTTAATTTGAAAGACTTAAAGTCTGGGAACTTGTTGACAGACCATACGATGTAATTCCATTAAATCTTCGATGGGTCTGGAAAAACAAGATGGTGAAGAAAACAAAATCATCAAGAACAAAGCAAGGCTAGTGGCTAAAGGGTATGGCCAGAAAGAGGGTATTGATTTTGAAGAATCATTTGCACCAGTAGCTCGAATGGAAGCGGTCAGGATTTTCCTTGCTTATGCTACACATAAGGGATTCATTTTCTATCAAATGGACGTAAAGACGGCATTTCTTAATGGTCCTTTGAAGGAAGAAGTCTATGTCACGTAGCCGGAAGGATTCGTCAATCCACATTATCCTGACAAGGTGAATCGTCTCCACAAAGCACTTTATGGACTTAAGCAAGCTCCAAGGGCATTGTACGATGAGCTCTCGAAATTTCTGGTATCCAAAGGTTTCTCAAAAGGTTACATCGATCTAACTTTGTTCACTTATAAATTCGGGGATGACATTTTGCTTGTGCAGATTTATGTTGATGACATTATTTTTGGGTCTACAAACCCGACACTTTCAAAATGGTTTGAAAAAGTCATGCATAACAAATCTGAAATGTCAATGATGGAAGAACTAAAATTCTTTCTAGGAATTCAAGTTCACTAATCCCCAAGTGGTATCTTTATCAACCAAGCTAAGTATTGTCAAGAGATAATCAAAAAGCATGGTATGACCTCATGTGACCCCGTTGGGACACCATTATCAACCACATCCCTAGATGTTGATTTGGAGGGAGATGCCATAGATCAAACGAGATATCGTTCCATGATCGGCTCCCTCATGTACTTAACATCAAGCCGACCAGATATATCACATGTTACGTGTTATTGTGCACGATATCAAGCACGACCCACTGAAAAGCACCTCAAGGAGGTTAAATGGATCTTTCGGTACCTCAAGAATACCATTCACGTGGGACTCTGGTATCCGAGGGAAACTAGTTTCTTTCTAACAGTCTATTCAGATTCTGATCATGCATGGTGTCTTGATACACGAAAAAGTACTTCTGGTGGTGCACAATTTCTAGGTCAAGATCAGCTCGTGGGATGGTCTTCCAAGAAGCAGGATTGCACGTCACTGTCATCAGCCGAAGCGAAGTATGTGTCTCTATCTGCGTTTTGTGCTCAAGTTCTTTGGATGAGAACACAACTCACGGATTATGGCTTCCACTTTGATAAAGTACCAATGTACTGTGACTCAAAGTCCGCCATAGCCATCTCTTGCAATCCGGTACAACATTCCCGCACGAAGCACATTGATGTCAGATATCACTTCATTAAGGAACAAGTTGAAAGGGGTATTGTTGAACTATACTTTCTTGGATCTGATTACCAACAAGCTGACTTGTTTACAAAAGCTCTTTCGAAAGAGAGGTTTGTGTATCTAGTTAGGCAAACTGGTATGAGATGTTTGACTCCAGCAGAACTGGAGATTCTGGCAAAGAAGCATGCTTGATTCACCTATCAAACATCTACATGTATATATATCATTAAAAAGCAAAATACAAAATTAAAAATCTTTCAAAATCCAAAAAGATTCTTCTCGACATGTCTTTCAGTATCGATAATATGGACGTGCCTAGAAATGTCGCTCAATAGCGACACGGGCGTGTACATAAAGCCCGAATGAAAGTTGTAAATATTTTTCAAAACATGTCATTTCTACTTTTAATAAAGGAAAATGTCTATTTTGGACTTTTTTTCCAACAACGGGTAGAGCAATCTATCTTGGGTTGAGCTTGTCACAAAACATTCCACGTTTTGAGCTCAGCACAATGGCTTGTAATCACTTTCAGATATTCACGGGGGAGTGTACGATTTAGTGCGCTTACCCTCAGCAAAATAAGTTAAATCTTCTTACACTTGAGTGGATTTGTCAAGACATTCAAAGTTATGAACTCAAGTTTATGCTTTAGAAAAACTTTTTCACCAAAAAGAAATAGAGTTTTTCAAAAAACGTTGAACACAATTCTTTCAAGAATTTCTCAATGATTATTCAAAATCTTTCAAAAATTGTGTGTTCAACAACTCCTATCCTCAAAAAGTGAAATGTGGATCACATCCTTACAATGCCAATTCAATTGGATCAGTTTTTGAGGCGGAGCTAATATTCGGTTTTGGCCAAGTATGAAAATTTGTTCGTCTCGATTCAATTCGAATTGATCTCCGGTTAAATGTGTGACTCAGTCGTTCTTGGTGAATAAAAAGAAAATGTCGTTGAGTATCTATAACGAATTAAAAAGTAAATGCGAAAAGTAAAAAGAATAAACTAAAGATGAATGACAAATAATAAAGAAACGTAAAACAAGACGAATATTAAAAACTAAATATTAAAACGATTGACAAATAATAAAGAAACGATATTAAAAACAAATATTAAAAGAAACAATTATTAAAAGTAAAAGCGAAAATAAAAAAAATAGAAATAAAAATAAACTTTTCGAATTAAAAATAAAACTTACTTAAATAAAAATGAAAGAAATTGAATTATAAAACTATTTTAAAAAGAAACGAAACAAATAATAAAACGTAAATTAAAACAAAACAATTAATAAAAATAAATCTAAAAGAAGAAATTAACTTTCGACTTGAAAATAAAGTTTACCTAATGAAAAAGGAGGAAATAAAACTAAAAGGGTACTTTAAAACTAAATGAGACAAAAGCTAAAGCGGGTACCAAATAAAAGATAAAACTTCAAATTTTCGAAAAAATACTAATATTAAAAATTGACGAAAAATTCAACTAAAAATACGTGACTTTCAGAATTAAAATCGGAACAATTATCAGATTAAACTAAACGATTACGGAACAATATTAATTAATAAACAAGCAGGTAGGCTACCAGCTCAAGCAGGCAACCTACCTGCTGAAATTGGCGGAAAAACTACCTAAGCATGCAGGCAACCATTCATGTCATTTCAATACTTATATACGGAATGTTTTAACTTATTTTATTTGGCTCCTTATCCGGAATTTTTTAAATACTCGTATCCGGAATTTGTTTTTTTGGCTCCTTACTGTTATACGGAATTTTTGTTAGGTTCTTATCCGGAATTTGTTAGTATTACTCTAATACGGAATATTTATTAGTAAGCTTATACGGAATGTAGAGTTAGACTGCTTATCTGGGAAAAGTATCTTGGTGTTATCTGGGATAATAAATTTAGAGCATATTCGGAATGTGCAAAACTACTATTCGGAATATTGGGGTTTATAAAAAAAACCGGATAACAATAAAATGCAAATAAGCTAAAATCTAAAAATAAGCAAAATACTAATAAGCACTTAACCAAAACTTTAACCAAATTAATTTTAGGAAAAACTAAATAAGCCAAAATTTAATAACTTTTAAAAACACTAAATAATAAAAATATTTAAAATCAACTTTTTCTAAAAATTAACTAATAAGCACTTAATTAAAAATAAGAAAATTAACACAATAAGCACTAAAACACTATAAGCTATAAAAATCAAACACATAAAAACCAATAAGCACGATCAATCAAAAACATCAATCAAACAAGAACATGATTAATTAAACTACATGATTATCAAAATTGAACAAGATTAAAAAGATTAAGAAAGGAAGAATGAGAATGATTAATTAAAAACTTGAAATTAAGATGATTAAAGACTCAAATTACAAGATTAATGAAAAAGCTTAAAACATTTAAGAAAAGCTAGAGAGATAAAGTAAATTACAATACTCCTACTCCTAAGACTAAACTACTCCTACATTGACTAACCACCTCCTAATGACACATTAGGAGGGTATTTATAGGAGGAGTAAAATTTTGATGCTTTCTTCATTCTTTCTTCTTGTCTCGACTCGATTTAAATTCTTTGTGTTTCTCGACGTCGTCTCGGGATTTGTCGATATAAATTGAACTCGTCTTATAATTTTCTTCTTTAATTAGACTTGGTTCTTCGACTTAATTAAACTTCCGTCTTTAGACTTTTTCTTCGATAAATCTTCAGAATAGGTCTTGGACTTCCGTTCTTTTTTCACTCTTGATCTTTTGACTTCGTCTTTTCTCGTTTTCTTCGATAAAAGCCCGTGAAAGCCCTTGTTTTCTTCCTAAATCACAACAAAAACACAAACCACGCATAATTTCGACATTTACGACATAAAATACACGTTTTGGCTTGGTTATTATTGTAATTAAGTGGTAAAAGGATGGGTGTTTTCACACCTATCAAATCTCCTACACTTGACCATTGCAATGCCCTCATGCAATACATTAATTACAAAGCAAGATTTACATTATTCATCATAATTAACCCACCTTGGCCTTTATTAAACATAAGACATAATTAAAGGAAGAAAAACAAATTAAGAGATTAAAGACTTACATTGGGGTTTTGGATTGTCATGAATGTTTATCACCCTCAAGTTTCACGTTCCCCAAACCATGCTTAAAAACGAGATCATTGTTATTATAAGTTAGCAAACTAAAACAAACTCATGTGGCCCAATTATTCACTTAGACTCCCTTATTCCTAGGTGTATCTCTTATATTTTATTGTTGTCTTGAATGATAACGAGGATGCATTGTTTGACTTATTTCGATAGTTATTTAGGCCGAAAATAAAGTAGAACGATTTAATCAATAGTTAGCTAAAGGACAAAATCTTTTAAAACTGCTTCTCGGGGCCTCATAAAGTTTATATCTTGGCATAACTCGCTTCACGATTTGAGACCTTTCTCGGACCGATATTTGGCATTGACTTCATACTTCAAATCTTGAGAGACGTTCATGAAATAATTGTCTTCTCTTCATAATATGAATTTCTTCACTTGAAGTTTTTGAGAGATTCTTCAACTTTGGACCACGACTTCTTCATTTTTCTCCAATCTTTATTTTGGACTTTGATATACAACAATCCGCCTCCTTTTAGGACTTGGATCTATTTATCCTCATACCTTGTTAGGGCCTTTTTGGATAGACTTCTCCATGATCTTTAGGGGAGTATTTGCTTTTCGTCGTGTGTCTCGATCCTTCATATTGATTTTTGATAAATGATTCTTCACATCACTTTTGGATCTTTAGCAACAAAATGTAGCCCTCATGTCTTGTTAGGACCTTTTCGGACTCGCCAATCTTCGCATCCCGCTTCAATAAGTTATGCCTTGGCTATGAACTCTAAGTAATACCGAGCAACTTTTAAACGATCTTGGGCTAGAAGCTAAGTAACTTTTCAAATCGTACAACCTTATTATTGCAATTAAATTTATTAACAAGCGATGGAGAAAAAGCTTATAATCAACTCACATAAATTCATGAAAGAATACTAAAATTATAATTGACTCTATCATATCTCGTTCTCCACAATTTAAAATCCCTAAGAATGAGACTCGTGGAAGCTTAGCCAATTAAATCAAAGTTTTGGGTTTTCAAGTCATCTATAGGATCTTGCAACTTCTTAGACTTTTTGAAGTTTAGAATTTGTTTAAAGTTCCCTTGATAAACGACTTTCTAGGATCAATTATAGGAACTTGCGAAAAGTTCTTGTTCTTAACCCGTAAGAGTTAAGACTTTCGCGTTTTAAAGTACCCTATATAAAAGCCTAGCAAAACTTGACTTAAACACGTTAAGGATACTAGCTAGAGTAAACTTAGATAAGTAAACTCGGGTTGAGTCAAAAGATTCACAACGGTTAAAAATTAAAACCACTTTATTAAAATTTATTCTAGCAAAGAAAGTAAATAACGATAACAAAGGAAAATACTTCTATACTACTAGGCCAAAATAGATTAAAAATTTTGAAAAAAGTCGAAAAATCAAATTGCTTGGTTAAAATGAGGACAAATACAAGGAAAAGCCCACTTAACTTAGATAGAAGCCCCCCTACACTTAATATAAACATTGTCCTCAATGGTTAAGCATGTGGGAGTAAACTCTCCTACACTTAGGACATTGTGTAACTTGATGGACGAATGATCCGTATACACTATGCTTTTAGTGAAGACGAGATAAGGTCGAAATTTCTCAAATGCATACACCACGACAAGTAATTCCTTTTTTGTTGTGGTGTATTTAAGTTGAGCCTCGGTCATCGTCTTACTAGCATAGTGGATAGGTAAGAAATGTTTTGCATGACGTTGCCCCAAAACGGCCCCAATAGCATAATCACTAGCATCACACATAAGTTCAAATGGGAGATTCTACTTTGGAGCAACAAGAATGGGAGCTTTGATTAGTTTCCTTTTAAGAACTTCAAAGGCTCGAACATAATCTTCGTTAAAGACGAAAGGGGCATCATTTTCGAGAAGGTGTGTAATGGGTCGAGATATCTTTGAAAATCCTTAATGAATCGACAATAAAAGCCCTCGTGGCTTAGGAAACTCCTAACTCCCTTGACGGTTTTGGGATGAGGTAATTTGGCGATGACGTCTATCTTAGCTTTGTCTACCTCAATCCCCACTTTCGAGACCTTGTGCCCTAAGACAATTCCCTCTTTACACATAAAATGACATTTTTCCCAATCGAGCACAAGGTTGGTTTCCTCACAATGTTTTATAATTCTCTCAAGGTTGGATAAACACGAAGTGAACGAATTACCAAACACCGAAAAGTCATCCATGAAGACTTCCATCGTCTTCTCGATCATGTCATGAAAAATAGCCATCATGCACCTTTGAAAGGTTCCCGATGCATTGCAAAGTCCGAATGGCATTCTACAATAAGCAAACGTTCCATATGGAAACGTAAACGTAGTTTTTTCTTGATCACGAGGATCGATAGGGATTTGAATGTAACCGAAAAAACCATCTAAAAAGCAATAGAAATCGTTTCCCACAAGTCGCTCCAAAATTTGATCCATGAAGGGCAAGGGAAAATGGTCTTTACGAGTGGTGTCATTTAACTTACGATAGTCAATACACACCCTCCAACCGGTCATCGAGTTGGAATTAACACGTTGTCATCGTTTGGCACAACGGTCATTCCTCCCTTTTTAGGGACACAATGGATTGGGCTCAACCAAGGGCTATCGGATATAGGGTAAATCATTCCCGTGTCAAGGAGTTTAAGGACTTACTTTTTGATGACGTCGTAAATTTTGGGGTTTACCCTTCTTTGACATTGGATTGCGGGCATGTAGTCTTCCTCCATTAAAATTTTGTGGGTACAAAATTTTGGGTCGATACCCTTAATATCGGATAATTTCCACGCAATTGCCCCTTTGTGAGCCTTTAAGACATCGATAAGTGCGGTTTTTAATCATCGGAAAGATCTTTCGCAATAATAACCGGAAACTTATCGTCTCCTTCCAAGAATACGTGTTCGAGGTGAGGAGGAAGATCTTTCAACTCGAGGATTGGTGGTTCCTCGATTGAAGATTTTGGCTCAATACTCATAACCTCCACCGGCGGAGGAAATGGAAAATCGTTTAGAAATTCCTTGATAATCGAAAAATCCTCATCGTCGTCGAGGTCTTCGTTGGAAGTTCGAGGTACATCAAACTCTTCCAAAGTAAAACAACCTCCTTCAAATGGAGTAAAAGATGGTGTCGAATTATCAAGAATTGGATCGAGCATAGTGGGATTGCCACTATTTGCTTCATCGACAAAACCTAAATTCTCTTGCGAAAATTCCTCGCAAACGACATCGATCAAATCAATATGGTTTAAAGTCGCGATAGAATAAACATGAGAAAGTTTAGAGTTTTGGAGTGCGTTTATAACAAGTTTTTCGTCGTTGAAGCGTAAAGTGATTTTTCTAGCATGCACATCAATAACCGCTTTTGACGTATCTAAAAACGAACGACCTAAAATGAGAGGAACTTGAGGGTCCGTGGGAATATCGGCTACGATAAAGTCTACCGGATAATAGAACTTTCCCACTTTCACAAAAACGTCTTCGGCCGTTCCACATGCGGGAACTGTAGAATGATCGACCATCTCGATATACATTTTTGTAGGAGTAAGATTAGGAAGATTGAGAGACTTAAATTTCAAGATGCATCAAATTAATACTAGCACCAAGATCGGCCAAGGTGTAACATTCTTCCATATCTTGGATACAACACGAAATTAAAAATTTACCGGGATCACCGACTTTTTGAGGTATGCGGTTAAGAAAAATCGATGAACAATGACTAAATTTCTGCAATTTCTCTTTATCGTTCAATATATTCTTAAAGTTGGCGGCAAATCGAGGCATCATGATTAAAGCGTCGGCAAAACATATGTTAAAATGCAAATCACAAAACATCTTAATAAAAAGCTCAAATTGATAATTGTTACGTTCTTGCAATTTTTCCTTGTGACGTCTCGATGGGTAAGGCAAGGGTGGTGTTGGGTGGGGAATAGGCATATCCTTTGGAATATCGGGTTTCAAGCTTGGTAAAGGGTCGATCGTAGGTGTGGTTTGAGCGGTACTTCGTGGGATTGAAACGTGCTCCTTTTCGACCACCACCTCGGGTTCTTCCTCAATTTCCTCCTCCGTAGGAATAATTGGTTGAGGAGTCGAATCCTTAAAGGTCTTACCACTACGTGTGGTAATCAATTTCATCTCTCCCTTCAGGTTTGAAACGGTGTTGCTAGGAAGACCACCCGAAGTAGAGGCTTTAATCATCATAATAGCATCTAAAAGTCTACTTTCCGTTTTTTTGTCGTTCTTGCCTATCTTGCTCTTTTTTGGCCTTTTGATTTTGCTCCCACCTAAGCAAGGTTTGTTCAATCTTATGTTGGCCTTGTTCTATTTTTTGTTGATTTTGTTGAAGCCTAACCACATTTCATTCCATTTTGTTACTATGAGTTTCAAACTTAGTCCTTAGGTTTATCACATCATACCATATTCGTGTACCTATCGTCATTAGCCTTAAAGTAACTAAAAATCTCATTTGGAATATCGTTTGAAAATGCATTTGAAAGCCCTTGATTGATATTTTGAAAATCACGATTTTGATTTTGGTTTTGCAATTGCCTACTAGTCCCTTGATTCTCATTGTTGTAATTGTTACCCTTATAATTGTTCCTTTGATTTCCTTGGTAACGACCTTCATTGTTGCAATAATTGTTAGCATTTTGATTATTTTGATTTGGTGGAAAACCTGGTGGAGTCAATTGATTTGTGCGGGTAACTTGACCGTTTTGGTTATAAGTTCTCGTGGCCGCGTAGGCACTCGAAGTGTTACCACCGGCGGTAATGCACTCGGAGAAATCATGAGCTCCACAATAATAAAAACAAGAAACATCAACTGCTTTAGCCGTAGCGGGAGTGGGTTGTTCACCAACTTTAAACTCTTTCAATAATCCCTTAAGCTTATCAAACAACTTGTTTTCCAAATTAGCCTCAATTTGTTTAGCATCAATGGTAGGTGACAATGAAGGCGAAGAAGAAGCCTTGTTAACACTCGGTGTGTTACGAGGGCTATAAACTTTGGACCTATTTTCAATGATTGTCAATGCTTCCTCGACCGTTTTACACAAAAAATTACCACCCGCGGCGGCATTAAGATAATCTCGTTCATGATCATTGAATCCATTGTAAAACGTATCGATTTGATGTAAGTTGAAAAAACCGTGATGAGGACATTCATGCAACATTTCCTTAAACCTATTCCAAGCCCTTGAAAAACTCTCATTATATCGTTGTGAAAACTTTGAAATCTCGTTTTTCAAATGCGTAGTCTTAGAGGGCGGAAAAAAATGGTTCAGGAACTTTGAAACGAGATCCTTCCATGTCAATATAGAACTGGGTGGCTCTCGCTCCAAATTTTAGCGGGACCCGCTAAGGAATACGGAAAAAGCATCATCTTAATCACGTCATTCGAGACGTTCTTAAACTTGCAGGTCGACGTAAGACGATTGAAATGGCGAATGTGGTTATGAGGGTTGTCCTTTTCGTCACCACGAAACTTGTTAGCTTGGATCATGGACAATAAACCCGTCTTAACCTCAAAATTCTCCGCAAGGATAGCTGGAATCACAATCGCTTCTCCATAACCCTCGGTGGGTGCTTGAAGCAACTCCATCATAGTACGATTAGCCATGGAAGCTTCTTGTTCTATAATGGGTTCGACAATGGGAGATTCTTCATTAGAAGGAGTTTGGTTTCCTCCCTTCTGACGACGTTTACGTGCACGTTTTGCTTTAGAGCGAGTTTGCATAAACGTAACGTACAACGTGAAGGTGAGCAAAGAAAATTCTTTTTGGTGTTTTTAGTTTTTTCAATTTTTTTGTGCTTTTGATTGTTTTTAACTTTTTTGGAATTTTCTTTTGAATTACGTTGACAAAAATCTACAAGTATCTCCTCGAATCGATTTCTCGATTAAAGGAACCTCAAGGAATGAAAACGATCACGTTGAGTGAACGCCTTCGATGACTTTAGAACGTTGGTGGAACACCAAAACGTTCAAGAGGGTTTAATCTTTGAAAACAAGCAAATATATATGATACGTAGATAATAATTTGGTCGGCAAACCCTCGATTAGCCCTTTTTCTCAAAACACGCACAAGCAAGCGGGGGAAACGAGGCGGCGCTAAGTACTTAAGAGCCTATTTCCCTTAGGTCGTGAAATACAACCGCCTTATACCACATAGTTTGTGTTAATCAAAATTAAGCTTCTCGAAAGTAATTATCTATTTTGCCTTCGAATTTTGCTATAGATTCGAATACAATAATTGAGTGATGAAATCCCAATTAAGGTTGCGTTTTCACACTTTTGGAGATATTGTGGATTTATTGTGATACATATACACTATAGTAATAATATTCACAAAAACAACAAAAACCAATAATACGTATGAGTAGAGTGCTAATCACACAAATACTCTTTATAGATAATATAAAAAACATAATTGTTCAAACTTAACATAACACGCCTCCTCGGCAGCGGCTCCAAAATGGTAGTAGTATTCTTACACTTGTTTAGGAAAACAAAGCGTAAATGAAGCGGTAAGCACTAAGCGTACGTTTTAGAAAACGTAAACACTTATGACCCTTGTTGTGAGTTCGTTCTCAAGGAGTATTAATGTATGTGTTAAACTTGTTGATATTTGAGATTAATATTAATGAGAAGAAGGAAAAGTAAAAATGGTGACGGTTACGATTAAAATTAAACTACGACGAATGATAAAAAGTAAAACGTAAAAACGTGACGAAATTAAAAATTTAATCTAAAAATTTATTAAAAATAAAAAACAATTCTAAAATAATAATAAGAATAAAATTTTAACAAAAATATTTTAAAACTTATTTCCAATTTAATACTCAATTTTAAATGCTATTTAAAGCCTTAAATTTAAATAAAATTAAAAATAAATCCAAAATATGATTTTATCAAATAAGAATCTTACTTATATTATATAGAAACTAAAAAGTATTTTTCTTGACTCTTTAAAACTAATTTACTATTTTTAAATGATTAAAAAATTATTAAAATAATCCTAAAAATTAATTAAAAGATGAGAAAAATAATTTTCCTTTCCTAAAAATCTTAAATTAAAGTATTTAAACTAAGAAAAATGAAAAAGTTGAAAGAAAATTAATTTAATCCTAATAGGACAACAACAGATTTAATTAAAACTAGATTTAACTTAAAATAATTCTAAAAAATGATTAAATAAAGTGAAAAATGAAATTACTTTTCTAAAACTCTTAAAATACTCAACTGAAAATAGGAAAACTGAAAAAACAAAAAAACACAACTTTTTACCACTAAAAGACAAAAAACAGATTAATAAAAGCCTATTTTAAATTCAAAATAATGCAATAAATATTAAACTAATCAGAAAAGTAAAATTTCTTTTTCTAAAAAATCCTAAAATAAATCAAAGAACAAAGGAAAAATTAAAAATCTCAAAAAATCTAATGTTAGGGCACTAAAGACAAAATTATCAAATCTAATAGTGACATGTCTGATTCTTTTTTTTTTTTAGTCTAGCAGTGGCTAGAACTGGCTTGGCAGTGGGAAAGGAGTTCCCACTGCTTGGTCACAGGAAGTGAAAAATGACCAATTGAGCCTTGTGGCTTGGTTTCTTTGGACAATAGGGGCACCTCACAAGTCAGTTGACTAGTGGGAGTCACAAATATCACAAAATCAGCAACACACAATGGACCAACTGATACAAAATAATCAAAAAAGGCTCATGATATGCAAAAATAATGAGTCTGGCAATTCAAAAAGTGTTCTAAGCAAATATGAGCTATCAATTCAATTACAAACAAAGAATTTCAGCAACAAACCTATGAAGCTACATTAATCATGGCAAAATAACAAATTTCATGCATAAACTCACAAAATTAAGGCTTGTTTTAGGCTGATAAGCTGCTGGTGTAAATGGTAAATCAGAAAGTACTCGTTGCTAACATATATGGTCATGAGATGAGATTTGAATACAACTTAGAGCCACAAAAAACAAACAAAATCCAAACCATGTACTCAAGCCTTCATTACAATGAAACCTAGATGTGAGCAAGTGGTTAAGTTCCAGTAAGCACAAATAAAAATTCTAGATCTATCTAATTGAACTAAGCATTTTTTACTTGACCAAATTTTGTTTGTGATGCAAACAGATTTAACAAAAGTGTGATATTAACTCACACCACATAAACACACATAAACAATAACAACACTTTGCAATATCTATACCCTAAAATGTCATGAACAACAGACCTAAATACTACTTTTAAAGCTGATAAACAAGATTTTAGCAAAGACAAAAAATATTTAAACTACAAGTGACTATCAAACAACCAGTGAACTCATATATCACTCAAACATTATCATCAGAGCATTTAGAACAAACAGCATAAACAAAAACTCATGAATTATGACAGAAAAATAGAGACAGAAAAAGGGAATTTAACAAACCTTAGGGATGCACTATCCACACCCCCGAATTTTGAGATTTTGTGATAGCATGAAGAATCACAAGCATCCACTACACCTGCTAAGATCAACAAACTCAAACAGCAATTTATAAAAAAAACTTATGAACACTTATTCTCTTAAAAACTTTGGAACAAAATAAAAAGGACTTGAACAAGTCTTATTCTTGTCACTTGTATGTGATTTCCATCAATGATATCACACACACATGATCCAAAAATAAGTCATGGTTACAAAAGATTTTTAAAAACAGGAAACTTGTATACTTTCTTTCTTAAAAACTTTCTTGAGCATAAAACCAAATCAACAACCAATGTATTTTTCACTTGCACTTTATATTCAACAAGATTATCAGGTGCATATGATCAAAATACACTGCTTAGACTAACCAACGACTTAACTCAGAAACTTGATAAATAATAGCTAAATTGAAAACTTTTGAACCCGAATAAAAAACAATCCAACTTAAGAGAACTTCAAATAATATAATTAAATGGGGACTTGTTTCTCATCATCAAACTCTGAACCATTTTTTTCATTCATAAAAAAAACTGGATTCACAAGGCTGTGAAAAAAGGAGAAAAACAAGAACAGAAAAACATAAGCTGCTAACTATGAGGCCTTTCTTAGGCTTTACAAGAAATTTCTAGAAAAACGAAAATTGATAAACCCTAATGCTAGAAAGCCCTAAACTGCCCCTCAAAAAATCCAAATTTGATTCCTTTGATTCTTCATTTGAATTTAGGTCAAATTGCAGCATGTGATTTGGAAGTGATGCCAGCTTGTTGTAACTCATCTTGGTTGTTGGAGGTAGTATTGGAGGATAAGAAATCCCTGAGGATCTTTGATTCTTTGTCCCAACTTTGGCTTATTCCTATTTTGGTGCAGGGGACCATAGGGGAAGGTCCCACAAGTCATGGGGTGGAGTTTTGTTGGTGGGGTTTTGTTTAGTGAGAGGTTAATTATGTTTCTGGAAACAATCAACTAAAAACCCTTTGATTTGGTAGGTGATTAGGGATTAGGGTTATAGGATGAAGAACATGTTGGGGGTGTGTTTTAATCGAGATTAGTGTGTGTGTGTATGTTACCCGCCACTTAATCCTAGTTTAAAATTAGGTATAATAAAGGTTGTGAGTGGTGGAGAGTGTGAGGTGGCGGATGGTGATAGGCTAGAGGGAGTTTGTTTGTCTGGCAGGAATGGCCCTCACACTTCCAAGTTATAGGAAAACAACTTTTAAACAACTATAAACTCAAACCCCTTTGTTAAATAAGTTTTTTTTTTTGCAATTTGGCCACAAAAACTTTTGCAAAATCTAATCAAGGGTATATCTTGCCATTTCTTGATTTTTGAAGGGCTATACTTGACATATATTTAACTTTGAAGGTATTTTCTTGTATTTTCTTGTATCTTTGACTTTGAAGGTGTAATAGGGTTTCATAACTGAGAGGTCTGTCTCTCGGTTTTAGTAGTGGTTGTTTGAGCTATGGCTCAAGGTTAATGTGGTATTTCTGCCATGTTCCATTGTATTTATTGACTTTGGGTGATTAATATATTTTACCGGGGAATAGTTCCCTTTTACCCAAAAAAAAATACTTGACATATATTTAACTTTGAAGGTATTTTCTTGTATCTTTGACTTTGTGGAGGACTAATAGTGACAAGTCTTCATTTTGTAGGGATCAATCTTGCCAATTCTTCAAAGTTGAGGGTCTTTTTTGTAACTTTGACAAACTTTAGGGACCAAACTTGTAATTTATGAATATACAAGGGTATAAAGTGTCATTTCTTTAATGATGAAGGATCTTTCTTGTACATCTTCAATTCTTCAAGGACTTTTTCTTGGAGATTCAACACTAGGGTCCGGTTCATTGTGCGGCTTCGTTTCCCGTGTTCGTTTTTATTGACTCTTGTGATCTTTTGTCATATTCTTGATATCCATACCTAAAATACACATTGAACAAACACAAGCATATATTTGGCACTTTTTATGATATTTTCATCGTTTAAAGCCCGTTTTGGATGATGAGACCATGTATAAATGCAGTCTCATCACTATATAATCATATTTATGATGCGTTTTAACTTTTGAAAAGTATTTTTACGAAACCCAATTCCCGGGGATATTCTTAATATTGACTAATAGCCATTTCTCGCTTTTTAACTAGTTAATTGCTTTTATGTCCAAAAGATTACAAAATTGGCAAAACAAGCCCTCCACCCCACTATATATATAATTTCACCAACTTCTATTCATTTCTTTCATAAAAAACACACACAACCAAATTTCTCTTTCTCTCTACCCTTGCCATCCTAAAAAAAAACAAAACACCCTAATACTTTGATTTTGATCTTGATCCATGAAAATCTAAACAAAGTCCCATTCCTAAAATCTAAAGGTGATTATTTTGGTATAAGTTTTGTTTGCATGCATGAACATTTTTTTAAAAGTATTTCTTGAAGAATTTTGGTTGTTTTGATCTATCAAAATATATTGTATGTATTGTTTATCATCTTATTCATGGTTTTTGATCACTACATGTATGAAATTTTAATGATTTTTTAGAAAAGTGACATGCAAGTGATTAGGATGGTTGAAAATTGATTAGGATGATGTTTGGTCAATTTTAGGAGTGGGGGATTTGTTAAAATGGGTCAAAATGATGATCTATTGTGATTTTCAAATGTGTATTATTAACCAACAGGTTTAGGGCTGTTTTTCTTGGGTTCAAGTTTGACTATAGGTTGAGATGATATGATATTGTTGTAGTGTTTGTCGAGACGCTGATTTTGGTATAAAGTAGGACTTCTAACTCAAAACGAGGAAAAAGTTACGATAGTTTGATTATTCGTGTACCGGGAGAGTATGGACACAACACGAAATTGTCGTTGATATTTAGATCGAATCTCGGGGACTATAAAATGAGTTTTACAAATTGTCAAGGGCTGTTATCAAGCTCTAAACCTAGGGTTATGAGTCTATATTCAAAGTCAAGTGGCGATTTTGCAAACGGAATTGGTTAGAAAGGTCAAAATGGTTTCACGAGTCAAGTATTCAAATCTGTCCGGTTTTTCAAGTTTAGAAATGTGTTGAGAAGGTGGTTCTAAAATGTAAATCTTTGAATGAAATTTAAACTGAGCTTTGTTCAGGTTATGATTGAGTTTTTCACCAAGTTTCATAAAAATCCGAGTTATCTAAGTAGGGGAAATGAGCTTGTATATTTGGTATGTGTCGACAGATTTTTATCGAAAATATAGTTTAATAAAGTGAACATATAGAAGTGTATTGTAGTATCACTTAAATTGTTGTTCTTTCGTGTTTGTCATGGTTTTGTAATATTGAGTTTTATGTTACTAATTATGGTTTATACTTGAGTCAAATATTAATAAAGTGCGCGCCTTATTTGGTAGGTTGCGGCTTTCGTGTTTACCAGGCATCCATATAGTCGGCGCTCGTCTTACCACTACTGTTTCTACTCAGCTTCTGACTTACGTGATTCACTTACCTCGTGGCTAAGGTGAGTTCATAGCACTTTTTTACTACTTGTACATTGTTTCTAAACGCGGGGTGAGATTTTACCTGGTGGAACACATCCATTTAAAAATTGTATGCTATCCAAAACTTGTATGATATCTAGAACTTGTATACTTTCCAACAATATTCGTTGATATTATTGCTTTTAGTCTATTGCCCTTAAGTTTCCTCTCTTGATCATGAATCGTTAATTTACTTGTGTTGCTAAGCGCGAATATTGTGGGTGGATCCATCGGAATTGACTATCCCCGTCCCATGTTACGGTTGTTTGACCATTGACGCATTGCATTTGATTTATGACTTGAGTATTTGGGCTGAATACTCCCTAGAGGAACTTACATTGATGTTAAGCTTCGGTTCATGAACTAAGTAGCAATAATAATAGTTTCGGACTATGGTTATCGTACGTAACCATTTTTCCTATTTCTTGTTTTACAAATGAATGCTTGTGTTCCACACCTTTAATGCTAAACCTATGAATATCACTCAACTTTGTGTTGATGATTTTACATGTTTAATGTCAGGTATAATATTTATCTTTTCTTGGATGGGAGCCCGCAAGATATTATTGCAGCTTGGAGATTTCTGTGTTACTTTTAAAGTTTGTTTTGGTAAAAGCTGTCAGAAGTTATTCTGTAATTTTTGGTAACTATATGTTATAAATCATGATGAAATAATAGATTTTTCCGCTTATAAAACTCTGAGACTTTTGTTTATAAACTCTGATGTTTATGATGTAATGTATATGTTTTTATTACGTCAACTTTGTGTCAACAATATTTCATTGTTTCTTGTACCATGACGTGGAACCCCCTTACTGCCTAGTTGTTTCCTTGCCTGATTTTGGGGGTCTCACAAATTACACGGACCTGGACGGACCCTCCGTACCTATATGTGACCTGATATTTGATTTGTTGAAGAATGAGACAATTTAGTCTCATAACATGGTGTTTTTATGACTCAAAATTATGGGGAACCATGTTTCATAAACATTTGACTGTGATTTGAATCTCGGGGTTAAGAGAATGTACCTTTTAGCGTTCCAATTTGTGGTTTGCCAAGCACGAGGTATTACACTATGCATCATATATAAAAAGTCCTATCATAGTTCACCAAAGATAGTTAGCGTAATCAAAGAAAGAAAGAAGCATAAGTGTTTAAAGTATTTTACATAACACCATTGTTTTGAACTTCGGAACAAAGTTCATGAGTACCCATTTATTCCATCTAGCTTTACTTCCCTTTCTTCTTCTCCATCTTGGTGAGAAATCTTCCCAGACATTTGAACATTCCCTTGGTTTGTTTGAATTCGGCGGATGCATTTTGGATCTCGGGCAATTCACTAAGATATTCTAGTGGAGGTAGTCTAGATCTAGGGAGTCCATCGTTGTCACTACCAGAGGAAGAAGAGCTTGCAGGATGTTGAGTCCTTTTACCTTTCCCCTAGATTGAGTTGCTAAAGGTCTTGTAACCCTTTGATCACTAATAGAGGTCATAACTCTATCAACAAGGTGATATGCTCCTTGACGACCACTAGGGCTAGGAGGGATAGGTGCTATCGAGTGATAGAGACAGATGAGCAACATACCGTATGGAAGAACAGAAGTGGGTAAACAACGGATATGAGACATCCGATTTGCAATGTAATAGGCAAGATTAAAGGATTTTTCAGTCTCGAGACAATATAACATGTAAGATTCACAAGCATTTATGTAGTCTTTATTTCCTACCAAACACATGACATTGCATCTCAAAATCCTTTCCCATTTCTCATATTATCTTTAAGCTATTTAGATTCCATTCCGTACGGGTATTTTTGAATAATTTTTCTTGTGTTGGAAAGACAAATGTCATCAACACGTCGTTTGAAGAAGGCAGATTTTACTAGATCCTTGTCATCTAATCTAGTGTTATACCTATGTTGAGCATCCCTAAGTATGTTAGTGTTTTCAAGGGCGGTAAGCGAATGAAGGTCGGAATAAAAGCAAGCTCCTTGGTTTGGGATCTTAAGAGTGCGATCAAATTGATCTAATGAATATGGGTAGTTAGTTCCATTTGCCCTAAATTTCACAAAGAGAACGTGGTTTTCATCAAAAGTAACTTTTACGGACATGTAGAATTCAGCACAAATTCTAGGAAAATTTGTTTATCCATGTCTAAGAGACAATCAAAGTTGATTTTTGAAAAGACTTAACGAATGTCGGTGTTATCCATGAACGAGTGATGGACGAGGCGATTCTCATGAAAAGTGCGGCTTTCTAATTCTCTACATAGTTCTCTTTGACTAGAGGTGAGATGTTTTGACTTGTGAAACTTAGGGATATAACTAGTGGTATCCTTGTGGTCGTAAGTCCATGCGGGAGGCATTTTTGTCCTAAGGAAAAACTTTATCAAGTTAGTCCAATTTTTTGAATTATAAGCAATCTCTTGCCTAGCGTGTGCCTATATGCAACATATGTGGAGGTGTGGTTATCTCGACCCAAAAATCAGTTTTTGAAGGTATAAAGAATGCATAGTTTTGAGATAACCCAAACGCTCCTTATTTTCACTTTAGTTTCAAATGAACGTACCTGAAAGTGTATATTGATTGTGCTATTCCTTTAGCGTTCATGAGGCTTTTATGCCATGATTAAAACTTGTTTTTGGATATTTTTCATTTGCAATGTTCGAAAAACGAACTTAGTATGACCTAATTAGTGAGAAGGTTTTTCAAAAAAAATTCTTAGGGATTCCTAACAACTCCTAGTAATGTGTTCATGGTTTTATGCATACAAAGTTTTTTTTATGTAGTAATCAACCAATGTAATGGCTAATTTCATTAACCTAAGTGAATCCCCAAATTCAATTTTTTTGTAGTTAAAATAGAATCCTAGACTCAGATTCAAGGTAATGTAGAAGTATAAGAATTGAAATTAGATAAAGATACATACAATTAGTGATTAGCACGAAAAAGTTGGTTGGTTTTGCCTTAGAATTGATAGAGATATGAAGAATTGTTGGTTTTTGGTGTTTATGGTCGTGTTTCACAGAAAGATGGGTTTTGTATTTGGGTTTTGTGAGTTTGTTTAACTGATATGCAGTTATCTAAAGTCTCAGACCCACAGACCCTTCCATGGACCTGATAGGTGTAAAAACACCCATCTTTTTACCACTCAATTACAATAATAACCGAGCCAAAACGTGTATTTTATGTCGTAAATGTCGGAATTATGCGTGGTTTGTGTTTTGTTGTGATTTTAGGATCAAAATGTTAAAAGGGAAGAAAACACGGCTTTCACGGGCTTTTATCGAAGAAAAAGACAAAAGACGAAGTCAAGAAATCAAGAGTGCAAAAAGAACGGAAGTCCAAGACCAATTCGGAAGATTTATCAAAGAAAAAGTCAAAAGACGAAAGTTTACTCAAAGCCGAAGAACTCAAGTCTAATTTATTGAAGATTACAAGACGAGTTTATTAATCCCGAGACAAAAGTGAAGACTTTGGAAGATTAAGGACTTAACGAGTAATTAAAGAGTGGTTGGGTGGATTGACAAACCACTTCTTCCACCATTTTCATTTTGCACCTTAAATTCTTGCACTTTAATTTCTTGTGTCGCACCTTTTAATTCCTTTTAATTCCAAGTAAGTTTTATTTAATTGTTGTTGAATCCTTACTTTTCTTGTTTAATCTCTCATCTACCTTTCTTATTTGTGATTAATCTTTGTGTTCATGTTCTTGAGTGTTATGGTTTTCAATCAAGTGGGTTTTGATTGATTTGGTCATATTTGTTAGTTTTATTGATTTGATTTGATTGATTATTGTTAGTAGATGATTATTGATTAGTTTTGTTTAATCTTTTGGTTGATTTTGGTTAGATTTAATCAAATTCGTGTTTCCCTAGTTTTCTACTGTTCTTCGTTCCCACCTACTGTTTATGTGCCCAGATTCTGAATCAGTATTTCATGTTCCGAACCAAGCATTGTCTTTCATTTTATTCCGGATCAGCCTGTTCATCTGGAATAATCAATATTCCGGATGAAGCCAATGTTCCGAATCAGTCTTTTTGAATGTTCCGGATGAAGCTAAGTTCCGAATCAAGGTTTTTCAAATGTTCCGAATCAATTTATGCCGCATGAGTTTTTTAGACATTCCGAATCAATCTTTCTTGTTTTTTTATTCCGAATGAGCAATTTTCACTTTTTATTCCGAATGAGCATTTTAGCTTAATTATTCCGGATGAGTCTAACATTCCGAATGAGCTAGTTTTATTCCGGATGAACCAACATCCGAATCAAGCAATACTTTCCGGATGAAGCATGTATTCTGAATGAGGGATTATTCCGGATAAGTAATTATTCCGAATGAAGGGGGATATTCTGGATGAAGCCAATATTCTGGATGAATGACTTATTCCGGATAAAGCTGTTTTATTCCGAATGAGGGATTTATTCCGGATGAACTTGTTTATTCCGAATGAGTGTTTTCAGTTTTTTGTGATTTTATACATTAAGTTTAAAGCTTTATTTTTCCCGCCTTTTTACTTAATCGCACTTTTAAATTTACTCGCATTTAATTTTAGTTTGCCTTATCTACTTTTAAGTTTGCCTTTTTATTTCTCGCCACGTTTTTTATTTCTTGTCATTAATTTCCCGTCAAGTCTTTATCTTTCAGTATTTCTTTTTTACCGTCTTTACTTTATTTTTAATGTTTCAAGTCTTTATTTTTAATTAGTGTAGACAATGACAACCACTCTATTTCTTTTTTACCAAGAACAACTGAGTCGCACATTGAACCGGAAATCAATTCGAGAAGATACCGAGAAACGAACTTTTCAACTAGCAAAATCTTAACATTAAAATGGCGCCGTTGCCGGCTCTTTTCGTGAAGATTAACGGTTTTTTGTGATAGACGCGTTGGCTTTTGGGATCCGTTCACTCGTAAACGTTATTTTTCGTGTCAAAAATTTTCAAAAATCCCAAAAACATTTGAAAAATCATAAAAAGCATTTCTTTTTTAAAGTTTTGCACCAAAAATATTCTTCTTGCTTATCTATTTTTCTTTATGGATTCATATGTCCATTGCGTCGGGTGTGGGAGACGATTGTACGGGAAAGACTCATGTCAATGGTGTACATGTGAGCGGTGCGTAAACGATATCGACAATACACAATTCGGATTTGGATTTTATCCATTGTGTAACTCGACAAATTCGTCCTTTTCTAATCCACCTCCTATTTCCCCTTGCTGTGATACCCTAGAACCGAGGTCACTTATCTTACCCTAAATTACGCTTATTTTTGAAATTTTTAAGAAATTTTATTTGCTATATATTTTATCATTTTGGTTGAAACCAATGTTTGAGGTCGTAATCTTGACGATTGACGATTTAAGAAGAACGATGACGACTACGATCCCGATGGATGCCCAAATTTCTATGTTTATTGTCGTTTTATCGATATTATAATTTTTCGAGGACTTTACTTTCGGTTCGTGTTAAGTTGAGTCGGGTGCGTTTTATTGCTATCCGGGTACATATAAATTGTCCTAAAAGTATTTTGGAGTGTTTGGGATGATCCCCGACTCCCGTAAAATTTTCCAAATTGACTAGTGAGTCATTCCCGCAAACATTTGAGGTCGTTTTCACTTAAGGCCAAAATAATGCTCTAATTGCACAATAAGGGCCCCAATTTTTACAAAATGGGAATGCAAACACACACACAACACAAATTACACCAAAAATTTGCTCCCATCTCTCTCTTTTCTCTCTTTAGGCCGACGGCCAAACCACCACACCACCACCACCATATTTTTTTTCTAGCTTGTTTTAATCAAAACTAAGGTTAGACCACTTCTAGTTTAATCATTACAAGTGTTTTCGTATACTTTAATCCAACATGCATCTATAAAAATTTTCAAGAATCAAATGGGTTTTTCAAAATATGTTATGATGTTAATTGGGTACATGCATGTTTAACTGGGATATAATAGATGGATAATCACCCAACAAACCAACCAAAATCAATTTGGTTGGGGTGTTTTGATCACCCACACCCCACGGCCAAATGGGGGTGTTTGGTGGATCATGGTGTTTGTTGGTTTTTGCTTGTGGGTTGTGTTTAATTCTTGTTTTTAGATGTTTTAGAATGGGTAAAGTTAATTGCATGTTTGATTTGGTGATTGGGTTTTGAGATGGATTTGACATTTTAGGGGTTAAGGACTGATTAGGATGGTTAATCATGGTTAGGAGTGTTTAAGTTGAGGTTAAGTGTCGATAAAATGGTTTGGAAACGAGTGTTGGATTGATTTTGAGATGTGTAATTTTAGGCAGAATATTTAGGATCTTTTCATAAATTTGATTTTGTAAACAGGTCATGAGACTATGATATAGTTGTAGAGCGTCTTCTTAGTTTCGATTTGGTATAAGATAGAGCTTATGACTCCTAACGAGTCAAAAGTTATGATGTTTTGAAAATACGTGTACCGGGAGATGAGAACCTACATAATCCGAAATTATGTTTGGTTTTGGGTCAAATCCCGGGGACCATAGATATAGTTTGGTAATTGGTTAAAGGTTGATTTTTGGTCTCACACCTGCATTTGTGAGTCTATTATTAGACTTAGGTGTCAAATGGGTCGATGGTATATTTTAAATGGGTCAAATGAGTCCAACTTGGTCAATGTACAAAATCAGTCCAAAAACGTAGGTTTAGTAATATGTTGAGTATTGGGTCGTAAAAGCGAAAACTTTTAATGGGATTAAAAATGGGTTTTCTACATGTCTTAAGGTATTTTTGAGAATTTTCCCAAATTTTATTAAAAGGTTTAAGTCTAGTAAAACAGCCAATACTTTTGGTAAGTATCGGCGAAAAACGTGAAAAGGGTAATAACGTTAATAACATGGATGAATAGTATAAAACGAGTAACAGATATTTGTTTGGTTTTGGCGTGAGTTTGTAATTATCACAATTGACTAATTTGTATGTAATATACAGTACTTAAAGTTTATAAATGAGATTACTCATTACGCGTTATTGTTTGTTAGGTGTTGAATACCCCGGGCATCCTCATCATCGTCAGTGATCGTCACTCGAATCGTCGACTACTCTATATATAAGGTGTGAATTTGTAGCCTCGCTTACTATTGTTTTAAATTGTTTTACCCGCGAGGGTAATGCATGCTAGTTTTCTAAAAGGAACATATGTCATGAATGATTATTGGACCCGAATGTTGCCTTAAATTGTGTTGAGTACCTAGTTGAAAAAGACCCTATATTCATGAACTATTAACTATTGTTTAATCCTAGTGTGGATTGAAAATAGCCGCTTATACAATTGATAGTACTATGGGGTTGACGACCCTATCCGAGACGAGGGCTAGTACGTTGAGTACCCCCTGCGGACGGATAATTTGTGATAAGAGATAAGGTATAATTGCAACTGATGCCTTTAGAAGGGGCAATGGTTTCATTTTAATCACGCCGGTAATTATTACGCGGGTGATTGAGTTAACGGATTAGTGTCATGAGCTTAAACACAATTGTCATAACCTTGAAAATAGATTGTTTGATCGACAAGTCTATGAATGATCGTGAATGATTTTTATAACCCATATGTTCAAAATGAGATTATAAAACCTATGAATTCCACTCAACATTATTTGTTGACCCAATTTAGCATGTGTTTCAGGTAACCGATGAAGTGTAGCATGGAGCATGCATTGGATGGGAGTTGTGTGTGGCTTGGTGTCTACTTGTTTTCCACCCATATTTAACATGAATATTTAAATTTTTCTGTCATGTTGTTGAAAATGTATCTTTTGGGGTTGAGATTCGTGGGGACCGAAACGCTAACTCTGTGTTGTATCATTTTGGGCTTGGAAAACCGTAGACATGTATGTTTTTAACAATGTTTAAATTATGTTAAAACTTTTACATCTCTTAGAGTCGTTTGATATATCTTGTGTGCGATGATAACTGCCTAACACCCAAATGTTGTAGTTCCGCTGCGCATAGCATTTGTGGGGGTGTTAGAGATTGGTAATCAGAGCCATGAGTTATAGAGAACTAGGTCATTTTGAAAATTCCTAAACTATAACTTTTGGTGTCGTAAGAAATTGTCCAAGCACACAACTATCCTGCATGGCTCCGGTAAGGTTTATTTTTGTATTCATGGTATAGATGTATACCTTTGAGTTGAAGTAATATATGTGGGTATTTATTAAGTAGATATTGAACTACTATATGTAAACATTGGAATTGTACGTGGAGTACTCGATACCGTAATTCTTGTATTACATATGCATGAGCATCATATTATCGCATTTTGGGCATGTGTACCACCTTTGCATTGCATTTGCATGCATGTATTTATAAATATTGAATAGTAATCTTACATACCCTCCAAAATTCTCTGTTATTGCAGGAATGGCCGAGGTACCGCCTAACGGAAATAGAGACGAATACGTCGTAGGACACGAAGGGGGACCGTTTCCTCCGAACCCGCCAAATGGTGACAATGGATGGATAGCTCCAGAAGAAGCGATAGAGCCGGCGAATGACAGTGAGAAAGTGATGTGGACAACTTCAGCGTTAGTAACGATGGTGGAGAGGATTCCGAGGAAGAGGATCCGGTGGATGATGGAATTCCCGAGAATGTTGTCGGTCAGACCGAGACTGAATTATTTCAATCTCCAAATTCACCGAAGGGTTATGAAGTGCCTCCGACAGGCCGATATGATCAACAACCCGTTCGTCCCCCGATGGACAATTGTAAGGATTACCTGAGGACGGTGTCAGGGTTTACTCGAGCGAGTAATGAGAGTGGTGCAGAATCCAGCAATGCATCTAGATCGCGATCTATTCATGAGAATATCGCGAAGGTCTATTTTCCGAGGCCAAGAAACTATTGGGATCCTGAGAATCGTTTGAGGAGAATGGATAGATTGATGTACGAGCAGTACGTGGTGGAAACTAGAGTAATCAAAAGGTTTGACAAGAATGAGAGGGCACATCAGAGGTTGTTGGCAAGAACTGCAAGGATTGAATTTGATGGAGTGGCAAATAAGGGTGATATTAATAGTTTGAGATCAATGATAGCAAATCTGAGTGCTAGTCTTGAGCAAGTTAGGGAGGATCAAGCGAGGTTGACTAGGATGCAACGTTGGGAGCATCGAGTTAGAGCATCCCTTCCACCAGATTGGAGATTTGTAGATGACTTGGAAATGGAGGCTAATGATTTTATGGTCCAACCACCTGCCAAAGGTGTGTGTATCACTTTAGGGAATCAGGTAGCAGTGGAGTGTGGATCTACTTCTGGGACGAAGAAGGCAACTGAGTGTGGGCCGAATGATAAAGGAAAGAGGAAGATGGATGAGGACGAAGAAGACAGTGATGAAGAGCCCGAGGAAGACATTGATGAAGAGCCCGAGGAGGATGAAGATGAACCACCATCCAAGAGGTCGTGTGGATCACCACGTGACTAGTTGCTTGTATTTTATTTTATCTTTGATCGTTGTAATCGAACTATTTTAGACTTCTGTATGATGGTATTGTGATGAAAAACTTGATGACTTAAGTTTGATGGTGTATGGTTGTAGTGGCATTACTTGTCACAAATTTTGGTTGATTTATCAATACAATCCATGTTTACCTTTCATAAACTATGATATGTCTTTAATTTGCTCTTTTGTGATGTGAATTGATGAATATTAGTAACCTTGTAGTGATGTGTTGTTGTACTTATATTATGTCTTGAAAGAGGAATCCATCTTAATCTTGATGTGTATACTTACATTGTTTTTCTATTTTTCCATGTCTTTGCAGAGAGGTGTACTCGAGAATTCACCATGCCTCCAAAGCTAACAGCTGACCGTGTGAACACAATGATTCAAGAAGCAATTGCAAATGCACTCGAAGCGGATCGTGCAAACCGAAACCCAGATCAAGGTGGAAATGCAGGAAGACAGCAAGCCCCGAGGGAGTGTACTTATGCTGGTTTTATGAAATGCGGTCCCACGCAGTTTCGTGGAACTGGCGGAGCCCTAGAACTCCGAAGGTGGTTAGAGAAGATCGAAAGTACTTTTGAGATTAGCGGATGTTCAGAGGCAAATAAAGTCAAGTTTGCAGCTGCCACTTTTCTTGATGACGCCTTAAGTTGGTGGAACAATCAAGTAGCCACTGTTGGATTAGACGTAGCAAATGCGAGGACTTGGACTGCTACTAAGGCTCTCTTGACCAAAAAGTTCTGTCCCGAAGAGGAGCTGTGTCAACTAGAAGATGAGTTAAGGCATTTGACTTTGAAGAACAATGACATTACAACGTATACAAAGAGGTTTAATGAATTGAGCCATTTGTGTCCCGATGCCTTTGCTGATGATAACAAGAAAATGAAGCAGTACATCAAGGGTTTGTCAAGTAATATCAAGGGTGAGAAAAATTCATCTAAGCCTTGGTCATTCGATGAAGCAGTCCAAATGGATCACACGCTAATAGATGTCAAACTGCAAGATAAGAAGGACTTCATTGCCGAAGGAAACAAGAGAAAGTGGGAGGCAGCTTAGAGTAATCAATCCCAAGGTCAAAATCGTGGATGAAACCGTAACAACCAAGGTCAGAACCACAACCAGCAGTTTAACCAAAGAAGAAATGATGGGATGAGCGCTGTCACTAACCCTAGAGGAGCAAAGGTGAATCCCCACTGTGGTCGATGTAATTTTTACAATGTAGGGAAATGCCCACCTGCGTGTGGCACGTGCGGAAAAGTGGGTCATAGAATTTCAGATTGCCGAGCTAAAGGGGTAGCTACTGGGGCAAATGCCACGAAGGTGATGGTTTGCTTCAGATGTGGAGAAAGAGGGCATAAGCAGGGGAATTGCCCGAAGGCTAGAAACAAGCAAGGAGGAAATAATGCTGCTGCTGTGTATCGAGTAGGGACTGCTGATAAACCACAAAGCCCTAATGTGGTTACCGGTACGTTTCTGCTAGACGCTTGTTATGCTAGTATATTGTTTGATTCTGGTTCCGACAAGAGCTTCGTAGATGTTAAATTTAGTCGTCATATCGATAGAGAACTGGTAATGTTAACGACTGGTTATAACGTGGAATTAGCCGATGGGAAGATCGTTAGTACAAATTCTATACTAAAAGGATGTACCTTATAGTTAGGAAATTACGCTTTTGATATCGACTTAATGCCCATAGAGCTAGGATCGTTCGATGTGATCGTTGGAATGGATTGGTTGATGGCGCATAGTGCCGTGATCGTCTATGGAGAAAGATTAGTCCAGATCCCGTTGAGGAATAGGGTTATGACGATAAAGGGAGATGAATGCACTTCTCGTTTGAAAGTGATATCTTGCTTGAAAATGATGCGGTATGTAGAAGATGGATGTGATGTCTTTTTGGCACAAGTTTCTAGTGATGGTGACTTAGAGGCAAAGTTAGAAGAGGTACCTGTAATTCGCGAATATCCGGAAGTTTTTCCTGATGAGTTGCCGGGTTTACCACCCACCCGTGAAGTCGAGTTTCGAATCGATTTGATGCCCATGGGGAGCGCCAGTGTTGTTTGTGAAGAAGAAAGATGGGTCGTTCCGGATGTGTATCGACTATAGAGAGCTCAATAAGTTGACGGTTAAGAATCGGTATCCATTGCCGAGGATTGACGATTTGTTTGACCAATTGCAAGGTTCCTGTGTATACTCAAAGATAGACTTGAGATCAGGGTATCATCAACTGCGTGTGAGAGAGGAGGATATCCCTATAACTGCCTTTCGTACGCGGTATGGACACTTTGAATTTTGAGTGATGCCTTTTGGGCTAACAAACGCGCCTGCAGTATTCATGGACCTTATGGATCGAGTATGCAAGCCGTATCTAGATAAGTTTGTCATTGTTTTCATCGATGATATTCTTATTTACTCTAAGAGTAAGGAAGAGCATGAGAAGCACCTGAGAAAGATATTGGATCTGCTAAAGAAAGAGAAGCTGTATGCCAAGTTCTCAAAGTGTGAGTTTTGGTTAGAGTCTGTGCAATTCCTTGGGCACGTAATTGATAGCAAAGGAGTTCGCGTGGATCCTGCCAAAGTCGAAGGAATCAGGGAATGGTCGGCACCGACAACGCCGACTGAAGTTCGACAATTCCTTGGTTTGGCTGGGTATTATCGGAGATTCATTGAAGGATTTTCGTTGATTGCGAAGCCATTGACAAAGCTTACAGAAAAGAATCGGGTGTATGAATGGGGAGATGATGAGGAACTCGCTTTCAAAATACTTAAGGACAAGTTATGTTTTGCTCCGATATTGTCATTACAGAAGGAATCGAAGACTTTATGGTGTATTACGATGCGTCTCGTAAGGGTTATGGAGCTGTGTTAATGCAGCGTGAGAAGGTGATTGCTTACGCATCGAGACAATTGAGGAAGAATGAAGAAAACTACACGACGCATGATTTGGAAATGGGAGCTGTAGTTTTTACGCTTAAATTGTGGAGACACTACTTGCATGGGACGATGTGTGTTGTATTCACTGACCACAAGAGTTTGTAGCACATTTTAGACCAGAAGGAGTTGAACATGAGACAGAGGCGATGGGTAGAACTACTGAGTGACTATTACTGTGAGATTCGCTACCATCCTGGCAAGGCGAACGTCGTAGCGGATGCACTTAGTAGGAAGAATCGAGAGAAACCTTTGAGAGTCAGAGCTTTAGTGATGACTGAGGGTGTTGATTTAACTGAAACAATATTGAAGGCTCAAGAGAAGGGATTAATGAAAGAGAATGTTGGTGCTGAGAATCTGGGGAGACTGTTGAAACCTCTTTTTGTGGTTAGGTCAGACGGGCTGAGATATTTCGAGAATCGGATTTGGTTACCGTTGTGTCCATCTAAGGTAGGAATGCCTGGAGTACGAGATTTGGTTATGAACGAATCTCATAAGTCGAAGTACTCGATACATCCTGGATCGGATAAGATGTATCATGATCTGAAGAAAGTCTACTGGTGACCGAATATGAAGGCGAATATTGCTCGTTACGTTAGTAAGTGTTTGACTTGTGCGAAGGTTAAAGCCGAACATAAGAAACCGTCTGGGCTGTTGGTACAACCAGAGATCCCAGAATGGAAATGGGAGAGGATCGCTATGGATTTCGTGACGGGTTTACCTAGAACTCCAAGTGGATGTGATATGATTTGGGTAATAGTGGATAGATTAACGAAATCTGCTCACTTCTTACCTATGAAGAAGACGGACAACATGGAGAAACTGGCCAGTGTGTACGTGAAGGTGATTGTTTGCAGACATGGTGTACCTTTATCGATCATTTCGGATCGTGATAGTAGGTTTACTTCGGAATTTTGGAAATCACTCCAACGTGCGATGGGCACTGAATTGAGTTTGAGCATGACCTATCACCCGGAGACTGTTGGCCAGAGCGAACAAACTATTCAGACGATGGAGGAAATGCTCCGAGCATGCGTGATTGATTTTAGAGGAAGTTGGGAACGCCACTTACCGTTAGTTGAGTTTTCGTATAATAATAGTTATCATGCGAGCATCAAGGCTGCACCATTCAAAGCGTTGTATGGAAGGAAGTTTAGATCACCTGTGTGTTGGAGTGAAGTAGGAGAAAGTCAGTTGACTGGACCCGAAATGGTTTTGGAGACGACGGAGAAGATTGTGCAAATCAAGAACCGATTACTTGCTGCAAGAAGCCGACAAAAGAGTTATGCCGATAATAGAAGAAAACCGTTGGAATTTGAGGTCGGAGACATGGTTATGCTTAAGGTTTCGCCGTGGAAGGGTATGATTCGTTTTGGGAAGAAAGGAAAGTTGAGTCCGAGGTATATTGGACCATTTAAGATTGTTAAACGAATTGGACCGGTAGCGTATAAGTTAGAGTTGCCGAACGAGCTTAGTGCTATTGATAGGTGTGAAAACACCCATCTTTTCTACCACTTAATTACATTAAAACAGGACCTAAACGTATATTTTATGTCATAAATGGCGGAATTATGTGTGGTTTGTGTTTTTGTTGTGATTTAGGACGAAAAGGTGAAAAGTGGAGAAAACACGGCTTTCACGGGCTTTTATCGAAGAAAAAGACGAAAGACGAAGTCGAAAGATCAAGAGTGGAAAAAGAACGGAAGTCCAAGACCAATTCTGAAGATTTATCGAAGGAAAAGTCAAAAGACGGAAGTTTACTAAAAAGCCGAAGAACTCAAGTCTAATTTATTGAAGGTTACAAGACGAGTTTGAAGAAATCCCAAGACAAAGTCCAAGTATTAAGAAGATTAACTAAAGATTAAGAAGATCAAGGACTTAAGTGTGCAATTAAGGAAAAGAAGAAAGAGGGAGGAAACTTCCTAAGCTCCTCCCTAATCTCCCTATAAATAGTTTTAGTGTTTTCATTTTTCAAGTTGTTGGAGGCCTGACAAGCCTCTCTTCCCCATTCTTCATTTTCTTGTTCTTTACTTTTATGCATCTTAATCTCCATGTAATGCACCTTTAATTTTCTTTTAATTCCAAGTAAGTTTCCATTTAATTGTTGTTAATCTTTACTTTATTGTTAATCTCCTTCTTCCTTTCTTGCTTAATTTGTTCTTAATCTTTGTGTTCATGTTCTTGAGTTTTCTTATTTTCAATCAAGTGGGTTTTGATTGATTTGGTTATGTTTGTTAGTTTTGATGATTTGTTTTGATTGATTATTGTTAGTTGATGCTTATTGGTTGTTTTAGTTTAATCTTTTGGGTTGTTTTGGTGAGATTTGATCAAATTCGTCCCTACTGTTCTTCTTCTGCTCTGCGTACTGTTCTTGCCCAGATTTTCCGAATAGACTGTCTTTTCATCCTCCTATTCGGAATGTTTGATTATTCCGAATAGGAGTCCTTATTCGGAATGTTTGATTATTCCGAATAGGAGTCCTTATTCGGAAAGATTGATTATTCCGAATAGGAGTCCTTATTCGGAATATTCCGAATAGGAGTCCCTATTCGGAATGTTTCATTTTTCTGAATAGTGTTTGTCAGTTTTTAGTTGTCAGTTTCATTTTTTCCTGCCTTTTTCGTTATTTGCACTTTTACTTGCTTTCCTTTTATTTTAAGTTTTAATTTGAGTCATTTACTTTCATTGCCTTTAATTTCTCGTCATTTATTTCCCGTAAAGTTTTAATCTTTCATTATTTTTTCCTTACTTTATTTTTAATTGTTCCAAGTCTTTATTTTTAATTAGTTTTAGACAACGACCTTTCCCTTTTTATTTCACCAAGAACAACTTATCTCTCGCACTTAACCGGAAATCAATTCGAAGAGATTCCGAGAAACGAACTTTCAAACGAGTAAAAAATCAAAAATCAAATGGCGCCGCTGCCGGCTCTTCTCGTGAAGATCGAAGGTTTTTTGTTAGAGACGCGTTGGATTTTGGGATCCGTTCACTCGTGAACGTTATTTTTTTTGTGTCCAAAAATTTTCCAAAATCCAAAAACATTTGAAAAAGCATAAAAAGCATTTCTTATTCAAAGTTTTGCACCAAAAATATTCTTCTTGCTTATCTATCTTTCTTTATGGATTTTTATGTCCATTGCGTCTGGTGTGGGAAACAATTATCTGGGAACAACTCTTTTCAATGGTGTACATGTGAGCGGTGCGGAAACGATATCGACTACACACAATTCGGATTTTGTCCCTTGTGCAACTCGACTAATTCCCTCTTTTTGAACCCACCTCCTGTTCCCCCGTGCATCTATTGTGGAAGCGATTCTCATTGGCATATTTCGTGCCCGGTTCGATACCCGTATGGTCACGGGCAAGAACCGGGGTACAATTATGACAATGATAATAGCTATCCACAAGACGCACTTGATTTTTCTCCAATACCCGGTTTGCAACAACTGTGGGGGTCCTCACGATACCTATTTTTGTCAACCAATGAATTATTATGAGCAAAATCCGTGTCCTCAGTTTTTTTCACCTATGGATTATTATGAACCAAACCCGGTTTCTAATTCTTCTCAACCGATGAACAACTATGAGCCACAACCTTACTATAATTCAGGTTTTCAACACTTTGAGCCCCCACATCACACCCTCAATCATCAATCCTCTCAACAAATTAATCTTGACCCACAACTCACTACCTTGAATGAAGAAACACACTCCATTGTTTTGAAACCTCAAGAAGCCGTTGTTTTGCTTAAAGAACTTAGGGACGAGGAAAAGCGACTGCAACAAGAGCAAGTATCTAATCTTAGTGATTATACCCCTCCTCTTGTGCATCAATACTATTACGATGATGATGACGATGAGCCTACTATTTCTTGGAATGATCTTACTGCTCAATGTCCTAGTGCTATTGTCATCCCTCCTCTCAATTTCCCCAACGCCTCTAAGGATTATGATACTTCGAGTGAGATTAGTGATTTCGGTCTTGATAAATTCTTTCATGAGGTTTGTGATGTGCTAACTTTTGAGGAGCTTACGGATGAGGTCGCTCTTAATGATGATGTTCCTTCCACCAACACTTTGGGAGATAATTCTTTGGCTTCCTCTAATCCTCTTTTCGATCAAGATGATGATTTTACTTCTAGTGATGACGAGTCACTATCCGATGAAGACGTTCTGCATGAAACTTTCAAGATTTATTCGAACCCTTTATTTGATTTTGATGACGCCTACATATCTAGTGAGGTGAATCCGCTCTTTGACAAAGGGATTGAGGACATTGATAGCGCTGCTTCTCTTGCTATTAATGAGCATACTTTGTTAGCCATACCTCCTTCTATCCCAGAGGTGAAAAGACGTGAATCTACTGAAAAAGAGACGCAGGTGGAAGGTAATTGTTCTCATACTTCTCAAATTATATTGCCACCTCATCCTACCACGTGCACACCCAAGCGGGTGATGTATCATTTTTACTCTCCTCGGTTCATACCGGGAAATGAGGATGAGTGCTTTGACCCGGGAGGTGACAATGACAATTCTATAATTGATACCCTCACGGCTTTGCCGCTTGCTCAGCATCTATTGTCTTTGGGGGAGGACAATGTGCTTACTTTACCCAACCCACCTCCCGTAGATCTTGATTTCACATACTTCTCGTATGTTGAACGAACCTTTCTCCCATTCAAGACTTATCCCCCCACCTTTCCTTTATTAATGTCCTCCGGGAACGAGGACAAGGTCTTTGATCCCGGTATCACATTCGAGGTTTCCCCATGGACCATTTAATTCGGGGACGAGTCAGGCTCGTGACTCGGTCAACAAAAACAAGCGCTTTTTGGGAGGCAACCCAATTATCTATCTTATTTCACCATAAGTGTAGGGGGAGCCCCGTTGGTGTTTCTTGTTCTCTTTCTTCTCATATGTAGGGATTAGAGCTTCAAAGACACACTCTTGATGACTTTTGACGAACCGTGATTCCGTGTTCCCTTCTTCCCGGTTCTATCCTAAACTCTTTTCGATTCACTATTTTATATTTCTCAATATTAAAATAGGAATCTCTTTAGTTGTCTTTCCCTTAACGAGATTTAAACAAAGTGCACAATGTCCTAAGTGTAGGGGAGTTTACTCCTACATGCTTAAACATTGAGGACACTGTTTATATTAAGTGTAGGGGGGACTTCTATCGAAGTTAAGTGGCCTTTTCCTTGTATTTGTCCTCATTTTAACCAGAAAATCAATTTTTCGACATTTTTCAAAATTTTTAATCTATTTTGGCCTAGTTGTAGTTCCCATTATTTTTGCTATTTTTCTCTTATTTTAACAAAATGGTTTTAGCAAGTTCAGATATCTTAGATATATTAGGCCCGTTGTGAATATTTTGACTCAACCCGAGTTTACTTATCCAAGTTCACTCTAGCTAGTATCCTTAACCATGTAGACCTTAATTGGTTTATTAGGCTAAGCATCCACGAGTCTCATTACTTGAGATTTTAAATTGTGGAGGACAAGAAATGATAGAGTTGGTTACAAGTTTGGTATTCTCTCATTAACTTATGTGAGTTAATTATGATCTTTTTCTCCCATCACTTGCTAATAAATTATCTGCAATAAGTAAGGTCGTACGATTTGAAAAGTTACTTAGCTTCTAGCCTAAGATCGTTTAAAAGTTGCTCGGTAATGATAAGAGTTCATAGCCAAGGCATAACTTATGAAGCGGGGCGCGAAGATTGGCGAGTCCGAAAAGGCCCTAACAAGGCATGAGGATTCAATTTTATTGCTGAAGATCCCAAGTGATGTGAAAAACATTATTCCCAAAGTCAATATGAAGGATCAAGACTCACGACGAAAAGCAATCAACTCCCATAAAGATCATGGAGAAGTCTATCCGAAAAAACCCTAACAAGGTATGAGGATAAATAGATCCAAGTCCGAAAAGGAGGCGGATCGTTGTATCTCAAAATCCCTAATAGAGATTGAAGAAATAATCATGAAGTCGTGGTCAACAAAGTTGGAGTACCTCTCAAAAGTCTCCAAGCGAAGAAACTCTATGAACAATGAGAAGACCATTATCTCAAGCACGTCTCTCAAGATATGAAGTATGAAGTACATGCCAAATATCGGCCCGAGAAAGGTCTCAAATCGTGAACCAAGTTATGCCAAGATATGAACTTTTTGATATCCCGAGAAGCAGTTTTAAGAGATTTTATCCTTTAGCTAACTATTGATCAAATCGTCTTACTTTGCTTTCAGCTTAAATAAATTATCGAAATAAGTCAACAATGCATCCTCGTGATCATTCAAGACATGAATAAAATATAAGAGATACTCGTAGGAATAAGGGAGTTTAAGTGATTAATTGAACCACATGAGTAAATGTTTGTTATGCTAACTTGTACTAACAATGATCTTGTTTTTAAGTTTGGCATGGGGAACGTGAAACTTGAGGGTGATAAACATTCACGACATAAAAGCCCTAATGTAAGTCTTAGATTTCTTTACAAGTTTCTTCCTTGTTGCATTTTGTTATTTCCTATCTTTTAAATTTTCCTTAGTTGTTTAATAAAGGCCAAGGTAGGTTGATTATGATGGAAAGTGTAAACCTTGCTTTACTGCTAAGCATTGCATGAGGACATTGCAATGGTTAAGTGTAGGGGATTTGATAGGTGTGAAAACACCCATCTTTTCTACCACTTAATTACATTAAAACAGGACCTAAACGTATATTTTATGTCATAAATGGCGGAATTATGTGTGGTTTGTGTTTTTGTTGTGATTTAGGACGAAAAGGTGAAAAGTGGAGAAAACACGGCTTTCACGGGCTTTTATCAAAGAAAAAGACGAAAGACGAAGTCGAAAGATCAAGAGTGGAAAAAGAACGGAAGTCCAAGACCAATTCTGAAGATTTATCGAAGGAAAAGTCAAAAGACGGAAGTTTACTAAAAAGCCGAAGAACTCAAGTCTAATTTATTGAAGGTTACAAGACGAGTTTGAAGAAATCCCAAGACAAAGTCCAAGTATTAAGAAGATTAACTAAAGATTAAGAAGATCAAGGACTTAAGTGTGCAATTAAGGAAAAGAAGAAAGAGGGAGGAAACTCCCTAAGCTCCTCCCTAATCTCCCTATAAATAGTTTTAGTGATTTCATTTTTCAAGTTGTTGGAGGCCTGACAAGCCTCTCTTCCCCATTCTTCATTTTCTTGTTCTTTACTTTTATGCATCTTAATCTCCATGTAATGCACCTTTAATTTTATTTTAATTCCATGTAAGTTTCCATTTAATTGTTGTTAATCTTTACTTTATTGTTAATCTCCTTCTTCCTTTCTTGCTTAAATTGTTCTTAATCTTTGTGTTCATGTTCTTGAGTTTTCTTATTTTCAATCAAGTGGGTTTTGATTGATTTGGTTATGTTTATTAGTTTTGATGATTTGTTTTGATTGATTAGAGTTGATGCTTATTGGTTGTTTTAGTTTAATCTTTTGGGTTGTTTTGGTGAGATTTGATCAAATTCGTCCCTACTGTTCTTCTTCTGCTCTGCGTACTGTTCTTGCCCAGATTTTCCGAATAGACTGTCTTTTCATCCTCCTATTCGGAATGTTTGATTATTCCGAATAGGAGTCCTTATTCGGAATTTTTGATTATTCCGAATAGGAGTCCTTATTCGGAAAGATTGATTATTCCGGATAGGAGTCCTTATTCGGAATATTCCGAATAGGAGTCCCTATTCGGAATGTTTCATTTTTCTGAATAGTGTTTGTCAGTTTTTAGTTGTCAGTTTCATTTTTTCCTGCCTTTTTCGTTATTTGCACTTTTACTTGCTTTCCTTTTATTTTAAGTTTTAATTTCAGTCATTTACTTTCATTGCCTTTAATTTCTCGTCATTTATTTCCCGTAAAGTTTTAATCTTTCATTATTGTTTCCTTACTTTATTTTTAATTGTTCCAAGTCTTTATTTTTAATTAGTTTTAGACAACGACCTTTCCCTTTTTATTTCACCAAGAACAACTTATCTCTCGCACTTAACATGAAATCAATTCGAAGAGATTCCGAGAAACGAACTTTCAAACGAGTAAAAAATCAAATATCAGCTATTCACGACACGTTTCACGTACCAAATCTGAAGAAGAGTTTGGCGGATAAGGAATTGGTGATTCCTTTGGACGAGATTCAAATGGACGACAAAATGCATTTCGTGGAAGAACCCGTGGAAATTATGGACCGAGAGGTCAAGAGGCTGAAGCATAGTAGAATTCCCATTGTGAAGGTTCGATGGAATTCTAGGCGTGGACCGGAATACACTTGGGAACGTGAGGACTTTTTCAAGGAAAGGTATCCTAATCTGTTCCAGCGGCACGGAATGCGAGTATAAGAAGAGGCGAGCGCCGGGACGTCGCTCTCTTTAAGGAGGGGTGGATGTGATACCCTAGAACCGAGGTCACTTATCTTACCCTAAATTACGCTTATTTTTGAAATTTTTAAGAAATTTTATTTGCTATATATTTTATCATTTTGGTTGGAACCAATGTTTGAGGTCGTAATCTTGACGATTGACGATTTAAGAAGAACGATGACGACTACGATCCTGATGGATGCCCAAATTTCTATGTTTATTGTCGTTTTATCGATATTATAATTTTTCGAGGACTTTACTTTCAGTTCGTTTTAAGTTGAGTCGGGTGCGTTTTATTGCTTTTCGGGTACATTTAAATTGTCCTAAAAGTATTTTGGAGTGTTCGGGATGATCCCCGACTCTCGTAAAATTTTCCAAATTGACTAGTGAGTCATTCCCACAAACATTTGAGGTCGTTTTCACTTAAGGCCAAAAGAATGCTCTAATTGCACAAAAGGGCCCCAATTTTTACAAAATGGAAATGCAAACACACACACAACACAAATTACACCAAAAATTTGCTCCCATCTCTCTCTTTTCTCTCTTTAGGCCGACGGCCAAACCACCACACCACCACCACCATATTTTTTTTTTCTAGCTTGTTTTAATCAAAACTAAGGTTAGACCACTTCTAGTTTAATCATTACAAGTGTTTTCATATACTTTAATCCAACATGCATCCATAAAATTTTTCAAGAATCAAATGGGTTTTTCAAAATTTGTTTTGATGTTAATTGGGTACATGCATGTTTAATTGGGATATAATAGATGGATAATCACCCAACAAACCAACCAAAATCAATTTGGTTGGGGTGTTTTGATCACCCACACCCCACGGCCAAATGGGGGTGTTTGGTGGATCATGGTGTTTGTTGGTTTTTGCTTGTGGGTTGTGTTTAATTCTTGTTTTTAGATGTTTTAGAATGGGTAAAGTTCATTGCATGTTTGATTTGGTGATTGGATTTTGAGATGGATTTGATATTTAGGGGTTAAGGACTGATTAGGATGGTTAATCATGGTTAGGAGTGTTTAAGTTGAGGTTAAGTGTCGATAAAATGGTTTGGAAACGAGTGTTGGATTGATTTTGAGATGTGTAATTTTAGGCAGAATGTTTAGGATGTTTTCATAAATTTGATTTTGTAAACAGGTCATGAGACTAGGATATAGTTGTAGAGTGTCTTCTTAGCTTCGATTTGGTTTAAGATAGAGCTTATGACTCCTAACGAGTCAAAAGTTATGATGTTTTGAAAATACGTGTACCGGGAGATGAGAACCTACATAATCCGAAATTATGTTTGGTTTTGGGTCAAATCCCGGGGACCATAGATATAGTTTGGTAATTGGTTAAAGGTTGATTTTGGTCTCAAACCTGCATTTGTGAGTCTATTATTAGACTTAGGTGTTAAATGGATCGATGGTATATTTTAAATGGGTCAAATGAGTCCAACTTGGTCAATGTACAAAATCAGTCCGAAAAACGTAGGTTTAGTAATGTGTTGAGTAACGGGTCGTAAAAGCGAAAACTTTTAATGGGATTAAAAATGGGTTTTCTACCGGTCTTAAGGTATTTTTGAGAATTTTTCCAAATTTTATTAAAAGGTTTAAGTCTAGTAAAACATACCATACTTTTGGTAAGTATCGGCGAAAAACGTGAAAAGGGTAATAACGTTAATAACATGGATGAATAGTATAAAATTAGTAACAAATATTTGTTTGGTTTTGGCGTGAGTTTGTAATTATCACAATTGACTAATATGTATGTAATATATAGTACTTAAAGTTTATAAATGAGATTACTCATTACGCGTTATTGTTTGTTAGGTGTTGAATACCCCGGGCATCCTCATCATCGTCAGTGATCGTCACTCGAATCGTCGACTACTCTATATATAAAGTGTGAATTTGTAGCCTCGCTTACTATTGTTTTAAATTGTTTTACCCGCGAGGGAAATGCATGCTAGTTTTCTAAAAGGAACATATGTCATGAATGATTATTGGACCCGAATGTTGCCTTAAATTGTGTTGAGTACCTAGTTGCAAAAGACCCTATATTCATGAACTATTAACTATTGTTTAATCCTAGTGTGGATTGAAAATAGCCGCTTAAACAATTGATAGTACTATGGGTTTGACGACCCTATCCGAGACGAGGGCTAGTACGTTGAGTACCCCCTGCGGACGGATAATTTGTGATAAGAGATAAGGTATAATTGCAACTGATGCCTTTAGAAGGGGCAATGGTTTCACCTTAATCACGCCGGTAATTATTACGCGGGTGATTGAGTTAACGGATTAGTGTCATGAACTTAAACACAATTGTCATAACCTTGAAAATAGATTGTTTTATCGACAAGTCTATGAATGATCGTGAATGATTTTTATAACACATATGTTCAAAATGAGATTATAAAACCTATGAATTCCACTCAACATTATTTGTTGACCCAATTTAGCATTTGTTTCACGTAACCGATGAAGTGTAGCATGGAGCATGCATTGGATGGGAGTTGTGTGTGGCTTGGCGTCTACTTGTTTTTCCACCCATATTTAACATGAATATTTAAATTTTTCTGTCATGTTGTTGAAAATGTATCTTTTGGGGTTGAGATTCGTGGGGACCGAAACGCTAACTCTGTGTTGTATCATTTTGAGCTTGGAAAACCGTAGACATGCATGTTTTTAACAATGTTTAAATTATGTTAAAACTTTTACGTCTCTTAGAGTCGTTTGATATATCTTGTGTGCGATGATAACTACCTAGCACCCAAATGTTGTAGTTCCGCTGCTCATAGCATTTGTGGGGGTGTTAGACTTGCATCTATTGTGGAAGCGATTATCATTGGCATGTTTCGTGTCCGATTCGATACCCGTATGATCACGGGCAAGAACCGGGTTACAATTATGACAATGGAATTAGCTATCCACAGAACTCACCAGATTTTTCTCCATACCCATGTTGCCAAAATTATGGGGGCCCTCACGATACTTCTTATTGTCAGCCAATGGATTATTATGAGCCAGATCCGTGTCCTCATTTTTCTTCACCGATGGATTATTATGAACCAAATCCGGGTTATAATTCTTCTCAACCGCTGACTTACTATGAGCCACATCCGTGCTATAATTCTGGTTTTCATAACTGTGAGCCCCCACACCCCAACCTCAATCATCAATCCTCTCAGAGAATTCATATGGCCCAACAACTCACTACTCTGAATGAAGAAAGACAAGCCATTCTTTTAAAACTTCATGACGGCTTAATTAAACTGACCGAGGCATTCAAGGAACAAAAGCGACAACAACAAGAGCGACAGCAACAAGAGCAAGTATCTAATCTTAGTGATTATACCCCTCCTCTTGTGCGTCAATACTATTATGATGATGATGACGACGATGATGTCTACGCTCTCGACCCATCTTCTGAAGTTGCTACTCTTACTCTCGATATTCCTAATGCGTCTAAGGATGATGATTCATTGAGTGAGATTAGTGATTTTGGCCTCGACAAATTCTTTGATGATGAGGTTTGTGACATGCCTACTGCTATGGAGTCTGAGGACGACGTTGCTCTTACGGAAGAGGTCGATCCTAATGATGATGATTTTTCTCCACGCTATGAGAATTTCACTTTTGAAATTTCTCAATCTCCACCGGGAGATGCGGGCGATGACGATTTATTCTCTCCGGCTTACGAGAAGTTCACCGATGAACTTGCTCTTGAAGATGAGGTGGAAGACGTGATTCTTCGCGACAGATTACGGCAAGTGCATCTTCTTATTGCTCAAATCGAAGAGTTGACTTCTCCTCCTCTTTCCGCGTCTTTACCTCCATCTATTCCTCCCGTTGAAGATAATGACCCATTGCTGGAAGAAATCGACATTCACTCCATACCTCCAGGTATTGATGATGATGAAACGGAGGGGGATATTACTTTTGATAATTTGTTGCAGGAAGGTATTGTCCCAAGTCCCCCTCCCGAGCACCTTTAAATCCTCCCCTTTAGCCACTATTATGGAGGATGAGTGCTTTGACCCGGGAGGTGACATTCATTATTTCATGATTGATAACATTACGGCTTTGCCGAGTGCTCAGCATCCATTGTCTTTGGGGGATGACAATGTACTTACTTTACCCACCCCACCTCCCGTGGATCTTGATTTCACATACTTTTCGTATGTTGAAAGAACCTTTCTCCCATTTAAGACTTATCCCCCCGCCTCTCCTTTGTTGATGTCCTCCGGGAACGAGGACAAGGTCTTTGATCCCGGTATTACATTCGAGGCTTCCCCATGGACCATTTAATTCAGGGACGAGTCAGGCTCGTGACTCGGTTAATCTAAACAAGCGCTTTTTGGGAGGCAACCTAATTATCTATTTATCTTTCCTGTTTTCACCATAAGTGTAGGGGGGAGCCCCGTTGGTGTTTCTTGTTTTCTTTCTTATCATGTGCAGGGATTAGAGCTTCAAAGACACACTCTTGATGACTTTTGACGAACCGTGATTCCGTGTTCCCGTCTTCCGGGTTCTAACCTAAACTCTTTTCGATTCACTATTTTATATTTCTCAATATTAAAATAGGAATCTCTTTAGTTGTCTCTTTCTTAGCAAGATTTAAGCAAAGTGCACAATGTCCTAAGTGTAGGGGAGTTTACTCCCACATGCTTAAACATTGAGGACAATGTTTATATCAAGTGTAGGGGGGACTTCTATCGAAGTTAAGTGGCCTTTTCCTTGTATTTGTCCTTATTTTAACCGAAAAATCAATTTTTCGACATTTTTTCAAAAATTTTGATCTATTTTGGCCTAGTAGTGTTACCTTTGTATAGTTATTTTATTTCTTTGCTAGAATAAATTTTGAATAAAGTGGTTTGAATTTTCAAACGTTGTGAATCTTTTGACTCAACCCGAGTTTACTTATCTAAGTTTACTCTAGCTAGTATCCTTAACGTGTTTAAGTCAGTTTTGCTAGGCTTTTATATAGGGAGCTATAAAACGCGAAAGTCTTAACTCTCACGAGTTAAGAACAAGAACTTTTCGTAAGTTCCTATAATTGATCCTAGAGAGTCGTTTATCAAGGGAACTTTAAAATGCGATTTCTAAACTTGAAAAAGTCTAAGAGTTTGCAAGATCCTATAGATGACCCGATAACCCAAAACTTTGATTTAATAGGCTAAGCATCCACGAGTCTCATTCCTTGAGATTTTAAACTGTGGAGGACGAGAGATGATAGAGTCAATTATAAGTTTGGTATTCTTTCGTGAATTTATGTGAGTTAATTATAAGCCTATTCTCCCATCGCTTGCTAATAAATTTATCTGCAATAAATAAGGTTTTATGATTTGAAAAGTTACTTAGCTTCTAGACCAAGATTGTTTAAAAGTTGCTCGATATGGATTAGAGTTCATAGCCAAGGCATAACTTATTGAAGCGGGACGCGAAGATTGGCGAGTCCGAAAAGGTCCTAACAAGACATGAGGGCTATATTTTGTTGCTAAAGATCCAAAAGTGATTGTGAAGAATCATTTATCGAAAATCAATATGAAGGATCGAGACACACGACGAAAAGCAAATACTCCCGTAAAGATCATGGAGAAGTCTATCCGAAAAGACCCTAGCAAGGTATGAGGATAAATAGATCCAAGTCCTAAAAGGAGGCGGATCGTTGTATATCAAAGTCCAAAATAAAGATTGGAGAAAAATGAAGAAGTCGTGGTCCAAATATGAAGAATCTCTCAAAATTTCAAGTGAAGAAATTCTTATTATGAAGAGAAGACCATTATTTCATAAACGTCTCTCAAGATTTGAAGTATGAAGTCGCTGCCAAATATCGGTCCGAGAAAGATCTCAAATCGCGAAGCGAGTTATGCCAAGATATGAAATTTATGAGGTCCCGAGAAGCAATTTTAAAAGATTTTGTCCTTTAGCTAACTATTGATTAAATCGTCCCACTTTATTTTCAGCCTAAATAACTATCGAAATAAGTCAACAATGCATCCTCGTGATCATTCAAGACAATAATAAAATATAAGAGATACACCTAGGAATAAGGGAGTCTAAGTGAATAATTGGCCCACATGAGTTCGTGTTAGTTTGCTAACTTATAATAACAATGATCTCGTTTTTAAGCTTGGTTTGGAGAAAGTGAAAACTTGAGGATGATGATCATTCATGACATTTTCAAAACCACAAGGTATGTTTTTGATTTCTTTACTTGTTTCGTAATTTTCTATCTCTTTAATAAAGGCCAAGACGGATTGATTATGATGAAAAGTGTAATCGTGCTTTGTAACTAATGCATTGCATGAGGACATTGCAATGATTAAGTGTAGGGGATTTGATAGGTGTGAAAACACCCATCTTTTTACCACTTAATTACAATAATAACCGAGCCAAAACGTGTATTTTATGTCGTAAATGTCGGAATTATGCGTGGTTTGTGTTTTTGTTGTGATTTTAGGATCAAAATGTTAAAAGGGAAGAAAACACGGCTTTCACGGGCTTTTATCGAAGAAAAAGACAAAAGACGAAGTCAAGAAATCAAGAGTGCAAAAAGAACGGAAGTCCAAGACCAATTCGGAAGATTTATCGAAGAAAAAGTCAAAAGACGGAAGTTTACTCAAAGCCGAAGAACTCAAGTCTAATTTATTGAAGATTACAAGACGAGTTTATTAATCCCGAGACAAAAGTCGAAGACTTTGGAAGATTAAGGACTTAACGAGTAATTAAAGAAAGAAGAAAGAGGGGAGGAAGCTTCCTTCCACTAATCCTCCTCCTCCCCTATAAATAGATCATTAGCTTCATTGTTTAGAGGTATTGGGGTGGATTGACAAACCACTTCTTCCACCATTTTCATTTTGCACCTTAAATTCTTGCACTTTAATTTCTTGTGTCGCACCTTTTAATTCCTTTTAATTCCAAGTGAGTTTTATTTAATTGTTGTTGAATCCTTACTTTTCTTGTTTAATCTCTCATCTAACTTTCTTATTTGTGTTTAATCTTTGTGTTCATGTTCTTGAGTGTTATGGTTTTCAATCAAGTGGGTTTTGATTGATTTGGTTATATATGTTTATTGATTTGATTTGATTGATTATTGTTAGTAGATGATTATTGATTAGTTTTGTTTAATCTTTTGGTTGATTTTGGTTAGATTTATTCAAATTCGTGTTTCCCTAGTTTTAAACTGTTCTTCGTTCCCACCTACTGTTTATGTGCCCAGATTCCGAATCAGTATTTTATGTTCCAAACCAAGCATTGTCTTTCATTTTATTCCGGATCAGCCTGTTCATCTGGAATAATCAATATTCCGGATGAAGCCAATGTTCCGAATCAGTTTCTTTGAATGTTCCGGATGAAGCTAAGTTCCTAATCAAGGTTTTTCAAATGTTCCGAATCAATTTATTCCGCATGAGTTTTTTACACATTCCGAATCAATCTTTCTTGTTTTTTTATTCCGAATGAGCAATTTTCACTTTTTATTCCGAATGAGCATTTTAGCTTAATTACCCGGATGAGTCTAACATTCCGAATGAGCTAGTTTTATTCCGGATGAACTAACATTCCGAATCAAGCAATATTTTTTGGATGAAGCATGTATTCCGAATGAGGGATTATTCCGGATGAAGCCTTTATTCCGGATAAGTCATTATTCCGAATGAAGGGGAATATTCCGGATGAAGCCAATATTTCGGATGAATGACTTATTCCGGATAAAGCTGTTTTTTTCTGAATGAGGGATTTATTCCGGATGAACTTGTTTATTCCGAATGAAGGACTTATTCCGAATGAGTGTTTTCAGTTTTTTTGTGATTTTATACATTAAGTTTAAAGCTTTATTTTTCCCGCCTTTTTACTTAATCGCACTTTTAATTTACTCGCATTTAATTTTAGTTTGCATTATCTACTTTTAAGTTTGCCTTTTTATTTCTCGTCACGTTTTTAATTTCTTGTCATTATTTTCCCGTCAATCTTTATCTTTCAGTATTTCTTTTTTACCGTCTTTACTTTATTTTTAATGTTTCAAGTCTTTATTTTTAATTAGTGTAGACAACGACAACCACTCTATTTCTTTTCTACCAAGAACAACTGAGTCGCACATTGAACCGGAAATCAATTCGAGAAGATACCGAGAAACGAACTTTTCAACTAGCAAAATCTTAACATTAGGACCCAAAGGGGAAAGGGTCCGATGAGGTCCGCCATGTCTGATGACAGAACACTTCTTGATTCAACAAGAAATTTCCATTAATCATATTCCTAATCTTAAAAGGTTGAAGGGCTCACGTTTAAGTGGTTTAGTCAAGATGTCAGCTATATTATCTTCCGAAGAAACCTTTTCAATGGAAATATTACCATTTTGGATGTTGTCACGAAGAAATGATGCCGAATCTTGATATGTTTTTTTTTGGTAAAGGGTGTCCCCGGTAAATATATTAACCAAAAAAGCGTTGAAGTACAAAGGAATGTGGCTAAGATACCACATTAACCGCATGCTACAGGCAGCATGTTAACACGTGATTATGTCATGGCATAAACACAAACTAATCTAGAACTACAAAGCAAGTAAACTAGAAAGAAACCAAGATGCAAACATGAAGTCACACATTGTCTTCAACTTCCACCAACAACACAAAAGGAGCAAATGATATCCAAATGAGCCTGCCTCCTTAAAAAACCTTGCCAAAGAAAACCCAGTGGGAAAAGCCTTGGACAAGGAAAAAAGAGTACAACCCTCACCCGGCACTCCCATCATGAAGAACTCTAGAGCTCGGCACCCTCCATTTGTCAAGCAGCAAACTCGACCTGGCAGACATCTTCTTAAAACGAAATGAAATCAACTTCAACCGAATAGTATCACAAATAAGCTGAACAATCTGATCAATAGCTCGTTTATTGTCGCAACACGGGATTTTTGCTAAGATCAATAGCTCGTTTATTGTCGCACAAGATTGTAACGTCTTCCAACTTAATACCATAATCGACAAGAGCTTGTTTTATCCATAAGGCTTGTTGACATGCTTTCCCTACCGACACATATTCGGCTTTGGTTGTCGAGATGCCTAATGCGATTTGCTTCTTTGAGAACCACGAGGTAAGACAACATTCGATAAATGTACACACACCACTTGTGCTTTTTCTATCGACTTAGTCACCGGTTTGGTCCGAGTCCGCATAGACAAAGGTTTCCATTCCCGTGCCCTTTGGGTACCATAATCTAAGGTGAGTTGTTCCCTTGTATCTAAAGATTTTTATTTGACCGCTTCAAGATGTGACACATTCGGGTTATCTTGGAAACGTGTAGACATACAAGCACTAAACATAATATCTGGCCTACTAGTCGTTAGATAAAGTAAGCTACAAATCATACCACTGTATTTTGTACTATCAACATAATCATTTACCCTGTCTTTGGTTATTTTAGTGTCGGTAGACATTGGAGTGTTAGTTGGCTTAGATTATTCTAGGCCAAACTTCTTAAGCATTTCTTTTATATATTTGGATTGATTGAAGAAGATTTCGTCTTCCATTTGTTTAATTTATAAACCCAAGAAGAAGTTAAGTTCTCCCATCATGCTCATTTCAAATTCGTCATGCATAATTTTAGAGATTTCATCACATAGTTCTTGACATGTAGTCCCGAAGACAATGCCATCAACATATATTTGAACAATATCTATGTGAATCCTTTTTCTTAGTGAACAACGTATTATCCACTAGACCCATTGAATATTTGTGTTCAATTAAAAATAACTTAAGCCGGTCATACCATGCCTTGGGTGCTTGCTTGAGACCATAAAGAGCCTTTTCAAGTTTATAAACGTGATTCGGTTTTCATAGTCTTCGAAACCGGGAGGTTGTGCAACATACACTTCCTCGTTTATAAAACCATTTAGAAATGTACTTTTAACATCCATTTGATAAAGTTTAAATTCATGAGCACATGCATAAGCAAGTAAAATTATTATGGACTCAAGACAAGCAACTGGGGCATAGGTTTCATCATAGTCAATGCCTTCTTGTTGGTTATAACCTTGAGCAACAAGTCTAGCTTTGTTTCTTGACACAACAACATTTTCATCTAATTTATTACGAAAGACCCATTTTGTCCCGATTACCGTTTGATTTTTAGGTCTAGGTACTAAGTACCAAACATTGTTAATTACAAATTGATTTAATTCTTCTTGCATAGCAAGAACCCAAATTTCATCAATTATGGCTTCATCAACATTTTTAGGTTCTATTTGAGACACAACAAAAGAAATTACTTTCGTTTTAAGCTTGAGACCTTAAGGTTCGTTCATTTAATTTACCGATAACATTTTCTAAAGAATGTCCTTTTGACTCTTTAATGTTTAAAGTTTAATCCTTTAATGGTTCATTTCCCTTGTTTTTTCAAGATCATTTAGATGAACATTGGTTTGGCCTTCAACTAGATCATCATCTACCAAAGGTGATGTTCCAGAAGGAGGTGGTCTTTTGTTGAATGCTATGTTCAACAATTCCTCGACACACATGGTTTGTTTGTTTAATACCACGTAAGCTTTGCTATTTTGAGAATATCCAAGAAATACTCATTCGTACGACTTTGGGTCGAACTTAGTGAGATAATCCTTAGTGTTAAGAATAAAACATTTACTTCTAAAAACTTTAAAATAACCAATTGTCGGTTTTCTTTCTTTTAACATCTCATATGGAGTTTTATTTAGAAGTGGTATAATTAAAACCCTATTTAAAATATAAGTTGAGGTATCAAACGCATGACACCAAAACCTTTAAGGCATGTTTGACTCATTTAACATTGTTCTACTCATTTCTAGAAGTGTTTTATTTTTGCGTTCAACTAACCCGTTTGATTGAGGTGTTCTTGGAGCCGAGAAATTGTGAGTGATACCTTTGGTGTCACAAAAGGCTCCAAATTGCACTTCATTGTCAAACTCCCGATATGATCCGTCCAAATTGACACAATTCGAAAATTTAATTGGTTTTCAATTTTCTTACTAAAAAACTCAAAATGATCAAATGCTTCGTTTTTAGTTTTCAAAAACTTTGTCTAAGTAAATCTCGAATAGTCATCCACAATAACCAAGGTGTAAAAATTTCCTCCGAAACTTTGTACGGCGTAAGGATCGAAACAAGTCCATATGTAGAAGTTCTAAACACTTGGTTATGGTGATTACATTTTTAGCCTTATGGCTTGCGTGTGTTTATTTAACAACTATACATGCATCACAAAAATTTTGATCGTATTTTACTTCTGGTAAATTTCTCACGAGATCTTTGTTAGCTGCAACACCCCATTTGGATAAATAGATCGTTACAGGATAATTATGGCGTGACATCAAAGCATACAAGGTAAATGTCCTAAAACATTTCATGACCATATGGGATAACCGGAATCAAACATCGGCTCCCAAACATAAACTCATAAACAAGCATAAAGTAAAAGTAATGCAAAAGGAACAAAAACATAAAATAGCTCCCCATCCTATGCACAACCTCTCCATGATCCTGTTTGACTTTGGGTACCTGCCGTTTGGGAACATGAAAAGAGAAAACGGCTGAGCGATACGCTCAGTGTGCGGATATATGACATGATATGGAATAACATAAGCATAAGTAAAAACTGAAATGAAAACATGGCAATGAAAGTGCAGCGGAATAATGTAAGTCCTAGAAACCTGGTGACATGTAGTAAATTGGTTTATTCTAATAAAATCTCATGTTCATGTTAATACTGAAAGTCTGCTGTTTAATCATGAAAACTGTAATTTAAATGCCAAAGAGCTCATATAGGTCATGAAATATAACAACGTGCATGAATACATGGAGGGGTGACCTCGTCATGCAATTAGAGGGGTTGCCTCTAATTATACTGGTCTGGGAAGGAGGGATCAGCTCCTTGTGAAGGATGCAAGGAACACACCACATTCACCATGAAATTCTTATAAACTTGTAAACTATAATGAACCCATTCGCCCCACATGATAATAATAAAGGCCAAACTTGTAAAGGGACGCTGCGAGCAATCACTCTCACCGCTAAAGAGTCATAACACCGGTGCCTCCAGTGCTATGGTTACGGTACCTCCGTAACTAGGTGAAACATGGCACGCTTGTATATAGCTCAGGCAATTAAAATAAACATAAAATATTCTGAAGTGTTTAAGACACATGACTACAGGGAAAGACAAATGGCATAATAAATGGGGAAACCTATTTAACTTGAAAGAGAGAAAAGTTGTCCATAATGAAGGACGGAATATCCGTACCTCATGTCCAGAAATGCAAACGGAGAATAACGTGGAAGATGAGAACACGAAGAAGATCATACTCCATAAATGCTACATAATAAAGAGGGACGTGTATGAGTCACTTGGTTAACTTATCTTTATATCTAATAAAAGAAAATCTTATTGAATTCTATTAACCCCATATCTGACGTCATAATCTTACGTCATAATTCATTCCCCTCTTTTGTGGAGATAACTGTTTTATTATCTCCCTTTTAGATCGGATCTAAGATTAACTGCCACCGGGATTCAATTTGTCTATCCATTATTCTATTGAGAGCAATTGTACCAGCAACATCAAAAACCATCCTTCCTTCGACTAAGGTATAATTTCTTTGTACCATTTTTGTATACCTGATTCTTATAAGTGGGGTTTTAATTTATCATGTTGATTCATATTAGGGGTTTTGTTATGATTTTGTGATTTTAATTTGTATGTTTCATGTTTTTCAATCATGATCATTCATATGAGGTTTTTGTTATGATAATTCAATTAGGGGTTTTGTTAATTTGAATCTTTATATTAGAGTTATGTTAACCAAACTGAAATCCATTTGATATTCACTATAAAGTAAGTATATACGTATGTTATATATTACTAACTGGTATTTGAGATGTGTTTGCTATGAACGCCAATGATTGGTAATTGAGATGTGTTTGCTATGAACATAATGAATGTATGTTAGTATATTCTATTATGTGCAGTTCAACCATTGCATCAGTTAGCTGAACTTCCTTTGATAGCGACAAGTAATGAACGCCAATGATTGGTTCACCAAAAGACCTTTTACTTTCATGCATATTTTTCATTACTTAATTTTTGGTGAACAAGGCCTCAATATAATCTCCCAAAAGAGCAGATTTTTAGCAACTGTTAAGCATTCAATATGATTTCCCAACAAAGGTGGCATGTGGTTTGTTTAATATTTTACTACAACTGAATGCAACTTCAGCTTTTGTTGCATCACTGATATATTTTTTCTTCTTTAATTCATCATGTTGCACCCAAAGTATCTTGGCGAGGTAACTTGACCCGGGTTACAATTGTTTGTTTTGTGTAGGTATAAAAACTGCTCAATGTATGTAGCCTTTTTCGAAAGGACTACTTGGCAGAACTAACTCTAGCAATGCGTGTGGTCTTTTAATGGATTCGGTTAATGGTGTTGTATACACATACCCAAACCAGCCAGGTTCCATTTTTTACCTGGACCGTTTATCCGACCCAACTTTCTTTACCTGAAGAACCACAATTTCATGTTTCATGTGATCCATGTACTGTTGCAACACGTCGTTGTCAAGTGGTCTCTCGGCCATCTTATGATCTCAGCCATATAAAATATGCTCCTCCATTGATCTCGGTCTAAAAGGTTTATGGAATCTCTCAGTTTTTTCATTGTTTTGATTCTTTCCCATTGGTTTTGAACAAATACTGAAGATGAAGACATACGTGGAAATGTGCGACTCATGACATTCAAATATCCGGACGTGAAAGGTTCATCAAGGCATGTACTACGTTATTAATACTTATATTAGTTGAGTGTATACACCTACTGAGACTAGGAACAGTAACGTATTTTTTTATTAATATCCCGGATTTTTTATTCACTTCTCTCATTCTTTTCATCCAGTATCTCCATTGTCTTGACTTGGCTTCCTTGCATGTTTAGGTGCCATTGTTGGACAGCTGTTGGCAAGCCTTATTCCTATATATATCAGAAACCTTTCCACGCGTGTCCTCCAACGTGTCCCGCTTTGCTTGTTCCATCAAATCTGATGAAGAAAAAACCATCCTTCAAACATACACATGTGGTGATACCTGTGTACCATGATGCCTAATTCGAATTAGAAGAATGGAGATGGTGATGATGCGAAGCCTAATTAGTTGAATCAAGATGGTGAAAGAGAACAATAAAGAGAAATCTTGAATACCTTCATATACATGTAAGTGAGTATACCTAATTTTGCTATGCAATTACCGGTGTTGGGATGAAGAAAAAAAAATTGGGGTTTTTTTTTTTGTTTTATCCGGGTTTTTTTTCGATCGTTTATTTAAAACTACATTTTAGATTGAATGGAATGATGATGATATTGGTATAACACAACTTGAGATAGGTGATTATTGATGGTTTTATTGATGTTCAAGATGCAAGTGATAACAATTCTAATTGTGTTAATTTGTATTTCAGGGTAAATTACCGTTGTTGACAGAGTTGTTAACTTTTGTGGTATACTCTCTTCTTAAGAATTAACAATTCAGTTTTTCAACAACCGTGTGGTAATGGCATTGTGTGTGTTCAATATTTTTACAATTGGAAAATATGTTATATGCGTAGTTTATGTATAGCCGGTTATCTTTAACTCTTAAAAGGTCATATACATCGAAATTCACCAAAGGGCGCTTTTACTGTTACAAGAATGCCTCCAGAAAAAGTACACAGTTAGCTGTAGAACACATAATGTATATGGTGTTTGCAATCATTTATGTTATAGCAAAGACACCAAGCATGATAGTTAGATAAGGGACCATATTAAGTTATTTTGGAAGTTTCGTTTGTAGGTGTAAATTGATTAGAAGGGCATATGTGGTCGGAAAGAAGCATAAGTTAAGTTGGCTTATAGCATTTTCAAGTTCGATAATATAAATACTTATAGCATTTAACCAGTTTATCGCAACAATTTAGGTGATAGGTCATTTTACTAAAATGACTTGATTTTTCTTCATTGTGATTGTACCATCGGTCAACGTTAATATTAATTTATAAAGATTTACTCATGAACATTTTCGTGTTCAAGTATAGGAAATCACACATAGGGAGTAGCAAGAAGTGCTACAATAAAAGAGGAAAGCGGTTGTCTCTCTCAAGAGTGAGAAACTAAAGATATGTATAATAAAAAGAATATCAACGTGGCAACTTTCCCATCTAAAGCAATCGTTTGAATCCTTTTCTCACCACTGACCAGGTTAATCTTTTACCGAAAACGGGGAAGTCACAATAGCAGGTAATTTAAAACCCAAAGTACGTTGTACCTACGAAAATGATAGTAAGGTGTTGCACTACATGTCTCATTATATTGTGTTTTACTAGCCAATTTTGTATGGTGGTTTATGATTGAAGCAAAATTAGTATGTTTACAAAGAATTAATTACAGCGTGTTATATTAGGGGGTGCTTTCCTCAGATCATTTGCATACTATTAACACTTTGTTTGCCAAAAATTTTTTTAGCTTAGCAACTTTTTGAAACTAAATAGTTGCACTTAAAAAAGCGAAGACGGGGTTCTGTTCAAAGGGATTATATATGGGATGAGCTTATAAGCTAAGAGGCATATCCCCTCTTATAAAACACTCCGTAAAACGTGCTTCTGAAACACATTAGATCAAACTAAATGTCACTTGCAGGTGAAATCCTGTGGTATCTTTGCTACCCCCTAGGACTGAATTTGATAAGAGGTGGCATATGAGCTTGAACCATGTATCCGTGTTATTGTTTGATGATCTATTATTATATAGAATGTAGTTTATTATCGAATGATTGCTTCTTCTTTTGCCATTTTATACACATGTTTAACGACCGATGCTATTTTGCTCTGGACAAATGCCTCCAAACCCAATCCCACTAATCAGGCCTTGGTGTATCCTTTTTTATGTTTCTTACGTTAAATTAAAGTTTTTAATACGAAGTCAAGAAATAACTCAACTAATTGTTTCTTTTAATGTATACAGATTCTTAAACATCTGTGGATAACTTTGGCAACAACGTAGACAATTGTCTATTTCAAATTAATGAGCATTGGTACATAGATTCCAACCTCTACCAATGGAAGAACTAAATCAGGTAAACTATACATATGTACACTTGCATTTAGAACTTATTTTATGAGCTAAGTTTTTGTTTCAATTTATGCAGATCAAACAAGTAATGGTTATTGATCATGTTGATGCATCTTGCTAATGGCGTGACTTACTGCTACTACCGACGTAGATTGTTGCTGCTACCACTATTTGCCAATGCCGAAGTGACTTGCTGAGGGTGGACAAATGTCGAGCGGCTGTGAGTATACTTTTGCTACTATTGTTAAATTTTCTTGCCATTTGTCAATTAAAGTTTCTAAAAGAAAATGAAATTTGCATACGTGGCCTCATACTATATAGATACATGCGGCTGTGAATGGTCTTGCATCCATTGTCGCGCTAAATTTTGGTATGGAGAAAGGTTGAAGGGGTACCTTAAAGACCGTCCGATACGTAACCCCAATTGTTGTTCCGGAAGAACCTTTTTAGGCTGATCTAGCATTTTTTATGACTTTGTTGTTCCTCCTAAACTCATTTATTAGTGGGAAACAAGTCTGCACATTGTTTAAATCATAGTCCTTGACCTTTTCTATTATAATTTATAAATGTCTTGGGTAAAATAACATAATCTTTAAGTACCATGTGATTATCTTCCTAGATGTCCCTGAGTTGTGAGATTTTTAACAAATGAAATCCGAAAGATGGTGGTTCAAGAACTTTAAGAGGATTACGGAGTTGTACAGCATTCGATGCTTTTATCAGCAAGGTGTACATATACTGTCATCATCAAGATATGAAAATAAGGTCAGTTTTCATACAAGCATACCTCAATTGCACCCTATGATAGGTTTTAAAGGGTGCAGGTCGATCTAGGTAATGCCATAATGTATCATTATCTAATAGAGGGGTTCATAATTACATTATGTATCACTACCTACGTACATTCTGTAAGCCATATTTTACGGACTGCTACAATACATAAAACATTGCTAGACCTCTCTTATGTTCAGCTTTGGTCTTAGAATGCTTTATGCTCATTATTCTAAATTTCGGTATAGTAGCCTTGGAATTGATCAAATATGTTCGACACTCTTGGAAGAAGAGTTGCTTTATTAGAAAATGGCTTACTCATGTAAACAAAGTCACAGCTTGCATAGGATTATAATGTTAGTTAAAAATCCTAGAATATGGATTCAACGTAACAAAAGATGGAGACATTAGTTCTTTCCAATATTTTATCTAACCACATTTTCTTTTATACCAGTATTCATTTCAAAATTCATACAATATTTGTTTTTAACTTCTTTTGTTAATACATGCTTTTGTTTATACAGGTGTGTTGTTTTATTATAATTTGTGAGCACATAAAAAGGCAGTATGATAGCTATCTAATGAAAGGTGGACAAAAATGTTCTATGTCAGTAAAAAGCTGGTGGGCCGAGCTAGCTTGGTGTGGATAATGAAACCACATTGTTGATGGTCATGCAGGGAGAATTATTTGGCCATGACACTAAGACTTATGTACATCTTCAGTCTAATTATGTTATTCCCATGTGACAGTTGCGTCTTAATTATATCTATATTCTGTGCTGAAGTTGTACTAACCACGAAACATGAAATAATCTAACAAAAGTTACTTTGTACACTGTTAACATATACACATTTCTACCGCGGCAATGCGCGGGTCTCAAATCCTTGTTTGATTTGTTTAACGGCAACCTTACCTCATCTTTTTGCTTAGATTCAAAAAAATTAGTAACTTTTTTGGATTTTTTCAAATATTAATGGAATGTTGAATATTAATGTTTTTCTCCGTGAATGTGACCTTTTTATTGGATTTGTTTTTATATCATGAAGTTTCTACCTAATTACACTTGTAAGAACTTAAAACATACATTAAACTCATTATCAAGCTTCAATATTAAAACATAAAGCGAATATGTGTCACGTGTGGGTTAGGCGCGGTTTACATTAGTTAATTAGAGCTATATTAACACTGTAAATTTTAAACTTATAGGTTGACATTGAAAGTTGCTGGTATTCCATCAAGGCTCGAGAGAGATACAACATTTATGATTATTTTGGCTTCTTATTCTTAACTTATTGTAACATAACTTCATAAACCCACGTAAATACGTAATTATGTAATGCAAAAATCCCAAAATGTCATGTGAAAATTTTAAACGTGTAATCTATATCGGTGTTACTTTTCAAAACATCTTTTATTATAAATTTTTAGTTGCCACCCGTGAAACCCGCGGGTCTATAGTCTAGTACTTAATAATTATTAATTACTTGACGTTAACTTAACTTGTTCTTGCATCGCCTTAATGTTCGTGACTTATTTTACGGCTTCTAGTTAAATCGTGTATTCTGAAAAGTGTAATTCGTATTCTTACATGTTAATAAGCATAAAATGTATAATTCATGATCATGTAGTAAAGTTTTCTTAATAAATACTTATGCTAAAATAAATAATTATTAGTTAATAATAAAATGCATGGTTTTACTTGAGATCATAATTTACATCATAACATGATAATTTAATAAATCCAACGTTAACTAGATAATTAAATAGTTAAATTAAGTTACGCTTATTAATTTAATTTCGTAAATAAAACTCTTAGGAAAAATCTATTAATTAAATCTAACTTAAATCGCGTGAATTATTTAACTATAAAGTGTAATGTATACTGAAGTTAATCATGCTTAATAACGTATTCTAATGGACCCAAGCCTACCGAGACACCCGTGTCTCGGTCGCACAAAACAAAACGACTAGTAAAATAAATACCCTAAAAATTCCATGCTGTCCAATATCTACTGTTTCTATTTTTTCCGATAAATAATATCATTATTATCCATGATATAAAATCACTGTGTTGTCCGATATATAATACATGTGTTATCCAATAAATATGTCTGTTTGTTGTCCGTGGTATACTCCCATACCCACTGCCCTTGTTTTTATAACCCCTGTTTACTAATTACCACCCCTCGACTGACCCCTGTTCCTGATGCTACCTAGATACTACCCACCGAATTGAATGTTTTCCTGCTGTTTGCTATTCATACCCACCGAGAGCAACACAGCCCCCCGGTTCCCATTGTTTTTAATCGAACGCACCTGTTGGGTGCCACTGTCTGAACAAAAGCCACGCCGTCACCCATTCAGGCTGCGGCTGGTGGAAGATGTTTACCAGCGAGACCAAACTTGGTCTCGGTTTGTGTGTATAAAACGAATTCAAACAACATCGCCCCTGAATCTTGTTTAATCTCATAATAAAAACATGTTCTTAATTCAGTTTAATGCATTATTGAATCAGTTTAACATAATTAATCAAAAGGAACAAAGTTAAGGATTACCTTGGTTGGGTTTTGGGTTTAGAAAAAGTAAAACACGTCTACCAGCCCTGATTCTTGAATGAAAACTCACGTTTGCTACTTCTTGGGGGGTGACAGGTCGACGACAGAGATGGGAAAGGAACAATCGACCACTTTGTTTTCTTTATTTTAGGGTTTACTTGTTTGATATAGTATATATACAACTCCCTACGTATCTTTCTTTTTTTTAGTCGGCTGGACTATGTAATGGGCTTTGGCCCATTCTTTGGTTGCTTCCTAAACTACCAGCCTAAAAACACACTACACACTTAATTAAATTTCGTATTTAATTTTATACGTACGCGCGTTCTTGTTTTAAGTGTCGTGAACTATTTTCTTGAATTGCTTTATACATGTTATACGTAAATACATATCGTATACGTAATAATAATGATAATATACGTAATTACTCGTTATACTTAATTAATATACGTAATACTCGTGTTAAATGTTCGTATCACGTGTAGTATATTAATAAATCATAAAGTTTTTAATTTACACGTCTTTTCATGAAATTAAAGTTCTAGGGATTTTAAAGCGGGTTTTACAACTCCTCACCTCTAAAAAGAATAATTCGTCCTCGAATTAGAGATACGCTACCCTTGAAGGGACATGAACGTGACGTGACTGTGGAGGGCGTGGAACATGACGTGTCTGAATAGAACATGGAACATGAAGTGATTGAAAAAGAACATATTTGAACTTATGGAAGAAAAGAGGATAAGAAATAACATGAAAAGATACATGAACGATATGATGCTAAATATCATTCTTACTGGTATAAGCATACACAAAGCATTGATGCGTGAGACACATTGAGACGTATCACGCGAACAATTTTGAACGTGATACGTGAATAATTGTGAACGTGATACTTAGAGATATGGTACATGAAATATGAGAACATATGGTGAGTGAGAATATGTGCAAAATATCGTGAACGTGACATGAGAACGTAGGGTAAACATGACATTGGAACATATCATGAACGTGCAATAACTGAGGAGGTAAAATCAATGATACTAGATAAGACGTGAAATGTGACGTGAAATGTGACGTGAAATGTGAGTAAAATCGTCTATCTAAGGATGAAAGTCATACTAAACTTGAGTCTAGTCTCCCAAGCTTTTACAGTCTTTCTAGAGTGAAAGTGAATCGTAATTCATAAGATAGGATATGATCATGATCGTGAATGATGTCATGAACATTGAAGTGAAAAGCCAATCATGAAAATGAAAGAAAATTAAAGATGTGGATAAATTCGTGAATGCTAACGTGAGACATAACTTGAGAGCTGAAATAATCATACAAACGTGAACACAAATAATGAATGCTAACATAAACCTTTATCTTATCTGATAGCCGAAAGAGTGCTGTGTAATCGTACGATCATTGGCTGGAAAATATCTTATAATCTTCTACTGCGTACTCCTTTCGGATGAAAGAAAACATGTAGGCTAAGTTAAATGATCGAACGACGATTCAAATATTCCTAAAGGTTGATATGACTGCAAGCGTGTTGGCGTTCTATATTAACCTGTTGAATAGTCAGGCATTTAGATATGAACATAACTACATCTTGTTTCATGCCTCTCCACCAAAATGTGGTTAAGATCATGATATATTTTGGTACGATTTGGATACATGGAAATTGGAAAGCTATGAGTCTATGTAAAATTTAGACTTCTCTTAGCGTAGGATTTTCTGGAATACATAAGTTAATGTAGGATTTTCTTCTTTACGCGTAGGCATAGTCATGGAAAAAAATTTACCGTGAGAACAATGTAATGTAGCGTGTCACTGTGATCAACTACATACGTACAGGAAAAAAAATAATTTCAGTGTGAAATTATCTTGCTGTAAATCTTGTAACATAGAGAAAAGATGGTCTTCGTGCTCTTCTAAACTTAAAGAATGTCATGGTGTTAGCAATGAATAGAATAACGAACTTGTCCAGAGCTTATGAAAATTTGATTTCTCAAATCCACAATTACTGCTGGCATTTGTGAACTAAAAGGCACAAACATGAGTTCCTAATGATCATAACGTGTGTGAAGAAAAATCACGGAAGTGTCCTGCTCTTTCACTCACAACTATTGATAGTCTGATGGTAAATCGATCTTGGAAAAAATACAGTTATGAATGTTGGTATGATTGGTAGTTCCTTCTGGTAATATATCTGGGAGAATTCTAAAATAATCGACTGGTTAATGATTAGGAATATCGGAAGTCGTGTCATAAATGTTAGCTAGGAAGTCTTCGTAGCCAATAACACATGCTTGTAAGACAGAAGAAAAATTTCCCCGATTTTTCCTGGTGGAAAACCCATGCTGAGTGTATTCAGGACTCTGAACGTCTCTGAAAATAAATGAAGATCTTGTCATCAACCTGAATTGGAAGTCTATATATACATGGGTGATATAATGACTTCTTAGATAGACATGAATATTCGAACATGAAATCGAGAAATGAAAGTGTCATGTCCACTCACGAAGTAAACGTGGCAGATTTCACTGAATATGTTTCGTCTGTCTCACATGGAACAAACACTACGTGACCAACTATGAACAATGAGTCAAGGATGGTACTGAAACTTTAGTGATTTGATTCTCACATGGCACAACATGATAAGTATATCCTTGTAAAGGTACCTTGAATCACTGGGGCTGAGTTCAGAAGTTATACATGAATCATGTGTCTCGACTCATGTGCTGTGAAGTATACGTGTGACATGTGTCTTGACTGGTGTCTTGACATGTATCTTTAGTACACATACATGGGAGGATGTGTCTTGAAGGATGCCTTGACATATGAAAATAAATCATAATGGAAATGGTGGTTAAAATGCTAGAGTTGGCAGATCTGCTAGACTGCTGACCCTTGTGATTCTGGTTAAGTGTGTGACCGGTGTTCTGTTGTGATTGCTAGAATACTTGTTTTCACAGTAGTGGTTACTATTTTCTTGTCTTCCAGTTCCATGATGTTCATTTTCATGACGGTGATTCATGTAACTATTCATCTGAGTGGCCGGCTGGTACCGGTTCCCACTCATATGAGTGAAAAGATAATTGAATAACGTGTGACATATAACTAAAAGGTAAGGACATGAATTGGGATGGAAATCGTCTGGTGGTGAAGCATCTTCTCGTCTGATCGCTTTGATCTAACGCCTTTGTCTTCGTCTTGTAGCATCTCCAGGTTGTGAATAGCATCAGCATCTCGTAGCGTCTCCAAATGATCAACAACATCAATAATTAGTAACATTTCCAAGCTATGAGCGACATCAGCATCTTGTAGAATTATCAACAAGTGTAGTACGCCTAAGATGATTTAGAATCGACAAGCGAATACTCATGGAGTATTGTAAGTGAAATACACATGGATTACAGTACATATAATACACATGGGATACGGTACATGGAGTACACATGGAATGCACATGAAATGATCGGTATGGGATCGATCGTCTGATATGATTTTAAAGGAAGATAATTGGTTAAATGGTTAGAAAACAGAACTGGAATGAGCATCATGATAACCTAGCCATTCAGCTTAGACATCATTCTGGTTGCATAGAGAAACGCTAAAAGTGTGGTTAAACGAATTTTGACGATGATTTGCATGAAAGCATGATTAATGAAAACCAACCATGACTATCATGAGAGTAGTATTAAATGAAATCCATCAATGTCTAGCATGAGGGTATGATCAACATGATGGAACATAATTTACATAAAGAGGCATGGAACATAATCATCATGAAGATGAAATTATCATGAAGAAACATGGAACAAAATTAACATGAAGGGGCATAAACATAATCAGCATGAAAACGAAGTTAACCATGATGGTATGAAAACATACTTGACATAAAAAAACATATAAAAATTTAATGAGGGGACATGAAAGAACTATAACTGTAGTGGAATGAAATCCAGAAAATCGTTGGTGTGGACGACCATGAGTCGGTTCACAAAACAAAATTTGACGTGATTAATCTGATTAGAACTTAAGATGAACATAAGAAAATGATGCATGAAACAATTTATAAAGCATGGTTAATAACTATGATGATATGTACATGAGTGAATGCCTATGGGTCGGTTCACAAAACAAAAAGGCAAGTGTGGACGCCTATGGGTCGGTCCACTAATCAAACAAAACATTTTGATAAAAGCACATGCGACTAAATAGAGCCAGTCATGTACCAACCATTATTTAGTCAAAATTCCTACAACAATGAGAAGCATGCATGAATGAATACATGAAATGAAAATAAAATGAATGCGTGAAAACCAACTGTCTAAACCTAACAGAAAACGTATGACCAAGTATGAACTACGGTGGTTCAGTCCATACTAGCCAAAGTTCTCAAGGAACATCATGCATAAAACAATGACACGTAACTAAGTATGGATGATGGTTGTTCAATCCATATTAGTAAAAAAACAAGTCTGAGAAAACATCATGGTTTAAAACATCAAGGTGCTGAAAATATCAATACATGGAATAACAAGCGTTGGCTTAGGAAGGTCCTGGTGACTACCCACTAGTCATAGGTCAAGTTTTAGAGCCTACATATTGAAACCTGTCTCTGATACCATAATTGTAACACTCTATTTGGATAAATAGACCGTTATAGGATAATTATGGCGTGACATCAAAGCATACAAGGTAAATGTCCTAAAATTCATGACCATAAGGGATAACCAGAATCAAACATTGGCTCCCAAACATAAACTCATAAACAAGCATAAAGTAAAAGTAATACAAAAGGAACAAAAACATAAAATAGCTCCCCATCCTATGCACAACCTCTCCATGCTCCTGCTTGACTTTGGGTACCTGCCGTTTGGGAACATGAAAAGAGAAAAGGTCTGAGCGATACGCTCAGTGTGCGGATATATGACATGATATGGAATAACATAAGCATTAGTGAAAACTAAAATGAAAACATGGCAATGAAAGTGCAGCGGAATAATGTAAGTCCTGGAAACCTAGTGACATGTAATAAACTGGGTTATTCTAAAAAAATCTCATGTTCATGTTAATACTGAAAGTCTGCTGTTTAATCATGAAAACTGTAATTTATATGCCAAAGAGCTCATATAGGTCATGAAATATAACAATGTGCATTAATACATGGAGGGGTGACCTCGTCATGCAATTAGAGGGGCTGCCTCTAATTATACTGGTCTGGGTAGGAGGGATCAGCTCCTTGTGAAGAATGCAAGGCACACACCACATTCACCATGAAATTCTTGTAAACTTGTAAACTAGGATGCACCCATTCGCCCCACATGATAACAATAAAGGCCAAACTTGTAAAGGGACGCCGCGAGCAATCACTCTCACTGCAGAAGAGTCATAACACCGGTGCCTCCAGAGCTATGGTTACGGTACCTCCGTAACTAGGTGAAACATGGCATGCTTGTATATAGCTCAAGCAATTAAGATAAACATAAGATATTCTGAAGTGTTTAAGACCTATGACTACAGGGAAAGACAGATGGCATAATAAATGGGGAAACCTATTTAACATGAAAGAGAGAAAAGTTGTCCATACTGAAGGACGGAATATCCGTACCTCACGTCCAGAAATGCAAACGGAGAATAACGTGGAAGATGAGAACGCAAATAAGATCATACTCCATAAATGCTACATAATAAAGAAGGACATGTGTGAGTCACTTGATTAACTTATACTTAATAATTATTAATTACTTGACGTTAAATTAACTTGTTCTTGCATCGCCTTAATGTTCGTGACTTATTTTACGACTTCTAGTTAAATCGTGTATTCTGATAAGTATAATTCGTATTCTTACATGTTAATAAGCATAAAATGTTTAATTCATGATCATGTAGTAAAGTTTTCTTAATAATACTTATGCTAAAATAAATGATTATTAGTTAATAATAAAATGCATGGTTTTACTTGAAATCATAATTTTAACATGATAATTTAATAAACCCAACGTTAACTAGATAATTAAATAATTAAATTAAGTTACACTTATTAATTTAATTTTGTAAATAAAACACTTAGGAAAAATCTATTAATTAAATCTAACTTAAATCGCATGAATTATTTAACTATAACGTGTAATCAATACTGAAGTTAATCATGCTTAATAACGTATTCTAATGTACCCTAGCCTACCGAGACACCCGTGTCTTGGTCGCACAAATCAAAACGACTAGTAAAATAAATACCCTAAAAATTCCATGCTGTCCAATATCTACTGTTTCTGTTTTATCCGATAAATAATATCAGTATTATCCATGATATAAAATCACTGTGTTGTCCGATATATAATTCGCGTGTTATCCGATAAATATGTCTGTTTGTTATCCGTGATATACTCCCAGACCCACTGCCCTTGTTTTTATAACCCCTGTTTACTAATTACCACCCTTCGACTGACCGCTGTTCCTGTTACTACCTAGATACTACCCACAGAATTCAATGTTTTCCTGTTGTTTGCTATTCATACCCACCGAGAGCAACACAGCCCCCTGGTTCCCACTATTTTTAACCGAATGCACCTGTTGGGTGCCACTGTCGGAATAAAAGCCACGCCGTCACCCATTAAGGCTGTGGCTGGTGGAAGATGTTTACCACCAAGAACAAACTTAGTCTCGGTTTGTGTGTATAAAATGAATTCAAACAACATCGCCCCTGAATCTTGTTTAATCTCATAATAAAAACATGTTCTTAATTCAGTTTAATGTATTATTGAATCAGTTTAACATAATTAATCAAAAGGAATAAAGTTAAGGATTACCTTGGTTGCGTTTTGGGTTTAGAAAAAGTAAAACACGTCTACGAACCCTGATTCTTGAATGAAAACTCACGTTTGCTACTTCATGGGGGGTGAGAGGTCGACAACAGAGATGGGAAAGGAACAATCGACTGCTTTGTTTTCATTATATTAGGGTTTACTTGTTTGATATAGTATATATACAACTCCCTTCGTATCTTTCTTTTTTTAGTCGGCTGGACTATGTAATGGGCTATGGCCCATTCTTTGGTTGCTTCCTAAACTGCCAGCCTAAAAAACACACTACACACTTAATTAAATTTCGTATTTAATTTTATACGTACGTGCGTTCTTGTTTTAAGTGTCGTGAACTATTTTCTTGAATTGCTTTATACATGTTATACGTAAATACATATCGTATACGTAATAATAATGATAATATACGTAATTACTCGCTATACTTAGTTAATATATGTAATACTCGTGTTAAATGTTCGTATCGCGTTTAGTATATTAATAAATCATAAAGTTTTTAATTTACACGTCTTTTCATGAAATTAAAGTTCTATGGATTTTAAAGCGGGTTTAACAAGCCAAATTTTATAAAAGACCCATGTTTATATGACCAACTCGTCTATGCCAAAGGATAGAAATGTGATCTATGGTGGCCAAGCAAATAACATCTTTTGATGAGTCAAATTTCACGACATATATGTTATATTTCCTAACTCCTTTTGTTGGGAATCTAAGTTTGTTAGATTCCCTGTATCATAGATTTAAACACAAATTAAGCTGTTAGATAGTCACTTGCCTGTGCCTAGGAGGCAGGCAAGTATTGCAAGACTCACAGAGATCTAAGTCTTTGTGAGCAACCTCAGAGGAGTCCATGTCAGAGACATTGTCAAGGAAGTCGAAGATTACTTGAAGACATACTCATTGGCTGTGATGGATAACAGCCAAGATGTATCAGGGACTCTGAGGGGTTGAGGGTTAACAGGGGTGGCAATACCCTGTTAACACTCAGCACACTTTGGACATGCCATTTGTGTGTACGAGACTATGAAGAAAAGGGAAACTGTGTCAGCGTTGTTTCCCTAAAGCATTGTGACAAACTACCAAGAATAGAAGAGCATCTTGTGACAGATGCCTGAAAAGTGAATGTCTTGTGTAGTCACCATCAACAGTACTTAGGTCAACCTCGTATCACTATAAATAGGATGTGTAGCCAAGTGATATGAGAAAAAACTCATATCAATTAATCAACAAATCACCCTAAAACACATAGCAAATACCTAACTTTTGTGCTATAAAAGCAGTATTATGTGGTATGTTCTATGTTTGTGAACAAATAGGTAAGAAGGATGCATTTGCAAGCAAACAAGGAGAAAATCAAGCTTAATTGGATGAAAAAGACAAAGAAGGATCAAGAGTGACAAGACTTTGAAGACAAAGGACCTATCTTGACAATCTGCCAAAGATGAAGGACCAAAAGTGTAAATTTGTCAAAGTCAAGATCAAAGTCAAACATGGTCAATAATGAAGTCAACCAAGTCAAAGGGCTTAAATGTTCAAAAATGCAAGTGGAAGGACTGAAATTGTCAAAGAAATGAAGATTCTAGCTCAAAATATCAAACTGCCAAGTACAAGGACAATTTCTGCCAATTTTGGAAAAACATTTGTGCTTGATCCATGTGAAGAAGAATAAACCAATGAGAAGCAAGAAAACCAATCACTTGGATTGCCACCTGGCCACTCACAGTAGCCAAATAATTAATTACAAGATCCCAACAGTGCAACGCACTACTTCTATTTTCAACCAATCAGCTTTCACCATGCAATAATACTTTTATCCAATATGGATTGTGATCTGTGTGCTTCCCTCTCCACCAACCACAACCTGCCACGTGGCCTTCTTCTCCAAACAAAATTGCCAGAAACGGGATTTAGCTAGAGGGCATTTCAAAAGGAGTTATAAACATGAAAGTTGTTCAAAATCAAGAGACGAATTCATCCCAACAACTCAATTAACATGAAGACAACTCAATCAAAAATCCCCAATTAAGTTCTTCACCTGCAAATTTCACTTAGCAGAATTGGGACACGTGGAGCTCAATGATTGGCTTGGACACGTCACTCTCCCCAACAACTTCACTTTCTCATTCTATAAATAGGGCAGCAGGCTCTCATTTGTACATAGTTAGCTAGTGTGAAAACACACACACTAGAATTTTTCTCTCTCTCTCATTTTTGTTAGCAGTTAGTAGATAACAACTCTCAAGAGCTTGACAACCTCTTGAGAGTCTGTTAGTTAGTTGTAACTACCTTGTAACTACCTTTTCCATTAATTCAATAAAAATTCAAATTTCCCTCCAATTCTCTTACTGTTCTTCATTACTATTCAGACGCTATTGTTACTGTTTATTTCTGGTGATCATAAGTGATCATTAGAAGCCTTGTTGAAGATTGTTGCTGTTCATTTCATCCAGTAGCTGTGTTCTTTGTTTTGATCATTGCAATTGAAGAATTTGGTATAATTTGAAGGTTTTCATTTCAACAATGGAGGTTAAGAGTTGATAGCTGTTTATTGGTTGTTGATTGGTAGATACTAGTGCTAAGGTTGTGGTTTAGCACTAGCTAGATAGCTCAGCGCTACTCTACTCCCCAAAGGAGGCCTAAGCTAAAAGGTTTTTGTTTTCTGCATTTATGATTCCACTCAAATGTTGACTGCATGATCAATACCTAGTTTAATCTTGTTTTAATGCATGTTCAAGTATGTTACTGAGTAGATGTAGATGTTTGAGTAGCCTATTTGTAGTCTAGTACTTAATCACTAGCTTAATTTTTATTCCTAGTTGCTTAATAACAGTCATTGTAGCTTAATAGAGCATTTAGAGTGTTAAACTGTTTCATAGCTTGAATTTAGTTTTTATCCATTACATTTCAGTCAATAAACTTGGTTTGATATCTGTCTTTAATCATTTCAGCTTTAAACTCAAATCTCTTTTACAAAGTTCAATCAGTTCAGCTAAACTAGTGTTTGGGAGTAGGATTTCATATGTGTTCAAGTGTTGGTAGTTGGTCAATTCTGGTTCTAGTTCATTCAGTAAGTCAAGGCAAACTAGTTTACAAAGTTTTCAGGTCAAGTTTGTAGTCAAACAGGCAATTGGCATACTAAAAAGTTTGGGTCAGCTTTGAATAAACTTGATGTATTGATTCTCAAATCATTGCCATCTCTTTGTTTCTTGATGAATTTTCCTGAAATTTGTTTCTAGCTCTAACTCAACATATGAAGTTTAAGCCTTAAGCACAAAATTCTACAGTATTCAGAGATAAGCTAGAAATAAGCACTTGTTTCAACCTTTGAGCAAATGCAATTCTCTGTGATAAAAAGCTTTACTGATTTCTCATTCCAGCATATCTACTTCACAAACTTGCCCATTTTCTTTCACAAATCTCTTTAGAAAGTGTTCCTGGTTAAGTTTTGAAAATTTCAACCTTTTGGATTTTTGGTCAACAAAAGTCAACATAAGCTCAATTTAGCTTATTTTCATTTTCTGAGCTTATTAATGGATCATATTTGATAAGACAAGACTTCCCCTTCTTCTTTTGAGCTGATTAACAGGTTTTTGCATTAAAATCAAGTTGTGGACGTTTAGCTTATTGGGTAGCTTATTTTTTGCTTATTAGAAATAGCTTATTAGAGTTTTAGGGAGTTTCAGCTTAATTCCTGTTACTAGTCTAGCTGTATTGCAATTTTAAGCCTTTTAAGACTTGTTTGAGCTTATTTGGTTAAGAAACGAGCTTATACGAGCTTATTTACTTCCCTAGCCCGTTTTTGGTGAAATTAAATTGGAAATTGCACACAGGTCCTTGGTTTGTTAAACAGTTACATCTTTAGCTAATTTTTCCTAATCTTTAGAGTTTGTTAGGTTAAGTCCCTTTAATTTCAGATTAGTTAAAAATTGGTTAGTTAGTTTTCAAAAGTAGTTAAAGTTAGTTACTTTGTTAGTTAAATTTTCACAATTAGTCCATTTTGTTATCTGTTTTTACATAAATAGTCCTTAGACTTTTAGACTTTGTATTTTTGGCATTTAATTTTCATAGAATTTACATTTTCAGTCCTTTCATTTTATAGAATTTACATTTGTGATTTTAATTGAATAAAAATGTGGTATTTGACAATTTATTTTACGGTTACATAGTTAATATTTTTCATTTCTATTTGATTGTTGAATTAGACGTAGAATATCCAAATACCTTTACCAACCAAAAACAATTATAAACTCGATCTTGTTAGGACTTTCAATTTGTTAAGAACTGAGAAAACGAACTTCAACTATACACATTTGAGAATATCCAATCGCTTCTTTGACTTTACGAGAGACTATCGATTGACGGTTTTCATTGGCTTTTGGGATCCGTTCACCTCGTGAACGTTATTTTTACGTATCATAAATAAAAAAATAAAAATAATCAAAAATATAAAAATACATAAAAACTAAAAAATTAACAAAACAATTCTTTTCCTAAAGAATTGACCAAAAAAATAAAAAATCCAAAAAGCAATCTTTTTCCTAAGAGATTGCACCCAAAAATATATATTATTAGATTCTCTCGGTTTTTATGTACATATAGTATTTTCTCTTAAAAACCAATAAATACAAAAATATTTTCCATATATTATTATAAGTAAATACGTATACGTATAAGAACAACCAATTCACATATTCTCCATAAGTATTGCCAAGGCAATACACCGTGTTGAGGGGCGTTCCGGTCCTTGACACGTGTATCGATCAAACAAAATAAAGAAAGAATAGATAAATACTTCCAATAAGCAACAATTCGAAGAATACAAACAATTAAGTGAATAGAAAGGCGATGTGCTATAAAATGCCATCTAAGGGTCAATAGGTACTTAAGTGATTCGCGCCACCTAACCCCCCGTTCACTTGTGAGTATTCTAAGAAGGAAGGCTTCATTGGGGGTCTTGCACCCAAGTAGTACATACGTATATTATTATTTTCTTGTGGATATTTCATACTGAAACTCGAAGGGGATAATCCTTTTCTCTTCAAAGTCACACGAGAGCTTCTCTCTCATTCCTCGTATTGAGTTGCATGCTCACTCGCGGGTGTGCACAAATACCGATTGGTGTACAACCCCTTCCTCCGAAAAGGAAGAAAAATAGAAAGAGTAGGAACACCACCGTCCATCAAGCCGATCACGAGAATCTTGCTTTGATTCATCCACAACAAGAAGCCATGGCCAGAGTTGATACTCGTTCTTTGATGGAACGATTGCAATCCAATGTTCACGGATATGCCGATGCTATCAAGATACCCGATATTCCCGCAAACACATTTGAGCTAAAAACGGCTAAGATTAACTTGGTTTCAAACACACCTTTTTATGGAAACAAGAATGATAATCCTCATGATCACCTTAAGAGATTTCTTGCTCTTTGCAATACCATTAAGTATAATGGAGTTCCCCATGATGCCATTAAGTTGATATTGGTGCAATTTTTCACTAGAGGGTCCGGCTAAGCATTGGTTAGATACACAACCACCCGATAGTATTACCACATGGGATGGTTTCACTACCAAGTTTTTGAACAAGTTCTTTCCCCCATCTAAGACCACGGCTTTGAGGAACTTAATTATAGGCTTTCAACAAAAACCTAGTCAAACCTTTAGTGATGCTTGGGAGGAGTATAGAGAGTTATTGAGGAGATGCCCTAACCATGGATTGGATGAAGTTCACCAAATCAATACTTTCTACAATGGCCTTAAACCTCATCACCAAGACTCACTCAATGCTTCCACGGGAGGGAATATTCTTCTTAAATCCGTTCAAGAGGCTTGGGATATTATTGAGACTAAAGCAATGGTGCAAATCAATACACAATTTGATGAAAGAGTCCATGTCATTCAAGAAGGAAGTTCTAAACCATTGGAGACTCAACTCACTTCATGCATTCAAGCCTTGACTCAAGCTTTAAAGTAAAATCAAACAATCATGCAAAACACTCAAAAGATGCAAGAAACAATGATGAATGACTTTATGAATCTTTCTATGGGCAATCATTCCACAAATGATGTGCATGCCATTAGTCTTTCATGTGAGACTTGTGGAGGTCCACATTCCTATCAACAATGTGATAAGGTGCAAGGTTATCAAGGGGAATGTTATGCTTGCCAAGAGAAACATCGTGAACATTTCAAGCCAAATATCAATCCCAATAACCTTTCTTACAAGTCTCAAAATTACCTTACTCCACCGGAATTCCCACCTCAACCACCCACCCAACTTCAAAAAATCCTCCTCAATTGTTACAAAGGAATCAAGGTCCAAAACCACATTACCAAGGGAATAACTACAAGACACCTAACAATTTTCAACATCAAGGAAATAACTTTTATCCACCACATCAAGGATTTAATCAACCACTTCCACCCTTCCCAAATCAAGGATATTCTCAAATTCCCAATCAAGGTTACCCTCAATCTCAAATCAAGGATATGGGCTACATGAGACTCATGAGTATGTTGAGAAGAGAATTCGTGAAAGTGAAAAGAGAATGAATGACCAAATGAAACTTGCAATGGATGCACAAACCAATAGGCTTTTAATGACATTCAATCAAAGACAACAAGGAGCTTTACCATCTAACACACAAGCAAACCCAAGGGAAAATGTCAATGCTATTACAACAAGGAGTGGAAAGTCAACAAAGGATCCTTCACCTTCTAAACCTCCTATTGTTAAACCCACTTTTGTTCCTTCATGTGACAAGCCTTCTACATCTACTTCACCACCTCAAAATGCTCCCATTTAATCAAACACACCTTCTCAACCTATTCCTACTTCTCCTCTACCTTCCACAACTCCCAATGAAGAAGCTATCAAAGACAAATCTTCCACTACAACACCTACACCTAAACCAACTCTTCCTTATCTTTCAAGGTTGAAAAAGGACAAGTTAAAGAACAAGGATGATATCCAAGTCTCAAATTTCTTAAGGGTGTTCAAGCAACTCAACATAAACATATCCTTTACGGAAGCTCTTGCTTACATGCCAAAGTTTGCTAAGATGTTCAAGGATTTACTCTCCGACAAGAAAAATTGGTTGATTTGCCCAACACATCCTTTAATGAAAATTGTTCCGCCGTGATACTTAAAACCTTGCCAACAAAACTTAGAGATCCGGGGCGCTTCTTGATACCTTGTAATTTTCCCAGTGTGGAAAATTACATGGCTTTGGCGGATCTAGGGGCACGCATTAACCTCATGCCTTTATCGATTTGGAAAAAACTCTCTCTTCCCGAGCTCACTCCCACTAGGATGACCCTTGAGTTAGCCAACCGAATCATAGCTTACCCCATAGGTACCGCGGAGGATGTGTTTGTAGGTATGGATAAGTTTACATTTCCGACCGACTTTGTAATGGTTGATTATGACATGGATCCTAGAGTTCCTTTGATTGTTGGTAGACCGTTTTTGAGAACGGGTCGTACTTTGATAGATGTGGCGAAGGGAGAACGAATTATGAGAGTAGAGGATGAGAAAGTGGTGTTTAAGTTAGGGAAAGTTTGTGATAAAAAAGAGGTTAAGGAGTCTAAACCTTGTGAGACTATTAACATAGTTGATGTGCTAGATGAGGTGTGTGATGAGCACTTTCATGATGCTTGCAAGAGTACTAGTGAGGTTATGCCCCATGTTGAAACCATGGCCTCAATTGCTCCCTCCTTAACACCTTTTGGAGAGAGTGATTTCCTCTTGGAGGAATTTGAGTCCAACTTTCTTGGTGATGATGATTCTCCCATTAATTGGGAAGAAGATATTCTTACTATTCAAAAGTTGATCAATGAGGACCCTATTCCCTCCCCCATTCCACAAGAAGTTACCAATGATGTTCAGTCCATAGTAAAACCTTCCATAGAGAGTCCACCTCCAATTGAACTTAAGGACCTTCCATCTCACCTAGAGTATGCTTTCTTAGAGGGAAAAGACCAATTACCCGTGATAATTGCTAAAGAGTTGAAAGAGGATGAGAAGGAGAAACTCATTGAAGTCCTTAAGAAACACAAGAAAGCCTTAGCATGGAAAATATCCGACATAAGGGGAATTGATCCACATTTTTGTACACACAAAATCCTTATGGAGGATGATTACAAACCCGCCATTCAAAGTCAGCGAAGGGTTAACCCAAAAATCCATGAGGTCATTAAAAAGGAAGTGATCAAACTCCTTGATGCGGGCATGATTTACCCCATTTCCGACTCTCCATGGGTTAGCCCGGTACAGTGTGTTCCAAAAAAGGGTGGAATCACCGTAGTACCTAATGAGAACAATGAGCTTATTCCTACGAGACTTGTTACCGGTTGGAGAGTTTGTATTGACTATAGGAAGCTCAATGAGGCTACTAGGAAAGACCACTTCCCATTACCGTTTATGGACCAAATGCTTGAACGCTTAGCGGGAAATGAGTACTATTGCTTTCTTTATGGCTTTTCGGGTTATTTCCAAATACCCATTGACCCTAAGGATCAAGAAAAGACCACATTCACTTGTCCCTACGGTACATTTGCTTACAAGAGGATTCCTTTTGGCTTATGTAATGCACCGGGGACATTTCAAAGGTGCATGATGGCGATTTTCCATGATATGATAGAGCAAATAATGGAGGTTTTCATGGATGACTTTTCTGTCTTTGGAGATTCATTTATCTCATGCCTCACCAATTTAGAACGAATGCTTAAGCGTTGTGAGGAAACACGTTTAGTGCTTAATTGGGAAAAATGTCACTTTATGGTGAAAGAGGGAATTGTTTTAGGACACAAAATACCAAATAAGGGATTAGAAGTGGATCGAGCTAAAATTGATGTGATTGCTAAGCTTCCCCCACCCACTACGGTCAAAGGTGTAAGGAGTTTCTTAGGTCATGCGGGGTTTTATAGGCGCTTCATACAAGATTTTTCTAAGATAGCTAGACCGATGACTCACCTCTTGGAAAAAGAGGCTCCTTTCATTTTCAACCAAGAGTGTTTGGAATCTTTTGAGACTCTTAAGGAGAAATTGACAAAGGCTCTCGTTTTGGTTTCTCCAAATTGGGAATTACCTTTTGAGCTTATGTGTGACGCTAGTGATTATGCGGTGGGGGCCGTCTTAGGACAAAGAGTGAATAAGCATTTTCAACCTATACACTATGCGAGTAAAACCATGACCGGTGCACAACTTCATTATACTACCACGGGAAAAGAGTTGCTTGCTATAGTCTATGCTTTTGAGAAATTTAGACCATACTTTGTGCTATCTAAAACCATAGTGTATACGGATCATTCCGCTCTCAAGTTCTCATGACAAAACAAGATGTTAAGCCTAGGCTTTTGAGATGGGTTTTGTTGCTTCAAGAGTTTAAGATAGAAATTCGAGATAAGAAAGGGGCCGAGAATTTAGCGGCGGATCACTTGAGTAGACTTGAGCATCCTTTTCAAGGAGATTTTCCTAATAAAGAAATCAATGAATCCTTTCCATTAGAGGAGCTCATGTCTATCTCTTCCCAAGAGGATGCCACCCCTTGGTTTGCGGATATAGCAAACTATCTTGTGGGGAATGTGCTTATTGAGGGTCTTACTTTCCTACAAAAGAAGAAATTTCTTAAGGAAGTTAAGTATTACTTTTGGGATGATCCTTATCTTTTTAGGCAATGTGCGGACCAAATCATTAGACGGTGTGTAGATGGGCCCGAGGCATTTAAAATTTTAGAAGCATGTCATAAAGGACCTACGGGTGGACATTTTGGGCCCAACTATACCGCCAAGAAAGTCTTTGATTCGGGTTACTATTGGCCTTCCATTTACAAAGATGCCCAAGAGATGGTGAAATTTTGTGATGTGTGTCAAAGACAAGGAAAAATTACGCAACGTGATGAGATGCCACAAAGTTTAATTCAAGAGTGTGAGATTTTTGATGTATGGGGCATAGATTTTATGGGACCTTTTCCATCTTCTAAGGGAAACAAGTATATACTTGTGGCGGTGGATTATGTGTCTAAATGGGTTGAGGCTATAGCCTTACCTAATAATGATGCTAGAGTTGTTGTGAAGTTCTTAAAGCAATTGTTTGCTAGATTTGGTGTACCTCGGGCCATCATAAGTGATCGTGGTACGCACTTTTGTAATGATAAATTCATGAGAGTTATGAAGAAATATGGAGTTAATCATAGACTTTCTACCGCGTATCACCCTCAAACCAATGGTCAAACCGAGGTCACAAATCGTGGTTTAAAGAGAATTTTAGAGAGAACGGTGGGAGAGCATCGAGCTTCTTGATCGGATAAGCTTGATGATGCTTTGTGGGCTTTTAGGACGGCTTTTAAGACACCAATTGGTTGTACCCCTTATAGGCTTGTCTATGGAAAAGCGTGCCACCTCCCATTTGAGTTAGAACATAATGCATCTTGGGCTCTCAAGTGGGCTAACTTTGATTTAAACCAAGCCGGTTCACATAGGAAAGATCAACTTAATGGGATGGATGAATTGAGAGCCAATGCCTATGAGAATTCTTTGCTTTACAAGGAAAAGACTAAGAAATTGCATGATGTTAAGATCAAGAACCGTGAGTTTAAAGTTGGAGAGCCGGTTCTCCTCTTTAACTCAAGGTTGAAACTTTTTGCGGGCAAGCTTAAGTCGAGATGGTCCGGTCCATTCACTATTGCCCAAGTGTTTCCATATGGAACTATTGAGTTGTCACAACCCGATGGTCCAAATTTTAAAGTGAATGGTCACCGTGTGAAACATTATTTTGGGGAGGACATTTCCGTTTAAATGGTCCAAGAGATCCCCATTTTCCCCATGAATTAATTCATTGAGGGAAGAGTCGAGCTAGAGACTCCTTAACTCAAGCATCGTATAACTAGGTTTAGAGTGTTGTAGGTTAGAAATAAGGGTATAGAATTGAGGATAAGTGTAGGGGGAGACCTTCTTTTGTCTTAATATTGTTTGTAGGGTTGCTCACTCATTTCATGCCTTGGAGCTTATGGAGGAGGCCCTTGTATCTGGTTCACTTCGTGACTATTATGATCTTTTATAGACACCTTGTGCTTAAACATGAATTCACCAATAGTTGATTTTTCCTTAACTTGGGTTAAGCAAAGTCTTTTCATTGTCATAAGTGTAGGGGAATTTTTTATACTTCCATGCTCTTAAACATTAAGGACAATGTTTAGCTTAAGTGTAGGGGGGTCTTCTATCGAAGTGACCTTACCTAGAACTTGTCATTAATCTTCATGATAACATGGAAAATTAATTTTTCAAACATTTTTCAAATTTTTGATCTACTTTGGCCACCAAAAATATGTATTCATAATTTTTGCATCAATCATTTTTCATTTGCATAATACATTTGCATTGTATGAATTTCTTCTTTTATTTTGCATCAAAATATATAAAGAGAAAAAAATATATAATAAAAATATGGTTTTACAAGTTTAGACTTCTTTGACATATTAGGCCCGCCATGGATATTATGACTCAACCCGAGTTTTCTTATCTTATCACTCTCTAGCTAGTATCCTTAACCATGTAGTCCTTCATTGGTCTATTAGGCTAAGCATCCACCAATCTCATTCTTTGAGATTTTAAATTTGTGGAGAATAGGAAATGATAGAGTTGAAGCAAGTATAAAAGGGCTAGATAAACTTCATGATAATTACTTGTGGCTAAACCCTTCTCTTCTTTATCTCTATTTTCTTCGAATGTATATATGTTAATAAATAATCAAGAACGGTTTTAATCGGTTTGTAATCTCTTATGCATTTTTGTCTAATCATTCATGGTTGGTATAAGTACGTCTTAAGATTCTAAGTTAGAACGTTTTATGTGTACTAGACTTATGTCATGCTTAATATTTAGCGGGTGTTTTTCCTTTTATTCTTTTCAACTTTCTTTGTGAGGAATAAAGAAAAATAAGAGGGGCTTATAAAAAAAATGAGTGGCTAGAAAAAAAAGAGAAAAAAATAATAATTATACAAGACTCCCAAGATGGGCAATGTGGTGTTAATTATAGTGACTATTGAATTCCAATATTACCTTGACGGGTTGCGGGGATTCGACAGATTGCTCCAATCCAATATTACCTTGACGGGTTACGGGGTTGAAGATACAAAGTCCCAAAAAGGCGGCGGATGTAAATTATTGCGTGAGTTTTAATTTTCTTTCCTTAGCGAGTGTGTAGCTACTTATGAAAGCATGACATGAGGATTTTTCACATAAGGCGAATGACTTGTTACTCTTGAAACGGACTTATATTAATTGTGAGCGGTTTTTCAAGTAATGGATGAGAGGATTACTTAGGATTAAAACCGTGCTTCCTTATTTTTTTGATTTTGCATTTCTTATACTTCACGTTTGAAATAATGAAAAATTTGCCCACAAGCAATTTGCTCAACTAATAACCGGTTCTACAATTAATTGTCATGAATAAGTTGATGCACTTTTGACTTGTGAATACAATGATCCAATTTTTAAGCTTGGTATGGGGAAAGTGAAACTTGAGGGTGATAAGTGTCCATGGTACCCAAGCCCTAATCAAAGTCATTGAATTCTTTATGAGTTATTTCCATCAAAACAATTTCAAGAAAATCCAAAAAGATATAAATAGAATTAATTATTGTGCATTGCATTGTTAAAAATCAAAATCATGCATCATATAGTGTAGAGTAGTGTAGATGCATTCCATAATGGCAAAGGTGGACTAATTATGAGGAGAATGTAAATTTGTGCTTTAAAATATAGCATTGCATGAGGACATGACAATTTTCAAGTGTAGGGGATTTGATATGAGCAAAAACTCATATCAATTAATCAACAAATCACCCTAAAACACATAACAAATACCTAACTTTTGTGCTATAAAAGCAGTATTATGTGGTATGTTCTATGTTTTTGAACAAATAGGTAAGAAGGGTGCATTTTCAAGCAAACAAGGAGAAAATCAAGCTTAATTGGATGAAAAAGACAAAGAAGGATCAAGAGTGACAAGACTTTGAAGACAAAGGACCTATCTTGACAATCTGCCAAAGATGAAGGACCAAAAGTGTAAATTTGTCAAAGTCAAGATCAAAGTCAAACATGATCAATAATGAAGTCAACCAAGTCAAAGGGCTTAAATGTTCAAAAATGCAAGTGGAAAGACTGAAATTGTTAAAGAAATGAATATTCTAGCTCAAAATACCAAACTGCCAAGTACAAGGACCATTTATGCCAATTTTTGAAAAACATTTGTGCTTGATCCGTGTGAAGAAGAATAAACCAATGAGAAGCAAGAATACCAATCACTTGGATTGCCACCTGGCCACTCACAACAGCCAAATAATTAATTACAAGATCCCAACAGTGCAACGCACTACTTCTATTTTCAACCAATCAGCTTTCGCCATGCAATAATACTTTTATCCAATATGGATTGTGATCTGTGTGCTTCCCTCTCCACCAACCACAACCTGCCACGTGGCCATCTTCTCCAAACAAAATTTCCAGAAACGGGATTTAGCTAGAGGGCATTTCAGAAGGAGTTATAAACATGAAAGTTGTTCAAAATCAAGAGACGAATTCATCCCAACAACTCAATTAACATGAAGGCAACTCAATCAAAAATCCCTAATTAAGTTCTTCACCTGCAAATTTCACTTAGCAGAACTGGGACACGTGGAGCTCAATGATTGGCTTGGACACGTCACTCTCCCCAACAACTTCACTTTCTCATTCTATAAATAGGGTAGCAGGCTCTCATTTGTACATAGTTAGCTAGTGTGAAAACAGACACACTAGATTTTTTCTCTCTCTCTCATTTTTGTTAGCAGTTAGTATATAACAACTCTCAAGAGCCTGACAACCTCTTGAGAGTCTGTTAATTAGTTGTAACTACCCTTATAACTACCTTTCCCATTAATTCAATAAAAAATCAAATTTCCCTCCAATTCTCTTACTGTTCTTCATTACTATTCAGACGCCATTGTTACTGTTTGTTTCTGGTGATCATAAGTGATCATTAGAAGCCTTGTTGAAGATTGTTGCTGTTCATTTCATCCAGTAGCTGTTTTCTTTGTTTTGATCATTGCAATTGAAGAATTTGGTAGAATTTGAAGGTCTTCATTTCAACAATGGAGGTTAAGAGTTGATAGCTGTTGATTGGTTGTTGATTGGTAGATACTAGTGCTAAGGTGGTGGTTTAGCACTAGCTAGATAGATCAACGCTACTCTACTCCCCAAAGGAGGCCTAAGCTAAAAGGTTTTTGTTTTCTGCATTTATGATTCCACTCAAATGTTGACTGCATGATCAATACCTAGTTTAATCTTGTTTTAATGCATGATCAAGTGTGTTACTGAGTAGATGTGGATGTTTGAGTAGCCTATTTGTAGTCTAGTACTTAATCACTAGCTTAATTTTCATTCCTAGTTGCTTAATAACATTCATTGTAGCTTAATAGAGCATTTAGAGTGTTAAACTGTTTCATAGCTTGAATTTAGTTTTTATCCATTACATTTCAGTCAATAAACTTGGTTTGATATCTGTCTTTAATTATTTCTGCTTTAAACTCAAATCTCTTTTACAAAGTTCAATCAGTTCAGCTAAACTAGTGTTTGGGAGTAGGATTTCATATGTGTTAAAGTGTTGGTAGTTGGTCAATTCTGGTTCTAGTTCATTCAGTAAGTCAATGCAAACTAGTTTACAAAGTTTTCAGGTCAAGTTTGTAACAAACAGGCAATTGGCATACTAAAAAGTTTGGGCCAGCTTTGAATAAACTTGATTTCAGAAAGTATTGATTTTCAAATCATTGCCATCTCTTTGTTTCTTGATGAATTTTCCTAAAAAAAATTTCTAGCTCTTACTCAACATATGAAGTTTAAGCCTTAAGCAGGAAATTCTATAGTATTCAAAGATAAGCTAGAAATAATCACTTGTTTCAACCTTTGAGCAAATGCAATTCTCTGTGATAAAAAGCTTTACTGATTTCTCATTCTAGCTTATCTACTTCCCAGACTTGCCCATTTTCTTTCACAAATCTCTTTAGAAAGTGTTCCTGGTTAAGTTTTGAAAATTTCAACTTTTTGGATTTTTGGTCAACAAAAGTCAACATAAGCTCAATTTAGCTTATTTTCATTTTCTGAGCTTATTAATGGATCATATTTGATAAGACAAGACTTCCCCTTCTTCTTTTGAGCTAAGTAACAGGTTTTTGCATCAAAATCAAGTTGTGGACGTTTAGCTTATTGGGTAGCTTATTTTGTGCTTATTAGAAATAGCTTATTAGAGTTTTAGGGAGTTTCAGCTTAATTCCTATTACTAGTCTCGCTGAATTGCAATTTTAAGCCTTTTAAGACTTGTTTGAGCTTATTTGGTTAAGAAACGAGCTTATACGAGCTTATTTTGTTCCCTAGCCCGTTTTTGGTGAAATTGAATTGGAAATTGCACATAGGTCCTTGGTTTGTTAAACAGGTACATTTTTAGCTATTTTTCCTAATCTTTAGAGTTTGTTAGGTTAAGTCCCTTTAATTTCAGATTAGTTAAAAATTGGTTAGTTAGTTTTCAAAAGTAGTTAAAGTTAGTTACGTGGTTAGTTAAATTTTCACAATTAGTCCATTTTGTTATCTGTTTTTACATAAATAGTCCTTAGACTTTTAGACTTTGTATTTTTGGCATTTAATTTTCATAGAATTTACATTTTCAGTCCTTTCATTTTATAGAATTTACATTTGTGATTTTAATTGAATAAAAATGTGGTATTTGACGATTTGTTTTACGGTTACATAGTTAATATTTTTCATTTCTATTTGATTGTTGAATTAGACGTAGAATATCCAAATACCTTTACCAACCAAAAACAATTATAAACTCGATCTTGTTAGGACTTTTAATTTGTTAAGAACTGAGAAAACAAACTTCAACTATACACATTTCACCAAGCATTAATGTTTAACACTTTGAGAATATTCACACATTAATACTTAGAACTTATTGAATCAAACAGCTGTGACTGTATTCATAAGTTAGGTTATTTAGTTGTTCAAAGTGTGCACAACACATTGTCATCAAACGGTGTTATCCATAACACTTGTAATTCTTTATTATACAATAATAAGTATTACGTTTGAAAATAATTACGTGTGTTGATTAGTCAAGTTTAGTGTTTCTAACATTGATTAGGGACTTTCAATTTGTATAAGAGCGGTGTTTAATATTAAAACCTTCAAGAAACATCGTTCTAAGTTTTATAATCAAGATCCACCATGCCGGAAACAACCAATCCACCACCATTATCTTCTGGGAACAACAACAACAATGCACCACCAACTTCACCTAGACTCACTCCTCCACCTCCTAATGAAGATGATCTACCTCAACTTCTTGACTCAAGAGGCGGATCACATGTCACCAGCGTACCAGTCTTTGATGAAGAAGATTTTGCTAGTTGGAAGAGTCAATTCCTCGTGTATCTCGATGGACTTGAACCATTTCTTCTAGAAATTCTAGAAAATGGTCCTTATGTTCCCATGGCGCTTACCTCTACTGATGATAACCCTCTTCCTAAACCTCTCAAACAATGGACTCCAGCTGATAGGAAATTGGCAAACCAAGATAAACGTCTCAAAAGCATCATCATATCCTGTCTTCCCAAACACATCATGAAGTCTGTCATTCAGTGTCCCACAACCAAACAAATGTGGACAGACCTTATCCTTGGTCATGAAGGACCCTCTGAAACCAGAGAAACCAAGATTCAGGCACTCAGACTTTAGTTCAATGCTTTCAAGACACTTGAAGGTGAAAAGGTTCAACAAACATATACAAGGCTGAAGACTCTTCTCAATAACCTTGCTATGAATGATGTCACCATTGGTCAAGCTGAGATTAATGCCACATTTGTCAACAGCCTTCCAAGAAAATAGCTGAGTATGAATCAGACTCAAAGAGCCAGTAACTCAATTAAGAATGACACCTTAGCTCAGCTTTATGGAAAGTACAATTATGAAGAAGGGCTGATTGGTACTATATACAAATCAGAGACAGAAAGATTTGTAGTTCAAGGAGCAACTTCCAAAGCCTTGATCTCTACCCCACACCCTCATGACAGCGACTTTGATGTTGAAGAAGACACACGCAGCAACCAAGAGTTCTTGATAGGCCTTAATGATGAATTTCATGAAAGAGCTTTGCTAGCCAATCAAAGAAGATTCTATAAAAGATCAGGGAGAATAGGATCAGCTAGCAAACAAACCAACAGATCAAAAGAAACTTGCTTTGCCTGTGGAAAACTTGGACGCTTCCAAAAAGACTGTCCTTCCACAAAGACATCCTCACCTTCTTATCCATCATCATCCACCAAACCTTACAAGTTCAAATCATAACACAACAACTCATCTCACCAATTCAACTCCTCAAACAATGAGAAGGAGGATTACAAGAACAAGTACAAGGCACTTAAAGCTGAGTTAGAACAGATGAATTTGAAGCTTGAAGCTATGTCTAAGAAGAAAGGGGGTGATAAAAAGATAGAAAAAGGGTTAGTAGCTGAAGCATATGATTGGAATGATGAGCCGCTGACTTCAGATGAGGAAGATACTACTAGAGTCAGGGCTTTCATGGCTATAGCTGAGGATGAGCCAGCTGTTGGGAAAGGTGATGCAAGATCAGGACAATGGGTTGACAGCACAATGAAAAAGGTACACAGGCTTTTATCTATGTCTGATAGTGATGAACGCAAACATGTCCTTGATTACACCATTGTTGATTTGCACTTTGTTGAGGAACAAAGAAAGAACTTGCTTGATAAGTTTCACTCTGTTGAAAATGAACTGTTAAATGCTAAATCTGAATGGGAAACTCTCAAACGGGTTAATTTAGAAAAAAATATCCATTCAAAATGAAGTCAATAGGTTAACCTTGAAAAATAGTGCCTTAAATGATCAAGTATCTGAATTAAACAAGGTTATTGAAAAATGGCTATACAGTAGGTTCACTATAGATCAATTGCTTAATGATGAACTGCCTGCTGATATTAAAAGGGATGTCTCTTCTAAGAAAAATAAGCTGAAAATTCTCACCAAACCCAAAGAGATTGTTTTTAAATATACAGAGACAATTCATATGTCAGATCTCATTTTGACTGATGATCCTGTCTTTGAAGATGTGGCTGAATTACCACCATTACCCAAACTCTCAGGAGTTGAACCCAATAGTTCCTCTAGAGGAGCTAAGGGTGAACCTAAAACAGATGTTGAGAAACCACCAGCTAAAATATTTTTTGTACCTGCAAAACAATCTGTTAAGAAAGTTGCCTTTAAGCCTGTCTCAACAAAATCTGTGAACAAAGTTGATTCCTCAACTGAAGAACGCCTGTTGTCATTGATGAAAGAAGTAGAACTCTTAAAACAACACATTAAGCCTTCCGCTGAATGCTCTACTTCTCGTGAACCTAAGTCTGTTCTAGGTGAACCCAAGGGTGAAAGGTTAGTCAAACCTTATTGCAATATCTGTAAAATGTAACACTCTCAATTTTCGTATCGGTACAGCGGAAGGGTCTTTTAGAGTGTTACGGGATAGTACAATAACTCCAATCATAGACAACACATAAAAATGGTTGTACAAGGTTCAACATACATTCATTCGATAAAAAGTTTTAAAGTGTACAACAGGTCCCAAATTATACAGGTCATTAAGTTTACAAAACATAGATCAAATGAACATTTTTAATATTATGTGGGCCATTAGAGTCGATCTCCATCCGGATTACCTTCAAGCACCTGAGATAAAAACATGCAAAAATCATATCAGCGAATGCCGAGTGAATTCATAGAGTTTAATAAAACCATTATATAAAACAATCGTTGAAATCAGAACACAAGTATAATATCGAAAGTAAGTCCTCGTATTGCTAGTCAGGCAATATATAAATCAAAGCATACATCTTAAACCGTCCATGAGACCGTAGCCTCAATATTACCATTATAGGTTGATGAGATTGCATTTATACATGATCTCATCGTTCTTTTCGGGCTTTAAATGCATATAAATGTCATAAAATACCATATATTGTGCTTGTATTTGTTTACTTGTGTTTTAGGTATGGATATCGTGAAAAAGATTAAAGATCACAAGAAACAAGGAAAAACGGACACGAGAAACAAAGCCGTACAAAGAACCGGGCCCTAGATCATGATTTATCCAACAAATACCCTTGAAGACTTGAAGATATGCAAGATTGATCCTCAAAGAATGAAGAAATGACATTTAAAACCCTTGTGAATTCATAATTACAAGTTTGGTCCCTTAAGTTTGTCAAAATTACACAAATGGTCCTTTAACTTTGAAGAAATGGCAAGTTTAGTCCCTCAACAATTCTAAATTTCCAAATATGGTCCCTTATGAAGTTAAAGTTACATTGAAGACCTTTGAAGATCAACAATGTCCAAGATCAGTCCTTAAACTATCCAAAAGTGGCAAAAACAACCCTTGTAACCCTTTTTCCAAAGTTGGTGTCAAAAGTGTAAAGGATGGAAAGTTTATAACAAAGGAAATGAGTTTTGTTACTGAATAAACACGTTTTACCCATTTTGCCAAAAACCAAGGACTAAAAGTGAGCAAGTGAAACATTTAAACCAAGAAATGCGCCAAACAGACAAGTTTCCCCCAAATTCAGATCAAACTCACCACTGTTCACCTTTTCACCACCCATAAATTACTTCACTTAAATAAAGGGTAATTTTCAATTACCCTAGCACATGTGTGATTCACACATCCAGAAACTCATCCCACATCAAAACCCTCACTCCCACTCACCATGGACCCCACCTCCAATTCCGTTTCAACCAATCATGTGACAACTTCACCTCCAAGTTAAGCCACGTGTCAAGATCAACAGCCCACACTCTTAGCTTCATCACAAAGCTATTTTAAATGAATGGGGATCATTTTGGACAGCTCACAACCAAGAATCGTCTAGAAGACCTCAATGACATTATAGGAATTTCACTTCTAGGGTTTGTGAATAGTGAATAGCTAGCATTTTCCTATAAATAGACTCCTCAACCTGTGAGAGAGCTTTTGTTCCAGATTTTAGCTTTTAAATCTTTGTAATTCCTTTTTATTAAATAAAGTTTGAATTTTTGAAAATTTTGAATTATCATTTGTTATTTATAAAATTTTGGTATCTGATAAGCTAAAATCTGAGTTCCATATTCATGTTTGAAGGTTTTTGAGGGAAGGTTTTAAGTGATAAAACTTGGGTTTCAAAAATCAGAAAAGTGCTTGTTTATTTGATCTCACCTTATTGTTTGTTCATCTTAGCAGCATTGGAAGCTGGTACTTGTTTTGCTAGTACCTGAGCTCAAACAATCCAGGGCGTGGATGTAGGTCTTGGAGGTTTGCACCTTCTCCTTTTTCATTTTCTCTCTTATTTTTCTGAATTTTGTGATATTTGCATGATTATTGTGGAATCTGTGATTTGATGGTTGATTATTGTTCATCTGGTATTGTTTGATGTTATAGAAGTGTTATTAGCTTGATTTGTGGGTTGAATCTGGATAAGCCTTTGAGTATTTGTCAAAACAAGTTTTTAAGGGGTGTTTGGGTTAACTGCACAAGCAGGTTTTATGGTTTTTTAAGTGGTTGTATTGTGTTGTTTATTGCTGGTATCTGTTTACTTGGTGCTCTTGTTCATCTGTTTGTAGGTTTTGTGGTTTGAAACACTCAAATCCATTAACGGGCTATAAAATCTTTGTTACTTGGTGAAATTGGTTGAAATTTAGAGGACACCTAGATCTAATCATAGACTAGGGTTAACAAGTGTTAAATCTAGGTTAATTACACCAGAGAAAGAGATTTGAAGCATTGAAATTGGATTTAGTTTCTACATATTCACTTTGTCTCTTATCAGTAACTGTATCTGCTTTGATCTTGTTATTTACTTTGATTCAGTGTTTGATTTAAGTTTGTTTGTGCTTATTCATAGTTTATATAGCTTGTGTATTCATCCTGTTGAATTTGGTTGGCTTATTCATGCTATATCTGCTTATTTGTGCATAACTGCTTATTTCCCATGTCTGAGCAATATCTGGTGACTGTTTGATTATTTATGGCTTATTGTGTGAACCAAGTTGTGATTTTCTTGTTGATATTGACTCCTTGTGATTCACTGATCACAAGGGTGCCCTTGTTTCCAATTGAATCCAACTAAATCTCTCTAAAAAGCTTGGTCAAATAGTCAAAGCAGTGGGAACCAGTTCCTACTGAAAGTTCCCCCTGCTAGTGTTAATTGGGTTTCAGCTTATTAATAAGCTATAATAGCTTATTTTAACCAGCAACAACTTGGATTTTGTAATAGGTGCTCATTATTTGACCCATTTGTTCATACTGGAGCATTTGGTGGGTTGACTTTAGGTTTTGACTAGAAAACCAACTTAATTGACTTTTTCATAAGTGCTTATTGGCTTATTATGGCTTATTGGTGCTGCTTATTGGATTTTTGTTGATTGGTTTGGCTTATTGAGTTCATTTGTGACATTTTGCAAGTTGAATCAAGTCCTGAGGTGCCTTATTTCTCAAATCTGACTATTTTGTCGTTTTGTGAAATTGTACTTTGCTTATTTCTGGCTTATTGAGTGTGCTTTTTCAAAATTTCTTTTTACAAATCTCTTAAGCATCCCAAAATAAGGTTGTGTGTCAAATTAGAGCTTATGGCATTAGCTTATTACTTAATGGGCTAAAAAGCCCAATAAGGATAAGCTGTTTCCTTAATAAGCTGTGATAAGCTCACATTCAGCTTTTGGGCCTTTGGAGTTTTGTGTTTAGAATCAAATTTTAAGTCAGATAGGGCTTTTCCAAGTCAATTGGGCCAAGTTTGACTTTTTGGGCTAAAAAGCCCATTTAAGTGGACTGATTTTGGTTTTGGCCCATTTGAGGGCCCAATAGGGGTATTCTGGTCATTTCACTTTCATTTTATGTTTATTTAGGTTAAAATAAACTAGTTTGCAAGTTTTTAGAATTTTTTATAATTTTTGGATTTTTAATATTATTTTAATATTATTTTATTATTATTTTTCAAATTTCACATTTTTCAACTTTTTACATTTTTCTTAGCTTAAATACATTAAAATAGGATTTTTGCAACTCTTAGAAAAATTTTATCATTTTTAGATTAATTTTTATAATTATTATAAGTTTTAATAGTTTTTAAATCATTTTAAATAGTTTTTATTAGTTTAAAAATTTCTAAAAATAGTTTTTAATCTTTTTAGGTCATTTTAGAGGTTTACTAATTGAAAAATCTTTATTTGGGCTTTTTGATAATTTATTTGATTTTTAGGGCTTTAATTAGCATTTAAAAATTGAATATTTAATTATTTAAAAGGTTTGAAGAAGTTTTGATCATTAGTAAACTCTTAGTTTATTTATTTTGATTTTTGGTGAATTTTTGGTAATTTTTAGAATTTATTTTTATTTTTGCATAATTTACGGTTTTACGTTTTGTCGTCGTAGTAATAATTTTCACGTCTTCGTCATCTTCTTTTCTCATCCCTTTCTAACCAATTATTAATCACAAACATTTAACAAGTTTTTCACACACATATACCTCCTTGGGAAACGAACTTCACCTTAGGGTCATTAACACTTGGTTTTTCCTAAAATCATTTGTTCAATACTTACCGCTTTTACGCTCCTTTTCCTAAAGGTCTTAATTTACCACAATCATTTTGGCGCCGCTGCCGGGGAGGTGTGTCGTGATTAATTTGTCTTGTTGTTTTTAATATTAACCATAAATATTATTTATATTAGTAGAAATCTACTAATACGTATTATCGGTTTTCTTGGTTTTTCTTGTGAAATTATTATTACTATATTGTACTAAGTATCACAATCAATACAAAATATCTCCAAAAGTGTGAAAACACAACCTTAATTGGGATTTGATCTCCTAATTATTGTATTCGAATATCAAACAAAAAAGGCAAAAATAGATAAATACTTTCGTGAAGCTCGATTTTGAAAAATACAAACTATAAGGTGGGTATAAGGCGGGTATTATAAAATATACCCTAAGGAAAAAGGCTCTTAAGTGCTTCGCGCCGCCTCGTTTCCCCGCTTGCTTGTGAGTATTTTAAGATTGAAGGCTAATCGAGGGTTTTGCCGCCCAAAGTATTATTACGTATAATATATTTTCTTGGTTTTCTTTGTGATTAAACCCTCTTGAACAATTTGGTTTTCACCAAAGTTCTAAAGTCATTCGAAGGCGTTCACTCCACGTGATCGTTTTCATTCTTTTGAGGCTTCTTTAATCAAGAGTTTGATTCGAGGAGAGATTTGGTAGATTGTTGTCTACGAAGATACACCAAAATCCAAAAAAATTAAAAACAATCAAAAACACAAAAAAAAATTGAAAATTCACAAAACACCCAAAAAGAATCTTCTTTGCTCACCTCCCATTCTTCGTGAAGTTTATGATCACTCGTAATCAAGCAAAACGAGCTCGTAAACGTCTTCAAAAGCCAGCCAATCAAGAGACGTTGATTGAAGAACAAACTCCAATTATTGAACCTATTGTACAACAAGAAGTCGTCATGGCTAATCGTACTATGATGGAGTTGCTACAAGCACCCACCGAGGGTTTTGGAGAGGCCATTGTGATTCCCGCCATCCTTGCGGAGAATTTCGAGATTAAGACGGGTTTAATGTCGATGTTGCAAGCAAATAAGTTTAGAGGTCATGAGAAAGACAAGCCGCACTACCACATTAGGAATTCTAATCGTCTCACCGCTACTAGCAAGTTTAAGGATGTTCCACATGACGCCATTAAGATGATGTTGTTTCCGTACTCGTTAGATGGACCCGCAAAAATTTGGCTTGAGAAAGAACCGCCAAATTCGATTTTGACATGGGGTGATCTCGTTTCTAAGTTTGTGAAAATTTTTTTTCCACCATCTAAAACAACACATTTGAAAAATGAGATTTCACGATTTGTGCAAAGAAACAATGAAAGTTTTTCAATGGCATGGGAACGCTTTAAAGAAATGTTACATAATTGTCCCACCATGATTTTTCGGAATTGCATCAAATTGATACTTTTTATAATGGGCTTAATGATCATGAACGAGATTACTTGAATGCCGCCGCGGGTGGTAATTTTTTTTACAAAACGGTCGATGAGGCTTTAAAGATTATCGATAATAGATCTAAGGTTTATAGCCCTCGTAACACACCGAGTGTTGCCAATTTGGGTTCGTCATCGTCGTCATCATCTCGTAGCATTAATGCCTTACATGATGAAGCTAATGAGGAAAATTGGTTTTTCGATAGATTTGCTAATCTTATGTCTCATTGGAAAGCTCAAGAAGCTTCAAATTCCGCTTCGGTTAAAGCGGTTGCTAAGAGTTGTTTGTCTTGTGGTGGAGCCCATGATCTTTCCGAGTGCATTACCGCGGATGGTAACACTTCGAGCGCTTATGTAGCAACAGGAACTTACAACCAAAACGGTCAAGGTTCCCGCCCAAATCAAGCTCCACCAAATCAAAATACTAATAACTATCGAAACAACAACCAAGGTGGTAATTACCAAGGCAATTCACGTAACTACAACAAGGGGAATTATCAAAGTGGGAATGGACAAGTCACTAATCAAAACCAAAACCATGATTTTCAAAACACTACACAAAGTTTTGAAAATGCTCACACTAAAAATCTTTAAGGAGAATTTTTGGATTATGCTAAAGCAAATGATGCTAAATTTGATAAAATGCAACGTGAGATGATTAGCTTAAGATCCGAGTTGAAAAGCGAGCTTAAAAACGAACTTGCTAATGAACTTAAAACTCATGCAAATAAAATGGAAGGAAATGTTCAACGTCTTCAACAAAATCAACAAAAGATGGAACAAGGACAACATGAGATTAAGCAAGAATTGTTAAAAGCGGATGCTAGGCAATCAAAATTTGAGGACCGAATGGCTAAAATGTTTGAAGCAATCATGTGTAAACCCTCTTCCTCGGGTGGTCTTCCTAGTGATACCATTGCAAACCCGAAGGGAGAAATGAAGGTTATTACTACACGAAGTGGTAAAACATTCAAGGAACCAATCTCTCGTCCAAGTACTTCTACGGAGAAGGAAATCGAGAAAGAGCCCGAGGTGGTGGTCGAAAAGGAGCACATTACAATCCCACGGAGTACCGCTCATACCACACCTACGGTTGAACCAATACCAATAGTGGAACCCGAGATTCCAAGGCCATTGCCTAATGTCCAACCCACACCACCCTTACCTTACCCTTCTAGACGAAACAAAGAGAAATTGCAAGAACGTAACAAACAACAAATCGAGCTTTTTATAAAAATGTTTCAACAAGTGCATTTTGATGTGAGTTTAGCCGACGCGTTGTTGTATATGCCTCGTTTCGCTTCCACTTTTAAAAGTATGATGAGCGATAAGGAAAAGCTTTCAAAGCTTGCTAATTGTTCTTCGGTTTATCTTAACCGCATACCGGAAAAAGTTGGTGACCCCGGAAAGTTTCTCATTCCTTGTGACATACAAGATATGAAAGAATGCCTCGCCTTGGCCGATCTTGGTGCGAGCATTAATTTGATGCCATTTTCTATTTGGAAGTCGCTTTCGCTTCCGGCTCTTATTCCTTCGAACATGTCCATCGAGATGGCCGATCATTCTACGATTTTAGCATGTGGAGTAGCCGAAGATGTTTTCGTGAATGTGGGGAAGTTATACTATCCCGTTGATTTTATAGTAGTTGACATCCCCGCGGATCCTCAAGTTCCTCTAATTTTAGGTCGTTCATTTTTAGACACCTCGAGATCGCTTATCGACGTTCATGCAAGAACTATCACTTTGAGATTCAACGAAGAGGAAGTTGTTATAAACGCTACTCAAAACTCGAAACCTTCTCATGTTTATGCAATCGCTACCATCAATCACATTGACATCGTTGATGTGGTTTGTGATGAGTTTTCACAAGAAGTGTTAGGTTTTTTCGATAGCTCGTCAAGTGGCAATCCCACTATTTTGGATCCGATTCTTGCTAATTCTACACCAAATCTCACTCCATTCCAAGGAGGCGATCTCACTTCAAATGAAATCGACAATGAAGATGAGGTGTTGATTAGTGATGATACTTCTATTCCACCATTTTCTTCCGCCGATGAAAGTTATGAGTGTTGAACCAAAATCTTCAATCGAGGAACCACCTATCCTTGAATTGAAAGATCTTCCTTCTCACCTTGAATACGCATTCTTGGAAGGTGATGACAAGTTGCCGGTTATGATTGCAAGAGGTCTTGCTAATGATGAAAAAACCGAGCTCTTGAAAGTTCTTAAGGCTCATAAAGGGGCAATTGCGTGGAAAATTTCTGACATTAAGGGTATTGACCCAAAATTTTGTACTCACAAGATTTTAATGGAGGAGGACTACAAGCCCACAATTCAAAGTCAAAGAAGGGTGAATCCCAAAATTCACGATGTCATTAAAAAGGAAGTGTTGAAACTCCTTGACGCGGGAATGATTTATCCTATCTCCGATAGCCCATGGGTGAGCCCAATCCATTGTGTCCCTAAAAAGGGAGGAATGACTGTTGTGCCTAATGAAAACAACGAGTTAATTCCCACTCGTGTTGTGACCGGTTGGAGGGTGTGTATTGACTAGCGGAAGTTAAATGACGCCACTCGTAAAGACCACTTTACTTTGCCCTTCATGGATCAAATGTTGGAGCGACTCGCGGCAAATGAATTCTATTGCTTTTTAGATGGTTTTTCCGGTTACTTTCAAATCCCTATCAACCCTCGTGATCAAGAGAAGACTACGTTTACGTGTCCTTATGGAACGTTTGCTTATCGTAGGATGCCTTTCGGACTTTGTAATGCACCGGGTACGTTTCAACGGTGTATGATGGCGATTTTTCACGATATGATCAAGAAGTCGATGGAAGTGTTTATGGATGACTTCTCGGTATTTGGCAATACGTTCACGTCGTGTTTATCTAATCTCGAGCAAATGTTAAAACGTTGTGATGAAACCAATCTTGTGCTTAATTGGGAAAAATGTCATTTTATGTGTAAACAAGGAATCGTCTTAGGACATAAGGTGTCGAAAGCGGGGATTGAGGTCGATAAAGCTAAGGTAGACGTCATCGCCAAGTTACCTCATCCCATAACCGTTAAGGGAGTTAGGAGTTTCCTAGGCCACGCGGGCTTTTATCGTCGTTTCATCAAGGACTTTCCGAAAATCTCTCGACCTATGACACACCTTCTCGAGAAGGATGCTCCTTTTAATTTCAATGAGGATTGTGTTAGAGCTTTCGAAACTCTCAAAAGGAAACTTACCGAAGCTCCCATTCTTGTTGCTCCTAATTGGGAATTACCCCTTGAAATCATGTTCAATGCAAGTGATTATGCTATAGGGGCCGTCTTAGGGCAACATTATGACAAACATTTCCGTCCTATCCACTATGCTAGTAAGACGATGACCGAGGCTCAATTAAAGTACACAACGGAAAAGGAATTCCTTGCCGTGGTCTATGCTTTTGAGAAATTCCGACCTTATCTCGTCTTGACTAAAAGCATCGTGTATACCGACCATTCGGCTATCAAGTATCTCTTAGCTAAGCAAGATGCTAAGCCGAGATTGCTTCGTTGGATGCTCCTCCTCCAAGAATTTGATGTCACCGTGCTTGACAAAAAAGGAGCCGAGAATCTAGCGGCCGATCATCTCTCTCGTCTAGAAGATCCTCACAAAGATGTTTTCGAGAACAAGGAAATCACCGAAACATTTCCTCTCGAGACTCTCGGTGTAGTGAATTCTAAAGACACCACCCCATGGTTTGCCGACATTGCAAATTACCATGCGGGCAATTTCATAATCAAGGGTATGACGACACAACAAAAGCGAAAATTCTTTCGTGACGTCAAGTTCTATTTTTGGGACGACCCTTATCTCTTTCGGGTTTGTGGGGATCAACTCGTTCGACGTTGTGTTTTTGGTGCCGAAGCTTCTAATATCCTTAGAGCTTGTCACGAGGGACCCACAGGTGGTCACCACGGTGCTAATCTCACGGCTAAGAAAGTGTTCGATGTCGGCTTCTTTTGGCCTTCTATCTATCGTGGTGCACACGCACTTGTGAAGTCGTGTGATTCGTGCCAACGTCAAGGAAAATCGTCTCAACGTGATGAAATGCAGCAAAACATAATTCAAGTGTGTGAGATTTTCGACATATGAGGAATAGACTTTATGGGGTCGTTCCCATCGTCTCATGGTAACAAGTATATCCTCGTCGCGGTAGACTACCTTTATAAGTGGGTGGAAGCTAAGGATTTACCTACTAATGATGCTCGTGTGGTAGTGAAGTTTTTGAAGCAACTATTCTCTCGGTTCGGAACCCCTCGTGCTATTATAAGCGATCGTGGAACCCATTTTTGTAATGACCAATTCGAGAAGGTCTTAAAGAAATATGGAGTTACTCATCGTCTTTCTACGGCTTATCACCCGCAAACGAGTGGGCAAGTTGAGGTTTCGAACCGAGCTTTGAAGAGGATTTTAGAGAGGTCAATTGGAGAAAACCGTGCTTCATGGTCCGACAAACTCGATGACTCTTTATGGGCCTTTAGGACCGCTTATAAGACACCTATCGATTGCACTCCTTATAAGTTAGTCTATGGGAAGAATTGTCATTTGCCCATTGAATTGGAGCACAAGGCATATTGGGCCCTTAAGCATGCAAACTTTGACTTAAAGACCGCGGGAGATCACCGGAAAATACAATTGAATGAATTGGATGAATTAAGAGACAATGCTTATGAAAATTCATTGATTTTCAAAGAAAAGACTAAAAAGTTTCATGATGCAAAGATTAAAAACCGGGTTTTTAACGTTGGTGATCAAGTGTTACTTTTTAACTCTCGACTTAAGATATTTTCCGGGAAATTGAAATCTCGTTGGTCGGGTCTGTTCACCATTACACAAGTGTTTCCTTATGGGACCATCGAGCTAGCTCAAGATGATGGTCCTAATTTCAAGGTGAATGGACATAGGCTTAAGCACTACTTTGGTGGAGAAATTCCTTCAATGGTTGACCTCGACCAAGTCACCTTCCCCAATGAAAATTAGCATTAAGGGGATCGAGTCGAGCTCATGACTCGGTAATAAAAAACGTGGTGCCTCGTGGGGGAGATCCCATGCTTATCATTTTATGCTTACTATTCACTAATAAGGGGACTTGTACCCTTCAGACTCGTTGTCTCGTGGTTGTTTGTGATTGTGTTATCTAGATCATCATCATCATCTACGATTGAAGACTCTCGTGTTCGTTTACGTGAGTATCCATCGTTTGCTTGAAGAAGTTTTTCACGAATCCATTGACATATCCTTTATTGTTCTAACAATTATCTTTTAGCATACTTAATAAACGGCTTTAGATATATTGTTGATCAACCTTTCCATGCTAGATCTTAAGCATTCGATTCTTTGTCTCTAGTATGGGGGTGCTCCACCCTTAGACTCGAAACATTGAGGACAATGTTTACTTTTAGTATGGGGGGGTGAATAGGTACTTGCTTTGCTACGCCCTCACGCTTTCCAACTTTCAATGTTTTGTTTTTGTTGCTAATAAGGCTAAAATGGCCAAATTTTAAAAAATTTCTTAGTTTTCATAAGTGTTTTTAAGACACGAATGTATATTTTCCGATGGGTAGAATAAGAGTTAATTTTTGACTTGATGGGCATTTGGAGCCATTTACATTCCTTAACCCGCTCAATTCAAGTTTTGCTAGACTTTTATATAGGGAGATTTAAAACGCGAAAGTCTTAGCTCATTCGGGTTAAGAACAAGAACTTTTCGCAAGTTCCTGTAATTGATCCTAGAAAGTCACTTATCAAGGGAACTATAAAACGCATTCTCTAAACTTGAAAAAGTCCAAGAAAGTGCAAGATCCTATAGGTGGCTTGAAAACCCAAAACTTTGATTTGATATAGTCTTAATGAAGCTAATCCAAATTTTGCTTAATTTTGACTTGCATGGCTAAGTATTCACGAGTCTCTTTAATTAGAGGTCTTTATATAGTGAAGAACGAGAGATGATAGAGTTAGACAAGTGATCATGCTAAACGTAGAACATGAAAATGTTCTTTCAAAAACTCATATGTTTTTAATTGTGGCTTTTTCTTCCCATAAGATCAATGCATTAGGAACAATAATAATTGCAATAAGTAAGGTCGTACGATTTGAAAGGTTACTTAGCCTCTAGCGCAAGATCGTTTAAAAGTTGCTCGGGGTTGAATAGAGTTCATAGCCAAGGCATAACTTATGGAAGCGGGACACGAAGATTGGTGATGATCCAAAAAGGCCCTAACAAGGCATGAGGATCCCTATTTTGTTGCTAAAGATCCAAGATGATGTGAAGTATCATTATTCCTAAATCAATATGAAGGATCGAGACACACGAAGAAAAGCAATTACTCCCTTAAAGATCATGGAGAAAGTCTATCCAAAAAGACCCTAACAAGGTATGAGGATAAATATATCCAAGTCCGAAAAGGAGGCGGATCGTTGTATATCAAAATCCAAAGTAAAGATTGAAGAAAAATGATGAAGTCGTGGTCGAAATATGAAGAATCTCTCAAAAACGTCAAGTGAAGAAATTCCAAATATACGAAGAGAAAACCATAATTTCAAGAACGTCTTCCCAAGGTTTGAAGTATAAAGTACATGCCAAATATCGGTCCGAGAAAGGTCTCAAATCGTGAAACGAGTTATGCCAAGATATGAACTTATGGAGATACACGAGAAGCCGTTTTAAAAGATTTTGTCCTTCGGTTAACTATCGATTAAATCGTGCTACTTTGCTTTCGGACTAATAACTACTCAAATAAGTCAATATGAATCACTTGTGATCCATGACAAATAGTTAAAAAATGCTAGTAACCCATTTCCTTTTATAATAACTAGGATTGCGGGGAGAAAAAGTATAACACAATTTGGACGTATGAGTAGTGTTAGCATTGTGACTTGTACCAACAATGATCTCGTTTTTGCACTTAGCATGGAATGTATGACAATCAAGGATGACGAAGTTTACTCTGAGGGACATTTACTTGTTTCTATTCTTTGACCCTAAAAGTCACATTTGTGATGAAAATCATACATTATGTCTTTACACATCTTCATAGTATTATTGCAAGTCTTTTACTTTTCAATAAAGATTAATAAAATTGAACTTTGGTGTTGCTTAGATACTTTATTCTAGCATTGCGTGAGGGTACGACAATGGCTTAGTATGGGGGAGTGATGAGATGGCATTTATACATGATCTCATCGTTCTTTTCGAGCTTTAAATGCATATAAATGTCATAAAATACCATATATTGTGCTTGTATTTGTTTACTTGTGTTTTAGGTATGGATATCGTGAAAAAGACAAAAGATCACAAGAAACAAGGAAAAACGGACACGAGAAACAAAGCCGTACAAAGAACCGGGCCCTAGATAATGATTTATCCAACAAATACCCTTGAAGACTTGAAGATATGCAAGATTGATCCTAAAAGAATGAAGAAATGACACTTAAAACCCTTGTGAATTCATAATTACAAGTTTGGTCCCTTAAGTTTGTCAAAATTACACAAATGGTCCTTTAACTTTGAAGAAATGGCAAGTTTTGTCCCTCAACAATTCTAAATTGCCAAATATGGTCCCTTATGAAGTTAAAGTTACATTGAAGACCTTTGAAGATCAACAATGTCCAAGATCAGTCCTTAAACTATCCAAAAGTGGCAAAAACAACCCTTGTAACCCTTTTTCCAAAGTTTGGTGTCAAAAGTGTAAAGGATGGAAAGTTTATAACAAAGGAAATGAGTTTTGTTACTGAATAAACACGTTTTACCCATTTTGCCAAAAACCAAGGACTAAAAGTGAGCAAGTGAAACATTTAAACCAAGAAATGCGCCAAACAGACAAGTTTCCCCCAAATTCGGATCAAACTCACCACTGTTCACCTTTTCACCACCCAGAAATTACTTCACTTAAACAAAGGGTAATTTTCAATTACCCTGGCACATGTGTGATTCACACATGCAGAAACTCATCCCACATCAAAACCCTCACTCCCACTCACCATGGACCCCACCCCCAATTCCCTTTCAACCAATCATGTGACAACTTCACCTCCAAGTTAAGCCACGTGTCAAGATCAAACAGCCCACACTCTTAGCTTCATCACAAAGCTATTTTAAACGAATGGGATCATTTTGGACAGCTCACAACCAAGAATCATCTAGAATACCTCAAGGACATTATAAGAATTTCACTTCTAGGGTTTGTGAATAGTGAATAGTTAGCATTTGCCTATAAATAGACTCCTCAACCTGTGAGAGAGCTTTTGTTCCAGATTTTAGCTTTTAAATTTTTGTAATTCCTTTTTATGAAATAAAGTTTGAATTTCTGAAAATTTTGAATTCTCATTTGTTATTTATAAAAGTTTGGTATCTGATAAGCTAAAATCTGAGTTCCATATTCATGTTTGAAGGTTTTTGAGGCAAGGTTTTAAGTGATAAAACTTGGGTTTCAAAAATCAGAAAAGTGCTTGTTTATTTGATCTCACCTTATTGTTTGTTCATATTAGCAGCATTGGAAGCTGGTACTTGTTTTGCTAGTACCTCAGCTCAAACAATCCAGGGCCTGGATGTAGGTCTTGGAGGTTTGCACCTTCTCCTTTTTCATTTTCTCTCTTATTTTTCTGAATTTTGTGATATTTGCATGATTATTGTGGATTCTGTGATTTGATGGTTGATTATTGTTCATCTGGTATTGTTTGATGTTATAGAAGTGTTATTAGCTTGATTTGTGGGTTGAATCTGGATAAGCCTTTGAGAATTTGTCAAAACAAGTTTTTAAGGGGTGTTTGGGTTAGCTGCACAAGCAGGTTTTATGGTTTGTTAAGTGGTTGTATTGTGTTGTTTATTGTTGGTATCTGTTTACTTGGTGCTCTTGTTCATCTGTTTGCAGGTTTTGTGGTTTGAAACACTCAAATCCATTAAGGGGCTATAAAATCTTTGTTACTTGGTGAAATTGGTTGAAATTTAGAGGACACCTAGATCTAATCATAGACTAGGGTTAACAAGTGTTAAATCTAGGTTAATTACACCAGGGAAAGAGATTTGAAGCATTGAAATTGGATTTAGTGTCAATTAGATCAGCAAAGTTTCTACATATTCACATTGTCTCTTATCAGTAACTGTATCTGCTTTGATCTTGTTATTTACTTTGATTCAGTGTTTGATTTAAGTTTGTTTGTGCTTATTCATAGTTTATATAGCTTGTGTATGCATCCTGTTGAATTTGGTTGGCTTATTCATGCTATATCTGCTTATTTGTGCATAACTGCTTATTTCCCATGTCTGAGCAATATCTGGTGACTGTTTGATTATTTCTGGCTTATTGTGTGAACCAAATTGTGATTTTCTTGTTGATATTGACTCCTTGTGATTCACTGATCACAAGGGTGCCCTTGTTTCTAATTGAATCCAACTAAATCTCTCTAAAAAGCTTGGTCAAATAGTCAAAGCAGTGGGAACCAGTTCCTACTGAAAGTTCCCCCTGCTAGTGTTAATTGGGTTTCAGCTTATCCATAAGCTATATTAGCTTATTTTAACCAGAAACAACTTGGATTTTTTAATAGGTGCTCATTATTTGACCCATTTGTTCATACTGGAGCATTTGGTGGGTTAACTTTAGGGTTTGACTAGAAAACCAACTTAATTGACTTTTTCATAAGTGCTTATTGGCTTATTCTGGCTTATTGGTGCTGCTTATTAGATTTTTGTTGATTGGTTTGGCTTATTGAGTTCATTTGTGACATTTTGCAAGTTGAATCAAGTCCCGAGGTGCCTTATTTCTCAAACCCGACTATTTTGTCGTTTTGTGAAATTATACTTTGTTTATTTCTGGATTATTGAGTGTGATTTTTCAAAATTTCTTTTTACAGGTCTCTTAAGCATCCCAAAAGAAGGTTGTGTGTCAAATTAGAGCTTATGGCATTAGCTTATTGCTTAATGGGCTAAAAAGCCCAATAAGGATAAGCTGTTTGCTTAATAAGTTGTGATCAGCTCATATTCAGCTTTTGGGCCTTTAGAGTTTTGTGTTTAGAATCAAATTTTAAGTCAGATAGGGCTTTTCCAAGTCAATTGGCCAAGTTTGACTTTTTGGGCTAAAAAGCCCATTTTAGTGGACTGATTTTGGTTTTGGCCCATTTGAGGGCCCAATAGGGGTATTCTGGTCATTTCACTTTCATTTTCTGTTTATTTAGGTTAAAATAATCTGGTTTGCAAGTTTTTAGAATTTTTTATAATTTCTAGATTTTTAATATTATTTTAATATTATTTTATTATTATTTTTCAAATTTCACATTTTCAATTTTTATCATTTTTCTTAGCTTAAATACATTAAAATAGGATTTTTACAACTCTTAGAATAATTTTATCATTTTTAGATTAATTTTTATAATTATTTTAAGTTTTAAAAGTTTTTAAATCATTTTAAATAGTTTTTATTAGTTTAAAATTTTCTAAAAATAGTTTTTAATCTTTTTTGGTCATTTTAGAGGTTTACCAATTGAAAAATATTTATTTGGGCTTTTTGATAATTTATTTGATTGTTAGGGCTTTAATTAGCATTTAAAAATTAAATATTTAATTATTTAAAAGGTTTGAAAAAGTTTTGATCGTTGGTAAACTCTTAGTTTATTTATTTTGATTTTTGGTGAATTTTTTGTAATTTTTAGAATTTATTTTTATTTTTGCATAATTTACGGTTTTACGTTTTGTCGTCGTAGTAATAATTTTCATGTCTTCGTCATTTTCTTTTCTCATCCCTTTCTAACAAATTATTAATCACAAACATTTAACAAGTTTTTCACACACATATACCTCCTTGGGAAACGAACTTCACCTTAGGGTCATTAACACTTGGTTTTTCCTAAAATCATTTGTTCAATACTTACTGCTTTTACGCTCCTTTTCCTAATGGTCGTAATTTACCACAATCATAGGTAATATTATAATCGTTATTATCATTGTTATCGTATTGTATTGAAATACATTTTAATACATTTGGATTATTATTAGCCGCATGACATTGTTACCTTACTATCACAACAACGGGCCGCGAACCCGAGAAACAATTTGCCCATCTAAGTTAGGGTGTCGTCACAAAAATCACGCTATGTAAATCTTCTCATACATAAATTCGCTTACCAATCAATGTGGTACGACGGGGATCAACCGTCAAGGTGCGAACTGGGGTGATCGTCCCCAAATAGTACTATCATATGCATAAGCGTCTACCAAATCCAGGTAGTTCACAATTCTTGCTAATGGGACTTTGAGTGACATAACCTAACTACTAATAACCCTTTTTTTTATCTCGTCTATAGGGTCATAGCATCATTCGGGTCCATATCATTAAGCATACCATCGGGACTACTTGTGTTCTATTTTTATCAAAAACTAGCATGTTATCTCCCTCGCGGGTTTACAAATCATTTTATAAAACATTTAAAAGAGTGCGAGGGTATGAACTCACGTTGATAATGAAAGGCAGTTTATCGGCTACGGGCGTGCTTCGGTCACGAAAACCTATATAAATAATAATCGGTCTTAGACTTTTGTCCAATGACTTTATCAAAATAACAAATATACATATGATGATTTTGTACATATGATGATGATCAAGTGGGTTTATATATTCTTATTTTCTCATTTTAGTGTTTATGTATTGGTAACTTTTTACTAGTTTACTAGTTTTACCTATTTACATGTTTTAGGTCCAATAAGCTTATTATAAGTTTTTTAAATTGTATTAATCCATGTTATACTTGTATTATCAGTATTTATACTTTACATGTTGGGCCCAAATGGGTTAAGCCCAATAAGTAATTTTCATAAGTGTTTAACTTATTTAGTTAAATTATTAGTCCAAATATGCCAACTTAGCTCGTTAATGTCCGTATGTCCTATAGTTCGGGTTTTATCGGTTTTTACTTGTATTAGATACTTATATATCAGTATATGAATTTTAAAAACTTTACATTAGACGGGTTTGATCGTCTAAGTTTTAATTGGCGAAAAACGTTAATTTTACGGTAATAGCCGAAAAAGTCGTAAAAATCATGTTTATAGTTTTTATAACTTATAAATCTTATTCAACTACCATTTTTATAAAGTGTCTATTTATTTAACCTTATACATATTTATATAAATGAAATTCATAAGTTAGTGGGTTTTAATTTCACATTTTATACTATATTATTTGAGTGCTTATATAATAGTATTAAACATTAATTCTTCAAAATCTGATTTTTAGTTTCATCTTCACCATTTTTATCATATCGAGAGTTCTAAAATGATTTAGAAGCTCATTTTTCGATGGCATGAACTTCATATTATGTGCTACAATTAAGTTAGTTATAGCTACTGCTCATTCTATGTCTAACTATCCTTAACAGTCCCTACAAAACAGACTATTCAGATTAGCACACTCATCTTGTTTTTATCATATCTCACTCATTTTGATGATTACATTGCATGGCCAACTCTAACATGTGTATGACATCTTTTACTTACTGTAAATGGATTCCACCATGCAATTTTATCAGTTTAAGTCTTGGTTACTTACTGTTTTTATACATCTAACAATTTAAGCATGATTTTAGCCTTGTTTCTTATGGTTATTCCTCTTTTTAAGCATATTTATCAACACTTGATCCCCACACAACATTTTTATCATCATATATTCATCATATAAATATACAACAAGAAAGAAAATACATTTGATCTTTACAAAAATAACAAGAGAAATGGAAAGGATGATCTTCTTTACCAACCAAGATTATATCTTGTTTTTGGAAGACAACAACTTGATGAACACCGAATATATCTCAAGATCATCAATCACCAAGATAGTTTGTTGAGAAATTAGCCCTAGGACACAAGCAAATCACCTCCTTTGTTGTCAAAATGGCCACCAATCAATCAAGGCTTCAAGGGTTCTCCATAATATAGCTAGATAACATGTATCTTGTGGCTAAAAAAGATCAAATGGTGGTGTATGGTGGTGTTGTGGGACGGCAAAGATAAGAGGGTGAGAGAGTTTGAGAGTTGTTTTGCATGTATGAAATGGAAGGAAATGGCAATGGTTAGTGGTTTTGTGGTTAGTGGGAAGAGTAGCTTCAAAATGAAGCTATGCTTACAAGTGTAAGCTAAACTTAGTGTAAGGATGCCACATCTTTGATGTGGTGTCCTCTAGTTTGGGCCGTCCCTATTTAGTGGGGTGGGATAAACTAGTTTGGTCCCATCCCGCTAATTTACGGGTATTCTTTGATTCAAGTTTCCTCGATTTGCGTGCCCTCGGGTCGTTTTACGAAAAACGTTTTTATAAATTATGAATCAACGACACAATACGAATCTAATAAAAATTGTCTCATCAAAAACGGAGTTCAAAAACCTAAATACGTAATCCTAAGGTTTCCGGTTTAGTCGTAAAGGACGCTAAATTATGCACGTAAGCCCAAATTTAAATCCGTAAATTGTGAGTTCATCAACCAACACAAAAATAAGTTTCAAAATATTATACGAAAAATAATTCACTACTTGAAAATGTTAGATTGTCATAGATTTCCTCCTAAAAGGGATCAACGTCCTCGTGATCCATTTCATTTTGATGTCCGTTTCTTATTGAAATCGAAGAGGTGCGAATATTTCTTCCACATTTCATCCTCTCGTTCCCAAGTATATTCCGGTCCATGCTTGGGAATTCCATCGGATCTTGACAATAGGTATCCGACTTTGATTCAGTTGCTTTACCTCACGATCCATAACCTCTACGGGTTCTTCGATAAAATGCAACTTCCGTTTTATTCGAACCTTATCCAACAAAATTTTCTCATCACTCACTGCTAGACATTTCTTCAGATTAGATACATGGAATGTGTTGTGAACACCATGAAGTTCTGGGGGTAAATCTAGTTTGTAAGCCACCGGACCTACTCTAGATAAAATCTTAAAGGGTCCAATGTAGCGGGGATTCATTTTTCCTCGCTTTCCAAATCTTATAACGCCTTTCCATGGCGATACTTTCAACATTACTCGGTCACCCACTTTAAACTCCATCGGCTTCCGCCGCACATCCGCGAAAGTTTTCTGTCTACTACGGGCAGTCAACAACCTATTCTTAATCTGAACTATCATCTCCGTAGTCTCCCGGATCAATTCCGGTCCCGTGAGTTGGGTATCTCGAACTTCACTCCAACATACAGGAGATCTACACTTCCTACCATACAAAGCTTCAAACGGTGCAGCCTTAATACTAGAATGGTAACTATTGTTATACTAAAACTCTGCTAAAGGCAAATGTTTATCCCAATTCTTACCAAAATCTAACACACAAGCTCTCAACATATCGTCTAGTGTTTGTATCGTCCTTTCACTCTGCCCATCAGTCTGGGGGTGATAAGCAGTGCTCATGTCGAGATTCGTTCCCAAAGATCTTTGGAGAGATTTCCAAAAATTCGATGCGAATCTAGGATCTCGATCTGAAATGATCGATACAGGTACTCCATGCTTGCATACAACATTATCAAGGTAAATACGAGTCAACTTCTCCAGTGAGAACTGCTCTTTAACCGGAATGAAGTGTGCTGATTTGGTCAGTCTGTCGACAATAACCCAAATCGAGTTATTTCCAGATGATGTTCTAGGAAGCTTGGTGATAAAGTCCATCGTAATTCGCTCCCACTTCCATTCAGGAATCTTTGGCTGTTGAAGGAGTCGTGATGGCTTTTGATGTTCCGCTTTAACTCTAGCACAAGTCAAGCATTGAAGAACATAAATAGCAATATCAGCTTTCATATTCGGCCACCAGTACAACTTCTTCAAATCATGGTACATCTTATCAAATCCCGGATGAATAAAATACTTAGATTTATGGGATTCTAACATAATTAAATCTCTTAAGCCTCCAAACTTAGGTATCCACATACGACCTCTTAAGCATTTCACTCCATCAGCTCTAACCTCTAAAGGATCTCCTTCTCCTCGGAACCCTTCATTAACAAAATTTTCTTTCTTACAAGCTTCTATTTGCGCATTTCTAATTTGCTCAGGCAAATTATTGTGCACGGTCAAGACTAGAGAACGTACCCTGATAGGCTCTCTATCTTTCCTACTTAATGCATCGACAACAACATTGGCTTTTCCTGGGTGATATTTTATATCACAATCATAATCACTTAACAACTCTATCCATCTTCGTTGCCTCATGTTCAATTCCTTTTGATCGAGAATATACTGTAGGCTTTTGTGATCGGTGAATACCGTACACTTGGTGCCATACAGATAATGTCTCCACAACCTAAGAGAAAAGACTACAGCTCCTAACTCAAGATCATGAGTAGTATAATTCTCCTCATTCTTCCTTTATTGCCTAGAAGCATAAGCTATCACTTTTTCTCGATGCATCAAAACAGCTCCATAGCCTCTAAGAGATGCATCACAATATACTACAAAATCTTCACTCTCGTCGGGTAATGATAAAATTGGCGCACTACATAATTTTTGCTTCAATGTCTGAAATGCTCCATCCTCATCACTTCCCCAAACGAAAGGTTTATTCTTCTGTGTAAGCTTAGTCAAGGGTTTAGCTATTAAAGAAAATTCTTTAATGAATCGCCTATAATAGCCAGCCAATCCTAAGAACTGTCGCACTTACATTGGCGTTGTCGGTGCAGACCAATTCTTAATGGCTTCAACCTTTGCAGGATCAACATGAATTCCATCTTTGTTAATCACATGACCAAGAAATTGCACAGAATCTAACCAAAAATCACATTTCGAAAACTTAGCATACAACCTTTCATCCTTTAACAAATTCAAAATAATCCTTAAATGTCCTCTTTGTTCATCTTCATTCTTAGAATAGATTAGAATATCGTCAATAAACATAATCACAAATTTATCCAAGTAGGGCTTGCACACTCGATTCATTAAATCCATGAAAACCGCAGGTGCGTTAGTTAACCCAAATGGCATTACTTGAAATTCATAGTGTCCATAACGAGTTCTAAATGCAGTTATAGGAATATCTTCTTCACGGACGCGAAGTTGGTGATCTCCTGACCGCAAATCTATCTTAGAATACACACTAGATCCTTGTAGTTGATCAAACAAATCATCAATCCTAGGTAAAGGATATCGATTTTTAATTGTCAACTTATTCAGTTCCCTATAATCAATCCACATACGGAAAGATCCATCCTTCTTCTTAACGAACAAGACTGGAGCTCCCCAAAGCGACGAGCTCGGACGAATAAAACCTTTATCAGACAACTCCTTAAGTTGCTCAGATAACTCCTTTAATTCAGAAGGGGCTAATCGGTAAGGCGCACGTGCCACCGGTGCAGCACCAGGAATTAAATCGATTCGAAACTCAACCTGCCTTATCGGTGGAAGTCCGGGTAAATCTTTAGGAAATACCTCAGGAAATTCGCAAATAATAGGTACATCTTCCAATCGTTTCTCCTTAGACTCATTCCCGGTCACTTGAGCTAAGAATAACTCGCAACCGTTCCTGATGTACTTTTGGACTTTAATACATGAAACGATTTTCAAACGGGATTCACCTCGATTACCATCAATTACTAACGTTCTATTCCTAAGAGGAATCTTAACCTTCTTCTCTCCACATAAAATAGTAGCATTATTCAACGACAACCAATCCATACCAATAATAATATCAAAACTACCTAATTCTATCAACATCAAATCATTCGGAAAGGAATAGTTCAAGAGATTTAGAGAGCATCCTTCTAATAGCTTATTAGTTTTCACTAATTTACCATCAGCTAATTCCACCCCGTAACTGGTATTTATCTCAACAGGTTCAATGTCAATAAGGGCACTAAATTTAGTGGATACAAAGCTCCTATCAGCACCCGAATCAAATACAGCAACAGCATAATGATTGTTGAGTAAAAACGTACCGGTAACGACATTTGGATCCTCTTTCTTCACCTCAATTGTTCCAAGTTGATAGACACCACCCTGGAGGTTTCTTCTAGGTACAATCGCTTTCAACTTTGGGCATTCCGATTTCCTATGACCTTCTTCATTACACTTTAAGCAAATGGTCCCCTTCTTACACCTTTCAACCTTGTGTCCAAGCTTTCCGCAATTTCGGCACTTCCAACAGTCGCCAGCATGCCTCTTGTTGCCACACTTAGGACATATATCATCGTTGCGCGGTGTGTTGTTGGTAAGAGCATTTGCATTCCCCTTTCTCTGGTTCTGACGACGATTGAAATTCTTCCTATTATCACCTCTATCTACACGATCACCGTCTCCCTTTCTTTTCTCACCAACACGGGCTTCATCTTTCCTATCCTAAATTATCTGTCCAATGAGTAGGTAAGCCATTCGAACAGCATCATCAATGGTCAGTGGTTTAGATGATGTCACGTCCCCCTGGATACTCTTGGTCAACCCTTTAATATATTGCTCAATTCGGATCTCTTCGGGTTCTACCAATCGAGGACATAGCAAGGCCAACTCATTGAATCGGTTTGTGTAACTATCAATGTCCACACCTTTCATTCTCAGATGAATCAACTCTTGTTATAACCTAATGATCACACTACGAGGACAGAATTCCAAAGTCATCCACTTCTTAATTTCAGCCCAAGGAGTAGCATTAGCAGCATCAATACCCATGAAAGCAATTCTCCCGTTCCACCAAGTCAACGCACGACCTTTAAGAGTAGCCATAGCAAAAGTCACTTTATCTTCCTCCTTACACTTACTAATCCGAAACACCGACTGAGTCTTCTCAATCCACTGGCTTAATCCTACAGCACCTTCAGTTCCATTAAAAGGTAGAGGTTCACACTTCATGAACGTCACATAAGTACAGCCACCAACTTCAGGTGCATTAGTTCCAAGTCCTCCTACATTTCCTCCAGCATTAGCATTCACATTATTAGCATTCACATTCACATTAGTACCACCAATTCCACTACTGCCAGCTCCACTACCGCTAGCTCCACTACCGACAGCTTCACTACCGCCAGCTCCACTACCGCCAGCTTCATTTCTAGCATTTGCCATAAATTCAGTCATAGATGCGGTAAATTGCTCTGTAATAATCCTACGTATATCATGCTCAGTTACAGCTTTCTTGAGCGGCATAGTTCTATAATTTAACAATTTCAAAGTATTAAGCATTCACCAATCGAGGGATTCATATAATATGGATTGAATTCATAATCAAGATACAAATAAGGCACAATATGGATTCAAGACAAGATACATATTTCATTCGACTTGAAACAAAATCATTGTCTTAATTACATCCCATATCAAAGTTCTAGCACTATACATACTCAAAATTTGTGCCAGGTCTACTACAAACAAGTCGGTTCAGTCAAAGTTACAAAGGTACAAAAGATACAAAGTTCACTACTAAACACAGACTGGTCTGCTGAGAACCGCCAGATGGTCCATCATCCATCGCCTTCTGTATCTTTGTCGGACGATCGCTAGACACATCTTCAGCTGGGCGCTTACGGATCACTCCTCTTTCAACCATGTCAGCATAAAATCTACTATTCCAACCCACAGATATATTCAACTCCTTCTCAGCTTTCTCACGCATCGCACGAGCTACATTCAACTGAATCTCCATAGAATTCACCTTTTTCTTCATAGCAGCAAACTCACCACTTTCTAACATCGATAACCTCCTAAAAGCCTCATTCAAACCACGCTCTACATCAGTCAAATCCAAACTAAGCAATTCCCTCTCTTTCTCACCAACCTTAGTCTTCGACTCCAAATAAGCAACATGAGTCTGAACAACACCTAATCCAATCTCTGTCATACTACTCTTAACACGGGAAGCATCTAGATCACGTCTCAAGTCCCATGGTGCAAGACCATCAATATGAGTAGCCTCTCGAGCACTAGACGACTCTCCTATCACACGTCTACGAGTAGCAATACCATCGGTACCGTCAGGTGCATTATCATCCTCATCCTCCTCTGATTCAGAATCAGATTCAGACGATTCAGACATTTCATCCCTAGGTAGCTCAACCTCAGAATCAGACAAATAAACTGGTGGGGGTAAGGGCTCTCCTTCTGGAACATCATAAGGGTAAATAAGCTCGGCTTCCTCATCATCATCAACCTCATCGTCTATACCTATATCCTCCTCGACATCATCGTCGTCAATCTCATCATCTAAATTATCTAACCCAATCTCATCATTATTCTCAATATCAACATTATCAATCTCATTTTCTACCATATCAACATGAGGGGCAATCTGATCTCCTAGTCCTATCTCGGGCTCGGGATCCTAAAATGGTTCCTCCTCATCATCATCCATATCATAATCTACTAAGTCTAAATAAGGATCATCATCTACATTAGGTTCGGGAATAGCATGGTTCTCTACAGGAATATTAGGGTCAGACATGACAATATGCATTTATATATATATCTCGTATTAGGATAACATACTTATTAAACAATTACATACTGAAACCACGATATATACATATATATAAATTAAATTATATATATCAAAATATATATCTTCTCAATAGGGCTTGTTGGTAACGTCGGAGATCTTTGGCACCGTTATAGTCAAAAGATTTTTTCAAGTATTTTCTCAAATGTTCATAGTTAAAAGATTTTGAAAAGTTTTGTTCCAAAACCTTGGTTTTTAAAATCTTTTGTTCTCTATAACGGGAGCTCTTGTACCAAACTGTAACACTCAATTTTCGTATCGGTACAGCGGAAGGGTCTTTTAGAGTGTTACGGGATAGCACAATAACTCCAATCATAGACAACACATAAAAATGGTTGTACAAGGTTCAACATACATTCATTCGATAAAAAGTTTTAAAGTGTACAACAGGTCCCAAATTATACAGGTCATTAAGTTTACAAAACATAGATCGAATGAACATTTTTAATATTATGTGGGCCATCAGAGTCGATCTCCATCCGGATTACCTTCAAGCACCTGAGATAAAAACATGCAAAAATCATATCAGCGAATGCCGAGTGAATTCATAGAGTTTAATAAAACCATTATATAAAACAATCGTTGAAATCAGAACACAAGTATAATATCGGAAGTAAGTCCTCGTATTGCTAGTCAGGCAATATATAAATCAAAGCATACATCTTAAACCGTCCATGTGACCATAGCCTAAATATTACCATTATAGGTAATATTATTATCGTTATTATCATCGTTATCGTATTGTATTGAAATACATTTTAATACATTTGGATTATTATTAGCCGCATGATATTGTTACCTTACTATCACAACAACGGGCCGCGAACCCGACAAACAATTTGCCCATCTAAGTTAGCGTGTCGTCACAAAAATCACGCTATGTAAATCTTCTCATACATAAATTCGCTTACCAATCAATGTGGTACGACGGGGATCAACCGTCAAGGCGCGAACTGGGGTGATCGTCCCCAAATAGTACTATCATATGCATAAGCATCTACCAAATCCCGGTAGTTCACAATTCATGCTAATGGGACTTTGAGTGACATAACCTAACTACTAATAATCCTTTTTTATCTCGTTTATAGGGTCATAGCATCATTCGGGTCCATATCATTAAGCATACCATCGGGACTACTTGTGTTCTATTTTTATCAAAAAAACTAGCATGTTATCTCCCTCGCGGGTTTACAAATCATTTTATAAAACATTTAAAAGAGTGCAAGGCTATGAACTCACGTTGATAATGAAAGGCGGTATATCGGCTACGGGAGTGCTTCGGCCACGGAAACCTATATAAATAATAATCGGTCTTAGACTTTTGTCCAATGACTTTATCAAAATAACAACTATACATATGATGATTTTGTACATATGATGATGATCAAGTGGGTTTATATATTCTTATTTTCTCATTTTAGTGTTTATGTATTGGTAACTTTTTACTAGTTTACTAGTTTTACCTATTTACATGTTTTAGGTCCAATAAGCTTATTATAAGTTCTTTAACTTGTATTAATACATTTTATACTTGTATTATCAGTATTTATACTTTACATGTTGGGCCCAAATGAGTTAAGCCCAATAAGTAATTTTCATAAGTGTTTAACTTATTTAGTTAAATTATAAGTCCAAATATGCTAACTTAGCTCGTTAATGTCCGTATGTCCTATAGTTCGGGTTTTATCGGTTTTTACTTGTATTAGATACTTATATATCAGTATATAACTTTTAAAAACTTTACATTAGACGGGTTTGATCGTCTAAGTTTTAATTGGCGAAAAACGTTAATTTTACGGTAATAGCCGAAAAAGTCGTAAAAATCATGTTTATAGTTTTTATAACTTATAAATCTTATTCAACTACCATTTTTATAAAGTGTCCATTTATTTAACCTTATACATATTTATATAAATGAAATTCATAAGTTAGTGGGTTTTAATTTCACATTTTATACTATATTATTTGAGTGCTTATATAATAGTATTAAACATTAATTCTTCAAAATCTGATTTTTAGTTTCATCTTCACCATTTTTCTCATATCTAGAGTTCTACAATGAGTTAGAAGCTAATTTTTGGATGGCATGAACTTCATATTATGTGCTACAATTAAGTTAGTTATAGCTACTGCTCAATCTATGTCTAACTAGCCTTAACAATCCCTACAAAACAGACTATTCAGATTAGCACACTCATCTTGTTTTGATCATATCTCACTCATTTTGATGATTCCATTGCATGGCCAACTCTCACATGTGTATGAAATCTTATACGTACTGTAAATGGATTCCACCATGCAATTTTATCAGTTTAAGTCTTGGTTACTTACTGTTTTTATACAGCCAACAATTTAAGCATGATTTTAGCCTTGTTTCTTATGGTTATTCATCTTTTTAAGCATATTTATCAATACTTGATCCCCACACAACATTTTTATCATCATATATTCATCATATAAATATACAACAAGAAAGAAAATACATTTGATATTTAAAAAATAACAAGAGAAATGGAAAGGATGATCTTCTTTACCAACCAAGATTATATCTTGTTTTTGGAAGATAACAACTTGATGAACACCAAATATATCTCCAAGATCATCAATCACCAAGATAATTTGTTGAGAAATTAGCCCTAGGACACAAGCAAATCACCTCCTTTGTTGTTTAAATAGCCACCAATCAATCAAGGCTTCAAGGGTTCTCCATAATATAGCTAGATAACATGTATCTTGTGGCTAGAAAAGATCAAATGGTGGTGTATGGTGGTGTTGTGGGACGGCAAGGATGAGAGGGTGAGAGAGTTTGAGAGTTGTTTTTCATGTATGAAATGGAAGGAAATGGTAATGGTTAGTGGTTTTGTGGTTAGTGGGAAGAGTAACTTCAAAATGAAGCTATGCTTACAAGTGTAAGCTAAACTTAGTGTAAGGATGCCACATCTTTGATGTGGTGTCCTCTAGTTTGGGTCGTACCTAGTTAGTGGGGTGGGATAAACTAGTTTTGTCATATCCCGCTAATTTATGGGTATTCCTCGATTCTAGTTTCCTCGATTTGCATGCCCTCGGGTCGTTTTACGAAAAACGTTTTTATAAATTATGAATCAACGACACAAAACGAATCTAATAAAATTTGTCTCATCAAAAACGGAGTTCAAAAACGTAAATACGTAATCCTAAGGTTTCTGGTTTAGTCGTAAAGGACGCTAAATTATGCACGTACGCCCAAATTTAAATCCTTAAATTGTGAGTTCATCAACCAACACAAAAATAAGTTTCAAAATATTATACGAGAAAATAATTCACTACCTGAAAATGTTAGATTGTCACATAAAAACTCTCATCACATGACCTTAGACCATGATAGACAAATGGCTGTTAAGAGAGCTCAGACACCTTCTAGGGAAACACAACAGGGTTCTAAGAGACAACTAGGGAACTATAGACCTTATCCTCCCTGTAAATTCTGTGGATTCACAGACCATCACTCAGATGAGTGTGGTGACTTCCCAGGTTGTGATATCTGTGGAAGTTTCACCTATGAGACAGCTAATTGTCCTTCCCATCGCCAAAAGTTCTACAGGAACTCAAGAGTTGCTAATCAGCAATTTAGGGAACCCACTTGAAAGTGGGTTCACCATAGGAACTAACTTGTTTCTATGTATCTATGCAGAAACATCTTAAGGAAACGGTATGGTATCTAGACAGTGGCTGTTCTAGACACATGATAGGGATTCGACAATACCTGCATAGATACTCAAAGGAGCTAGGTCCTAAAGTGGTGTTTGGGGATAATTCTTCAGGCGACACAGAGGGATACGGCTCAGTGAACTGCAATGGGATAACTTTTACAAGGGTTGCATATGTGAATGGTCTTAAACACATTCTCATTAGCATCAGCCAATTGTGTGATGCTGACTACAAGGTCTTCTTTACTAAGACTCAGGGAACCATATTCAACAAGAACATTGATGTAGTGCTTATTGCACCAAGAAGGAGAGATGTATATGTCATCAACATGGCTGTTTGCTCTAAAGACAGCTCCAATTGTTTTCTAGCTAAAGCCTCTGAAAGTGTCAATTGGCTGTGGCATAAAAGACTGTCTCATCTCAACTTCAAGAACATCAACAAGATAGCCACACAAAACCTGGTTGCTGGTCTACCTTCAGTGATGTTTTCTAAAGACAAGACTTGTTCAGCCTGTGTCAAAGGAAAGCATCACAGGTCTTCTTTTAAGACCAGGCAATCATTTTCTATTGACAAGTGCTTACATCTCCTTCACATGGATTTGTTTGGACCTGTCAAACCTCAGACCATTAATCACAACAAATATACCTTGGTCATAGTTGATGAGTTTTCAAGGTATACATGGGTTTTCTTCCTCAAAAGGAAAAGTGATGCAGCTGATACCATCATGTCCTTCATCAGACAGGTTGAACATATGAATGATGTTAGAGTCAAAGATCTAAAAAGTGATAATGGTACTGAATTAAAGAATCATCAACTTGAATCTTTTTATGATGAAAAGGGAATATCACAAAACTTCTCTTCAGCTGGCACCCTAGAACAAAATGGTGTGGCTGAAAGAAGAAATAGGACTTTGATTGAAGCAGCAAGAACTATGTTAAATGGTGCAGCTTTACCAAAGCAATTTCGGGGAGAAGCTGTTCACACTGCCTGCTATACCCAAAATAGATCAATCATTGTCAAAAGACATGGTAAAACTTCCTATGAAGTTTTCAGAAACAGAGCTCCATATGTCAGCTATTTCCATGTTTTTGGATGTCCTGTGCTCATTTATAACTACAGGGATAATCTTGGAAGATTTGATGAAAAAGTTGATGATGGTTTCTTCTTAGGATACTCTCACACAACCAAAGCCTTTAAAGTATTCAACACCAGAAGACAAGAAGTAGAAGAAACCTTTCATGTCAGATTCAATGAAGATGATGATATCATACAGAGAACTGGAACAGAGGGTGATGAAATTGATTTTAATGAAAACATGTCATTCCCAAGTGATGAATTCTCAGAACCAAGACCTTCCTGTCATCACCATCATCACTTCAACACTCTCACTCCTTATGTTCCTGCTTTTGACCCTCTGTCTACAAACAACATTGAAGTTCCTACCTCTTAGGAACTTGATGAAGAAGAACCACAACCTTCTTGTAGTCCATCTTCTTCAACTGCTGTAGATGACTCACCAATTCTTCAAACCCTTGAAGAATCTCCTGCTGATAATGAACTTGTACCCCTTGATATGGCTGATGTTGACTTAGACACTGAAGTCATCTTTGAAGAAAGCCCTCCTAGTCAGCAGGATGAAACTCAAATAGTACCAGCTATCCCCACAATTTTCCCTGTCCATGATTCCTCAGCTCCTCAAACTAAGTGGTCAAGAGATCAACACATTCTTCTTGTCAACATCATAGGGGAACCTAATGCAAGGGTCACTACTAGACAGCGAATTCATGACTCAGAGTCTGCCTCAGCCAACAAATGTCTCTTTGCTGAATTTCTCTCTCAAATTGAACCTAAGAGAGTAGCTGAGGCTCTTGTAGAAGATGGGTGGGTAGCTGCTATGCAGGAAGAAATTAATCAGTTCAAAAGGAACAAGGTATGGACACTAGTGCCAGCTCCACCTGGTAAGAACATCACAGGCACCTGATGGATCTATAGAATTAAGATGGATGAAATTGGAAACATCATCAGAAATAAGGCCAGGCTGGTGGCACAGGGGTATACACAGACTGAAGGAATTGATTATCATGAAACATTTGCTCTTGTGGCAAGACTTGAAGCCATCAAAATCTTCCTTGCTTATGCTGCTTATATGAACTTCACTGTGTATCAGATGGATGTTAAGAGTGCCTTCCTCAATGGAGATTTGGCTGAGAAAGTATATGTTGAACAACCTGAAGGATTCGAGAACAACAAGTTTCCCAATCATGTGTACAGATTACACAAAGCCATGTATGGGCTGAAACAAGCTCCAAGATCATGGTATGAAACTATTTCTAATTTCTTAACTGAAAACAACTTTATCAGTGGTTCTATTGATAAAACACTCTTCACCTTCAAGGATAAGAGTGATTTCATCATTATGCAGATTTATGTGGATGATATCATCTTTAGGTCAACTAATGTTAATCTTAGTAAACGTTTTGCTAAATTAATGACCAAGAAATATGAGATGAGTATGATGGGTGAATTAACTTACTTTTTGGGTTTTCAAATTAAACAATGTCCTAACGGAATATCAATTTGTCAAGAAAAGCATGCTAAAGATTTACTTAAAAAATATGACTTAGCTGATTGTGCATCAGTGAAATGCCCCATGCTTCCACCCAACAACTTGGGTCCTGATGAGTCAGGGGTCTCTATTAATGAGAATTTATACAGAGGCATGATTGGGTCACTCATATATTTAACAACTAGTCGTCCTGATATCCAATTCTCCACATGTCTCTGTGCAAGGTACCAAGCTAACCCAAAAGAATCCCATCTAGTGGTTGTTAAGAAAATTTTCAGGTATCTCAAAGGAACACCCTCCCTAGGTCTATGGTATCCCAAGGAATCAGGCTTTGATCTCAAGGCCTATTCAGATTCAGACTATGCTGGATGTTGTATTGACAGGAAAAGCACCTCAGGTAGCTGTCAAATCCTAGGAGGAAAATTGGTTGGATGGAGTGCTAAGAAGCAAAACTCTGTGGCCATGTCATCAGCTAAAGCAGAATATGTCGCTGCTGCCAGCTGTTGTGCTCAGGTGCTCTGGATGAAAAGTCAATTCGCTGACTATGAGATCTTATATGACAAAGTGCCAATCTTCTGTGACAACACCAGCGCCATTGCCATCTCCAATAACCCTGTTCTTCACTCTCGTACCAAACACATTGATATCAAGTATCATTTTATCAGGGATCATATAATGAAGGGAGATATTGAGCTGCACTTTGTTCCCACAGAGCTGCAACTAGCTGATATTTTCACTAAGCCTTTGGCTGAACCTTCGTTGAACAGGCTAGTTGTTGAGCTAGGGATGCTCAATATCTCAAAGCCTGTGGCTTGATAATAAATGTGTTCATTAAATGTCTGATTCAATATTAAATGTTTATCACATGAAACTAGGTAGTTACTTTCCAAGTAAATGCTAAAAAAACATTCTCAATATTTAATCATTTATTTTCCGAATAGCGAGGAGACAAATAGTTTTTGAAAGGTCAAGGGACCCACATGTGCAGTCATTTTCCCACTATGCATTAAATGCGGTTGAATAACTGCTTTCACATTTGAATATATATATGGTCTCACGTCTCTCCTCACCTACCACTATTCTCATTTCATAATCTCATCTCTCTCTCTAAGCTTTCTCTCTCTAAACCCATCCTCCATTTTCGCTTCTCTTCAACCTTGAATCCATGGCTTTCCTAGTTCCCAAGGCAGAAAACGTTAACTTTGAACTTAATGAAAGCATTCTTGCATCGAACAACTCCAATGGATGGATCAAGGCTCCCAACGACTCCTACTCAGATCTTGTGAACTTCATGAAAAATCGTGAGGCAAGCGAAGCACTCACAAAGTCCCCAACCATTTTCTACCAAGAATACCTTAGGGAATTCTGGTACTCTGCTGAAGTTGTTGATGACACCATTACCTTTAGCCTCTCATGCAACGAACAACCCTTTGCCTTCTCTCTAAAAGACTTTGCAAGTGTGGCTGGGTTAAGACATGGCGATGAATGCCTGAAGGTGGTTGACAAAAAGGCTGTAAAGGACGCCCTTGCCACACTTAAACCCTCTCATGATGTAAACCTTGCTCTTACACCCGCTGAGGTTCTCTCTAAGTCTCCTTTGAAGATCAACTATTTTTCCCCTATGTGGCGTGTTCTCTTCACTCACATAGTCAAATCCCTAGGAGGAATGTAGGGATCCCAAGATCAGATGTCCTTCAACCACCAATCTATTGCTTATAGGCTGATCTGGGGCACAGACATTGATGTAGGAAGTATTATTTTCTCCAACCTAGTGGAACAGTTGAAGGGACGAAACCAGGTCAGGGAGAAAAACATATGATATGTTCTCTTTCTATCTCTTATCTTCGAAAGCCTGTTGGGTGACAGCTATCACAACTCTGCACTCACTTCTCTGAAGCCCTATCGCATCATTGGAGCCATCTACAAGGAAAATGGACCTGAAGATGTCCCTGTCACCTCTCACATGCTGAACATAGCAAATAATCAACCCTATGTTGAGAAGTCATTTCTCCCTTCCTCTGAGAAGGTGAATACCTCTGGTGTGTCTGGCAAGTCTACGTCTTTGACCTCTAGGCAGCACACCACGACGTCCAAGGAAACAACTGGCCAACAGCCAAAGAAGAAGAAAAACCCATCTTCTTCCCACACCAAAACTGTTGCAAAGACCAGGGAAAAGAAGAATGTGAACCTCACAACCTCCTCGGTTCCAGAGACTCCTGTGGAATCAGAGACTTCAGCTGACCAACAACAAGGGTCTAGTGTCTCGATGTCAGCCGAGACAACAAGGAACCCGCCGAATTCTGCTGATATCGCACATGTAATCAGTCTTATAATTTTTAGAGGTCCACAAGGAGCCACTCTCAAATGTCTGTAGGTGAGAGTGGTGAAGTTAAGGTAATCCTCGACCTACAAAAGTCATTGTATGCACTTAAAAATCTTTAAGACTTATGTACACCCTGTCTATGCACCAGGGAATGATTCATTTGTGTTTCTAAAGCACCCTGATGACCGTACACCCTCTAGATAGTATTCAGGCAAACAACAACCTGAATACATATATGTCTCGACCTTGACTAGCTGTACCTCACACAGCCTCTTGGTTCCCTTAGAAAAAGAATCCCAAAAGTTTTAGTTTTAGGGGAGCTGAATAATCATCCTCAGCTCTTCTAGGGATAGCATAACAAGACGATCTTAACCTATATCTTTTTCACACTTAAAACAATCCTAAAGGATTTATCCTTTCAGGGGGAGTTGAATCATCACCCTCAGCTTTCCTCGGGGCAGCGTAACAGGCGATCTTTACCCACATATGTTTCATCCTTAAAAGAGTCCCAAAGGTTTGTTAACCTTTTGATGGGGCTGAATAATCACCCTCAGCCTTCCTAGGGGCAGCGAATGGCGATCCTTAACAACATATGTTTCACAATCAAAAGAGTCCCAAAGGTTTTAACCTTTTGGGGGGCTGAATAATCACACTCAGCTTTCCTAGGGGCAGCGAATGACGATCATTAACCTTATACTTTTCACCCTTAAAAGAAACCCAAGGATTTATCCTTTGGTGTGGGTGAGTAATCACCCTCAGCCTCTCTGGGATAGCGAAATGGCGACCATTCCCCTTCTTTAATTCTCTGTTACTAATTTGAAACAATTTGCAGGCTGATATTGTACAGCCAAACATACATTCCCTGGAGCAGCCAGAAAAAGAAGCTGATACAATAATTCAGGATCAGCTAAATGAAGAAGAGCCCCTGCTTGATATTGAAGACAAAGTGCTCACATTAGTTGATGATTTCTCTGAACCTGAATCTATGCCTGAGGACGAGATTCTCCCTGAGGGGATGTTTGAGGAGGAGGACGATGAAGAAGAAGATGATCAACAATCTGTGTCTCCTCCGAAGGAAATAGCTGTGTCCAAACCAGCTGTTGATACCACTCCTCCTCCCAAGGAAGCTGTAGCAACTCCCACCTCTGCTACCTCAGCCACTACAATCTTCCAAAGACATGCTTATGATCCGACAGCTGAGTTCCTTATGTTTGATCATCCTGTCCAAACCAACTTTGATCTTTTGCCAAGGGAGGATGATTATGCACAACAAAGCCTGAACATCCACAATCTTAAACTTGTACATCATCAATCAGATATGGAGCGCTTGTCAAGAAAGCTGGATGTTATCAAATCTGAGATGCATAATTTCACTGTCACCTTTCCAGGGATCATTAATCAGGCGGTTAGGGATGCAGTCACCGAACCTATCAAAGATGGTGCAAGAAAGGGAGTGTCCTAAGGAATTGGTCATTTGTACACAAGAATCAAGGATGCCATTGTAACAGAGGTCCCTGCCCTTTTTAATGCTCATGAGCTCACGATGCATAGAGAGTTTGAAGTTGTTCGTAGCAGGCAACTTCGTCACACAAACTTCATCATTGATCGTGTTCATCGCAACGCAAATGGAAATTGCAACCTTCTACTAAAGATTGCCAGAGCTTCAAGGACTAGGCAACGCGATATGGCTGCCTCTGTTGAACAGATTTCAAGGCACTTTCAGGCACGTTCATCCAAACGTCTGAAACGATAGGCTGAACGTGAGGGGGAGAAGGAAAATTTACTAAACCTTGAATCTGCCAAACATGGCTCAACCTTTGCTGATAACACTATTTCTTCACCTGTCCCTCTTCAAGTCATCACACCAGTGATCATACCCGATGATGATGATGATGAAAGTAAGGGGGAGCAACAGACTAATGATGGAGTTGATTCATCAAAGTCCCTGACTCTGGTTAACACCAGCGAGTCTGTGGATGATGGTGAACCAGCTGCCAAGAAACTTAAGTTCACTGTTAGCTCCCTACCCAAGGCAATACAAACCCAAGCTCAATCAGCGTTCATCAAAAGAGCTGAAGAGCTGAAAAACATGAGTGTGGAATCCTCTGTCTCGAAGAAAGGAAAGGAAATAGTTATGGTAGACACAAACGCCAAACTAAAGAAAATAGATGTGATGCTAGAGACAGGAGGATCAACCACAGACCTATCCCAATTTTCAACCTTCACACCTTCTAATGAGAATCCTCTAACACCTGAAGAGATTAAGAAACAGGCTGTTGAATTCAAGAGGCTGAATGAAATCAAGAAAGCCAAAGAGCTTAATGAGGAAACTCTAAGAAAGAGGACTCCACCTGAAAGGGAGAAGCAAAGACAAAGGTTGATGGAAATGGAAGCTAAACGCGCAGAGGCACTAAATAAGGTGAAAATTTGATTATGATGCTTATGTTAACAACAGGTATGCACCTGGAAAGATCACCAAGTTCAAATACACCATTCACAAGTCCACCAACACACCACAAATGATTTTGTGGAGAGATAACCAACAAGGTAATATGGATGTCTTTGAAGACATCAGGTTAAAGAAACTTGGCTTATCTGAATGGTTTGAACTTGAAGCCTTGGCTGCTAAAAGACCTGGTCATGTTAATTTTACCCTTCTTAAGACCCTCAAAGCTATGTTTAACTGGGTTAAAGAAACAGCAGCCAAGCTTAAAATAGATCCCCCACCACAGCTGTTTAAACAAGAACCCCCAAAGTCTGGAAAGAAAAGAAGAAGGATGACTCAACTTGTTAAGGAAACCTTCGTCACAGATGATGTTCAAGTGGATGGAATGCACAGGGATTTGGTACTACCAAATGGAATCATTGGTCCTATTGATGGTCAGACCTACACAGAGCCTGAAAGAGGTATGGCCTTCATGAACAGAGCTTGCCAATATGCATTCCATAGGGAAGATGAACTAGGCTTAGCATCAACAATTCAGCTGATTTGTCTCAAAAAGGGACTCAAGATTAACTCTGATTATTCCAAGGTTTTTGCACAAGCTTTGCAGGCAGAATTAGATACTAGGACAGACATAGATGAAGCTGAAGAAATGATAAAAAAAATGATGACTATTGAAGGATTTCACAGCTAAATTTTACCTTCGTATTTTATTTCACTTTTGTATTGTACTTGTAATTTTCTTTAAGTATGAATAAAATCATGAGGTATGTTTTTTTAGATCTGTTATGAGTAAGAAGAAGTTGTTGTCTCACTTACCATAATTTAGATAGATCTAGCTATATTTATGTTTAAATAGGGGGAGATTGTTGGGAATCTAAGTTTGTTAGATTCCCTGTATCATAGATTTAAACACAAATTAAGCTGTTAGATAGTCACTTGCTTGTGCCTAGGAGGCAGGCAAGTATTGCAAGACTCACAGAGATCTAAGTCTCTGTGAGCAACCTCAGAGGAGTCCATGTCAGAGACATTGTCAAGGAAGTTGAAGATTACTTGAAGACATACTCATTGGCTGTGATGGGTAACAGCCAAGATGTATCAGGGACTCTGAGGGGTTGAGGGTTAACAGGGGTGGCAATACCCTGTTAACACTCAGCACACTTTGGACATGCCATTTGTGTGTACGAGACTATGAAGAAAAGGGAAACTGTGTCAGCGCTGTTTCCCTAAAGCATTGTGGCAGACTACCAAGAATAGAAAAGCATCTTGTGACAGATGTCTAAAAAGTGAATGTCTTGTGTAGTCACCATCAACAATACTTAGGTCAACCTCGTACACTATAAATAGGATGTGTAGCCAAGAATTAATGTTTAATACTTTGAGAATATTCACACATCAATACTTAGAACTTATTGAATCAAACAGCTGTGACTGTATTCATAAGTTAGGTTATTTGGTTGTTCAAAGTGTGCACAACACATTGTCATCAAATGGTGTTATCCATAACACTTATAATTCTTTATTATACAATAATAAGTATTACGTTTGAAAAGTAATTACGTGTGTTTATTAGTCAAGTTTAGTGTTTCTAGCATTGATTAAGGACTTTCACCTTTTCCAGTTGTTATTCCGTCTTTTAGTCTTTTACTACCATTTTCCTCAAATAAGACTTTTCATTTGTTACTACAAAGTTTACTAATGCTACACAAGTTAAATCCTAAATTTTCGACGTGATCAACGTTATAAATGGTAATAAGGTCAATCGAAATCATACCTTTGCCTATGATTTTGCTTTTGACGTTGCCACCAAAAATAACATTACCTCCATCCGTTGGTGTATAGGTGTTGAAGAGATTCCTATTCCCGGTCATGTGTCTTGAACATCCACTGTCCTTAATCCATTCGCCGGGTTCAAGTCCAACCTTCAATCATACCTACACATTTTAACACTCAAATGTTTGGTCCCTATTGTCTTATGGGTCCATATGGGTTATACATATTTCTTATGGCAATCTCGATTGGAGTCTTGCCAAATACATCCCACGGTTCCAAATTTACCACAGAAAATTGGTTGTGGTAATCATAGTTAAAAGGCACTTGACTATATCTACCTATAACACTTTGATTACTTTTTGGGAATGGGCGTTTGGGATAAGACAATATTGGTTGATATTGAGTGTTTTTAGCTCTAGCTTTTGTTTCCACATTTCTAACACTTGTTTTATATCTTTGTGGATTAAATGTTTTGGGTTTTCTAGATACAACGAAAAATTCGGCGCGATTTTTCTTTTGTTCATCAGACAGTTCCACGGACCCTTTGACAGGGGCCGGGCCCAAAGGGGAAAGGGTCCGACGGGGTCCGTGGCCCTATGTGACATCAATTTTGGAAAAGTCATTTAGCGGTGTCGTCTTTGAGCTAGAAGCTATATTTTACTTATCAAACCCCAACCTCATTTTTTCTTTGCTATCTCTTTGATAGTTAAGCATCTCATCAATGCAATTTGCATTTTTGCTAAATTTTGTTAATTTTAGACTTTGTTTGGTTAGCGCTTCGTGACTAATTTTCAACTTGTCCATTTCACTTTTAAGCTCTTCACACTTTTCACACTTAGATTATGTACCTTTTTCTAATCTAAGTAATTTACTTTTTAAATTATAAACTTCATTTTCTAGGCTTTCATTTTTGGCCTTTAAGGTTTTGTTTTTGTTTATAATTTTAAGACTTAGTTCACAGATTTTGTTATATTCCATTCGTAGTGTATCATCTAGCGAAGAAGAATAATAAGAGGAGTCGAGATGTACCTCATTTGTTTTATGTGCCATGAGAGCTAGCTCCTCCTTCTTGGATTCATCGCATTCATCATCACATGCGCTCCATGTTCCACTAATGAAGGCTTTTTGTGTCTTTGGTTTTGCCTTTGGACAATTACCAATAAAGTGATTGAGATCACCAAGGAAGCATTTTCTTTCATCATTAGGTCTCTTGATATCGAATGGCTTTCGAGATACCTTCTTGTTGTCGAGTGGTTGCCTTACCAGTCTTCCTTTCCTTTTAAATTTTTTCTTAAAATCACGTACGACCATGGCATATTCTTCGTCATCGCTGTACGAATCTTCATCATAACTGGATTCCACGCGAGCTTTTAAGGCTAGTGATTTTTGTTTGTCTTTATTCCCTTTGATGATTTTGGAATCTTTTTCCATCACCATTTTGTGCACTTTGAGGTTGTCGATAAGTTCATCTAGTGATAGGCTTGAAAGATCTTTATATTCTTCGATTGTCGTGACTTTAGCTCGCCATTTTGGATGAAGAGTCCTTTGAAATTTACTAACAAAATTCTTGTTGGAGAAAAATTCGTCAATTGCTTTAAGTGATGTTATAATAGTGTTAAACCGAGCAAATCCCACATTAATTGACTCTTCTTCAAGGATAGAAAATTGTTCATATTGTTGAACAAGTATGTAAATATTATTATCCTTGACTTGCGAGTTTCCTTGATGTGTGACTATGAGTGAGTGCCAAATTTCCTTGGCGGTTTGGCACATGAATATTCTTTCATACTCCTTTTTAGGTAGAGCATTATAAAGAATCATTTTGGCTTCGTTATTTTTAGCCAATATTTTCTTTTGATCCTTGTTTTTTTATCGCGAAGAACCGACTCAAATTGGTTAGTGGTAACATTTCTCACTGTTGGAGCATGATCACCTTCAATGATTATATACCAAAGATCTATATCTTTAGACTTCATGTAAGTTTCAAAACGTTTTTCTAATAAATAAAACCATCAGTTTCAAAGAGTGGTGGTCTTTTCATAGATTGCCCTTCTTTGTAATTTTCAGAATCCATGGATCGACTCAAGTTTTAAAGTACAATATACATTAAATATCTTGAGTACGTATCTCTTGATGCCAATTGTAGAAAACTAGAAGGGGGTTGAATAGTTTTTACCGATTAGTTTTAATTATCTTTATAAACATTTTTGTTATTGCTAAAATATATATATGACTTGTTGATTAGTAATGTAAATGACCTGAAAAATAAGTAAACAAACCACAATGCACGATCATTTATAGTGGTTCGGCTTAGCAAGATCTCACTTATCTTGCCCCTACTTCCACTCCTCGAGTACCACTCGAGAGTTCTACTTCACTAGCAAACGAGTATCCTTTACACCGGTGGAGAAGCCTTCACTTTAAAAACTTACAATCTTAAACAACACCGAAGTTTAAGATGTCTTCATCTAAAGGCACAACAACACCGACTTATATATTTCTTACACATTGTGGTTTATAACACCAAGCACACTTTATGCAAGTAGATAGATGAATGGGTACAACAATGGTGATAGTGTAGGTAACTCTTAACACTTTCATACAATGTGAAGCCTTCAAGGATCAAATCTTAGACTAGAGGTTTTCTCGTGATCGATCTTTACTTGAGCAAGTATCTAATCACAAGCAAGAAGAGAATGAATAAGATAGATTAGAAAGTTAGTTATATACTGAGTTTAGAGAGAAGATTAGATAGATAGGGGTGAGTTAGAAGCTTGGACAAAGGCTCATTTTATAGGCAATCTTCCAGACCCCGCGGAACCCGTCGGATCCTTCACCATTGGGTTCGCCGGGGTCCGGCAGGTCTGACTTTTATTGCCTATTAAATGTTTGTCCAAGATCACAAGAAATCATTATATCTTGCTTGGTTTGACTTAAGAAGTCTGACAACAAAGTCAACATTGACTATATGGAGTTAATTTACATTTTTCTATTTTGTGTTTATACATGTAGTGTGTACATTTGTAAAAACATTTTTGTATAAGTTCATAGTTTAAGAAACTTATATGATGCATATAATTTCTAATATAAAATATGTTTGATTTGTTGTCAACAAAACATTAAGCATGATTAAAACATAAATATCGTTTTGGTACGATATTTGCATTTCCAGAGTCAATTAGAGCAAGATGTATGCAAAGAGGTATAGAAAGTAATGTTTATGTAGAAGAAATCTTTTTAAGAATGCACCATTGCATATCTTTTTAAAATTGACAAATTAAGGTTACTTGCCTTAGTTGTTCTTGTAAAATAAAGAAACGGAGTTGAAGAAGTGTAAGTGACCAGTTTTTACTTAACAAATCTTTGATCATGTTTTTTAGTAAACTTAACTCACATACGAAGTGGATTATAACACACAAGGTGATTCACAAGATGTTTATGTAACATTTTTGAATTATTTCTTATATGCAATGTAACAACAAACACACACACTTAATGCACGGGATTTAGCACAAGTCCTATTAGGCATAATCGAACGAGCGATGATGAACAAGTACGACAAATGTTGTTTATGAAAACATTTATTTTAGCGGAGAATATATTCACAGAAGGTTTACGGAGACTATGTAATTGATGTAGTGGTTTTACTACTCTTTAGGAAAAGAGAGCAAAAGTGGCAAGTATTAAGTGTCGGTTTAGGAAAACCAAGCTCTAATGACCCAAAATGAGAATCGTTCTCAAGGAGGCTTAGTGTGTTATGAGTGTAATGATTTGGATTAACTTTGTAATTATATGATTATGAAAAGAAAATAGAAAGGGGATAAGAAGAGAAAGACGGTTACGATGACGGATTACACTAAAAGAGTCGTACACGTAAAACCGTCAAAAGCACTAAAATTAAAATTTTAATCTAAAAATTACCAAAAATCACTAAAAATCCACTAAAATATTCTAAGAGTTTACAAAAAATCCAAACTTGCCAAAACCTTTTAATTATTTAAATATTAACTTTTTAATGCTAATTAAAGCCCTAAAAATCAATACTAACTAATAAAAAGTCCCAATCAAGATCTTAAAGTTTGTAAACCTTTAAAATAACCTAATTAACCTAAAAAGTATTTTTCAAAATTTTAAAACCACTAAAAACTATTTTTAAACAATTAAAAACTATTAAAAACTTAAAATAATTCTAGAAAATAATTAAAAGACTCTGAAAATGTTTGGAAAGTTGTAAAATTCCTAACTAAGTGTCTACAATCTAGGAAAAATATAAAAACTTAGAAAATCAGACTTTTAATTTTTAACAATAAAATAATATTAAAATATTATTAAAAATCCAAAAATCATTAAAAATTCTAAAAAGTTGCAAACTAGCTTAATTTAACCTAAATAATTCAAAAATGAACTTGAAATTACCTAAATATCCTTAATGGGCCTAGAAAATGGGCTAAACCCAAAACAGATCCTTAATGGGCCAAATTTGAGCCCAAAATGAAAAAAGTAGCCCAAATAAGCAGAAAAAGCACTACTTGACTCAAAGTTTGATTTTAATCAACTTTTTCCAAAGGCCCAAAAGCTGAAAGTGTGAAATAAGCTATCTTATACCAAATAGCTTATTCTTAATGGGCTTTTTGGCCCATTAAGCTATAAGCTAATGCCATAAGCTCAAATTAGACACACAAGCTTCTTTTGTCCTAAATAAGACTTCTGTAAAAAGAAATTTGAAATAAGCCCAAGGAATAAGCCTGAAAATGCAATAAGCAATCTATAGAAAACGACAACATAGTCTTTTTTGAGTTCTAGGCCACCCCAAGAGCTGATTCAAGTTTCTAAAGCTTTTAATTGACTTAAATAAGCTATTTCAACAAAACGTTTTCAAATAAGCTGACTCAATAAGCTGGAAAAAGCAAATAAGCACTTATGAAAAAGTCAATTAAGTTGGTTTTCTAGCAAAAAGTCAAAGTCAAAGTCCAATAAGCTCCAGTCTAATCAAATGGGTCAAATAATGAAGATCTATCACAAAAAATAAGTTGTTGCAGGTCTGGATAAGCTAAAATAGCTTATTGATAAGCTGAGTACAAATTAACACTAGCAGGGGCTAGTTTTGGGTGTTGAGCAGTGGGAACTTTTCCCACTGCTTGACTTGTTTGACTTTTTGTCTTTAGTGACTTTTTTGGAGATTCAAATTTTACAAAGGCACCCAAATGATCTTTGGATCATAAGGAGTCAATTCAAACAAAGAAATCACAACAAGAAACAACCAATTTGTACAGTTAATTCAAACAAGCACCAGATCTGTCACAGACTTAGAACAATAAGCAGTTGAGCACTTATAAGCAGTTTTAGCAATATTCAGCCAACCAAATTCAACCAAATGCATACACAAGCTATTATAAACTCAAATGAACAAGTCTAAACAGTTTTCATGCAATGGCTTAAAGCCTAAATCAAGATTCAAGCTTATGAAGGTTACTGATGAACACTAAACACAAGCAGATTTCACTTTGCTGATGTATTTGACACACAAGCCAGATTCAACACCTCAAATCTAACAAACAGGTTACAATGACTTTGTTTAAACCACTTTTAGCCCTAAGCGTGCATACACCCTAAGTGTTCCCAAGATCCTAGGTCAAAACAGGCAATAACAAAGATTTTATAGCAGATTGTTTGATTTCAAGGTTTAAGTCCAATAACTTGCAGCAAAATACTCTCAAACAAGTGTATGACAGATAACAAACACAAACACAAACTTCCAATAACACAATAACACACAATGATTTCAAACAGGTAATCCCAAACACCCCTTTAACTTTTCAAAAACAAGTTTTTCAAATCAAAAGTGAGATTTAAGACCACCCAAGCCCAAATTAACATAACAACAGCTAAGATAAGCAGATTCAAGTAGTTTTAAGCCACAAAATTCACAAGAACACAAGTCACACACAAATATCACCAAAAATCAAGATTTAAGCAGATTTTGGGATTAAGTATTTAAACCTCATGGATGTACATCTACACCCACGAATTTTGAGCTTATCTACTAGCAAGAACAAGTACAAGCTTCCACAAACAACCCTGCTAAGATTCAACAAGGTTAGAGGCACAATATCAAAATCAGAAAAGTAAAAAACCTTGATTGATGCAACCTTGTTACCCCACACTTGATTATCCCCAAGTTATAAGCCTCACCACACCTTGATAACACAATATCAGGATGCTATGATCAGCCCTATAGCCCAAGAATTCCAAGGTTTGAACAAGAACTTAGCAAAATATCAAGCTTGAAGGAAAAATGAAAACTTTTGCACTCTCCTTAAAAACAGGTTTTAAGATTTAGAAATAGCAAACTAAGAACAATAATAAGCAGATTATAACAATGGCACTTGAGCTTTCTTCAACATTTCAAACACATTTCATTTAGATTGAAAAGGATTTACAGAAAAGTGAACAACTGAAAATTCAAGAGCAGCCTAAATGTAGTGACCTAAGGCCTTTATATAAGCATACATGAACTAGTTAAGAGCTAAAAAAGTAAACCCTAATAGCTGTGATCTCCCAAAATTGCCCTTGTGATCTTTTGAAAACTTGAGGATCATGTGACTCTTTCTTGTTGTTTTGTGATAGCTGGCAAGGAGAAAGAGTATCCAAGGGCTTGTATGAAGCTTAGAAAGTAAGCTTTAATCTCAAACGTTGGATGGCTGCCAAAATTTTGGCAGTTAGCTAAATGGTGTAGCAGGGGAATCTTGTGTGGGGCTCCTTGGTGATGTAGCATGTGCTTTGGGTGTTGGGATGTGATTATGGGATGGTTAATCATCATTCTGGAGCAGATTATCTTTAATTCATAACAAGTAAGAAATCCCCAAATTGGATTATGAACATCAAGAACAGGTGTTTCATCTGTTTTTGGTTTAGATTATGTTTAAAAAGTTGTTTTAGGCGCCAAGATTAAATTAATCTTAAACTGGGTTAAGTGGGGTGTGACATGGTGTAATGTGATTGGTGGAGAGTGTGAGTGACACAGGTGTCACCCATTGGTTGGTCTAGGTAAGTATCTTGTCTGGCCAGCTTTAACCCTCTTTCTACCCTTTTCTTGTCATTTGAGTTTAAAACCTGTCAACGCCCATTTCCTTCTTAACAACTTTTCATTTTTCACACTTTTGCCCCAAAAAGTTTTGTAAAATGATTTCAGGGGTATTTCTTGCCAATTTGTGAATTTTGAAGGACTGATTTGGTATTTTCTTCAAGGATAATGGTCTAAACTTGTATGATTGACATTTTGGAGGACTTAAATTGCCAATTCATGTTTGATGAGGGACCATTTTTGCCAAATCTTCAAACTCAAGGGTCCTTTTGGTAATTTTGGGATTTTCAAAGGACCAAACTTATATTTCTTGTAACTTGGAGTTCTTCTTGGTATGTTTGACTTTGTGGAGGATAATGGATGACAATTTAGCTTTGTTGAGGGGCTAAACTTGTCAATTCCTCAAAGTGGAGGGCCCTTTTGCAATATTGACAAACTTTAGGGACCAAACTTGTAATTATGAAGATAAAAGGGTATAAAGTGTCAATTCTTCCATATTGGAGGACCCTTCTTCATAAATCTTCAAGTCTTCAAGGGTCTTCTTTGGAAAATTCTTCATTAGGGCTTGGTTCATTGTGCGCCTTCGTTTCCCATGTTCGTTTTTGTATGATTCTTGTGATCTTTTGTCATTTTCTCAATATCCGTACCTAAAATACACAAGCAACAAATACAAGCATATATATGGGTATTTTGATGATATTTAATGCATTTTAAGCCCTTTTTGGACGATGAGACTATGTATAAAAGCAGTCTCATCAGTAATTATTGTACATGGGTTGATGTTTGTTTAAGTTATTTTAGAAGAACAACTATTTAACACTCTGCAGGTCACGAACCCTTTGTAAAAGGGGTCCGACAGGGTCCGTGAACCTCCGAGACAGTTTTGAGGAAAACACAAATTTTGACCCCAATTTTGAAGATAGACTCAAGGATTTGTTCAACAATCATGTTCCATATGTGTATGCTATAGTTAGAGCTAAAGATCAAGAGAGTGTACCTTGGTGGCAAGCATATTATACTCGAGTGGTAAGCATGTTCTTATGATGTTTTCATCAAGAATAATCCTTACCTTTACCCATGGATTTATATGTACTAAAGAGGTTTCCATTACCCATCATATACGTTGAACGACTATGGTCCTTGATCCATTTGTTGGGCTCAAGTCCGACATTCAAGTATACCTACAAACCATGAAACTCAAGTGCTTGGTCCCTAGTTTTTATGGTTCCGTTTGGGTTATCATACCGCTTATACCCATACTAATTTGAGTGTTACTGAACATATCCCGTGGAATTAGATTTCTCACTGAAAACTGATTTCAACATATGCACATAAATGTTGACACAAAAGCACATATGCATATAAAATGAAAGACAAATAGAACAAGCACAAGCATATAGGCGTAATGCAATGATTATCTATGAATGAAAAAAATAGTGATATGCAAGTATAAGAAGTACTCATAAAAGCATACAAGGTATGACATACGCAAGATGCTCATATGCACAAATATCCATTAGCTCTCAACACAAAGAAAATCTTACGGATTCTTTTAACATCATTGTTTTATCTTATACCAAACACCCATTTTCAAGAACACTATATGTTTAGAGAATAACCTAAGATGTCGTACTTTAGAAGCTTACTTAGTTTATATTTTTAAGTGACTTACTAGATTCATGTAAAAGTATAACATATGCAAAGAGAGTGAGCTAAGTCTACAAGCAATGTGAAAGACGATTTTCCAATTTAGAGCACAAATTCTAGCAAATGTCCTATCGTGCATAATCATGTAATTGAAAAGCAAGAAAATGAGTAGAATGGCAAGGTTGACACTTATGTATCACAAATATAAGCAATCACAACTAGCAATAATCAAACAAAATATATGCAAACTCATGAACCAAAGCAAGTAACATTTGGCATACAAATATTTTTCTTTACTTTATGTTTAAGTATGACAATGTATACCAAGCTTCATTAGTTTCCTTTGTATGAAAAAATGATTTGTTTTTAGAATGTGGACACAACCTTATTCAACTACAAACTAATTTGATGTGTTCGACTCAAGAGAAATACGATGAAATGATAAAGTAAGTTCATATATAAACACCTTATAATTTTGACTTGTTTCACTATCTTATGAATCTAAGCAGCACTTAAGTGTTTTTATATGAAAGTAGACTCAATTAACTTCAAAACGATAGTTGGCACGACTTCTACGGACTTACGGTTAAAAAATTATGGCATTTTAAAGTTGGCTAAAAAACTGCACCACAGAGGATCACGGAACCCGACGGACCCTTATTGAATGGGGTTCGTTGACCACTAATTTGGGTCTGTGAGTCTCTCAGACAGACTGCAATTTCCCCCAAAAATTATGTTTTGACATTCATGTAGACTAAAAAACTAAGTAGCAAAGATAGGTAATTGGATTTGTTGATCAAAAGAATGCCAGAAGCAATTCTACTAATAATCGTTGATTCTGAAGAATGCCTAAAAATTAGGGTAAAACAAGGCAACACAACGGCCAGTGGTTTACCTTTTATTAAACTGATAACTGTCTTGCTAGGGTTACATCAGATTCATTAAATAATGACTGCAAACAAAGAAAAACCCTATAAATACAACGGGCTGGACCGTAGCCTAAAGACAAAGTCCAACTGGAAGTGAAAAAAAACATAAATATGTGAAAAACTATTAAATAAAAGGAGACTAAAAAACTAAGTATCAAAGATAGGTAATTGGATCTGTTGATTCAAAAAGAATTCCAGAAGTAATTATGCTAATAATCGTTGATTCTGAAGAATGCTCGAAAATTAGGGTAAAACACGGTAACACAACGGCCAGTGGTTTAACTTTTATTTAACTGATAACTGTCTTGCTAGGGTTGCAGCAGATTCATTAAGTAATGACTGCAAACAAAGAAAAACCCTAAAAATCCAACGGCCTGGACCGTAGCCCAAAGACAAAGTCCAACTAAAAGTGAAAAAACATAAATATATGAAAAACTGTTAGTAAAAAGTCTTTTCGGGCCTTGATAAATCCACAAACAGCTAAAAGATGGTTAAAGCATCGTCTGCCTCCTTTTTACGCATGTTTTGACAGGTCACGGGCTGAAAACGAACTTAGGATGCAAAAGTTATGCCCATTTTACTAAACTCCTCTTCGTCACGCGATCTCGGGCCTCCAGAAATAAGTCAGCCCGTTCTTCAACACTTGGACCTCCATCATTCCCCCTTGGATAGGAGAAATTCGTCCTTGGATTCCTAGCTGTATCATCATCTGAAGAATCACCATGGTAAGTGTTGATCCCAAACTTAGATCGATTTAGCTTGTGCAAACGAGAATAAATCACGTTAAACACTTAGAGAAACTTTGTTGTATATGAAACAATTTAAGTATTATGTGGAATTAATACTTAAACAAGAACACACAGACAAGATAAACCAAACTTTCACTTTGATTGATTAATCGAACTTGCGTACAATGAATGTATGAAAAACATAGATTGAACTAAACCTAAAGGCCTCCTTTTATAGATTAAGTAACCTTGTACAAGAGTCTACGTATCAACTATTTTAGGTAAAGATAAACATAAGAAATACATTGTCGAACATATCTTTACTAGAAACATACTAGAAACATAAACCGTGTAGACTAAGTAACCTATCAGTGCTTGACTTCTTCTTATCAACGCTAGACTTCTTCCTGTCAACGCTTGTCTTGGCAACGCTTGATGTCTTCCTATCAACGTCCAATTTCCTCTTGTCAGCGTCCAAGTGTCTTGGCTACATTTTATTCCCAACAATCCTCCCCTAAACTTGATATCTACTCTAGTAATCAAGTTTCTGAATAAAACTAAGTACAAGGAGGATTCTTACAAACCTTATTAAGTTGGAAATAAATATATCTAATCAAATCTTTGCCAACGTCACTTGTGTAATCCATCTCCAGTTGTGTTGACACCATTTTCTTCAAAACTTCTTTGGACATAGGATATTCAGCATCCATAAGAATATATTCAGAAAAATTTGTAGTACTTAAATGATACACACCAGCTGTTGAGTATAAACGCCATTGAAGTCCACTGATATCATCAAGATCCTTCCAAACTAAATCTTCTTCATTTGGTGCACACATTCTCTTGAATGTTGACCAAATCTTTATTCCATGACTGAAGTAGGTGCTTCAGTCTCATACTTGGCCTGCATCAACCTCCAAAGGTCTGCCAAGTCTTCTCTATCCAGGCTTGCAAACAAAGACATAAGAGTAGTGAAAGTATGTACCTTCTTCCCATATCTGCCAATCATCCAGAACCCACTTGCATCTTCCTCATAGCTAACTATATGGTTTCTGGAATCATGAGGTAACACTTCTACAATATGTGACACTTCCAAGGGTGAGAGCTTAATACTCTTTCTAATAACAGCTTCACTAGGATCCACTCTATCCAAATTTTCTGGAAACTCAAGTGGAACTCCCTTCTTCAATGGTCTTGGTTTAACCAAAGCCTTTTGGATCTCTATCTCTTCTACAAGTTCTTCCTTTCTTTCAACTGAAATAAGTCTAGTAGTGTTCTGCTCTTGCACACTTTCCCATATAGGATAAGCCTTATATTCTAGTTCATCAAAGGACAATCCCTACAACTTCCTAAAGGTCCAACCTGTTTGATGACATATGATCAACATGTAATAGAGCTCCCTTCTAGCTGTCTTGGTCTGTGAAAGAACTTTGCTAGCTTTATATTTCAGAATCACCTTGCAATACCTTTGAAATCTTAGTAGAATCTCCAAACCCCAAATTTGATCTGATAAAGTCATGTCTGGATTCTCCATTACCTTATTTTCCCATGCAAAGTACATCTGAGCAACTTCAGGCATCTCATAATCCACCTGATTCTTTAACTTTGCAAGCTTTTCCTTTGCCAACTCATCACCATATTCAAGCCTCTCTGGTTCTTCAATAATCATTACACTTGAATCTGTGCTCTCATCACCACTGCTTTCCTTACTCTTAATAGCAGTCTCATTCATCCTTTCTTCTTTCTTAAGTTATGCAGCCAACATGGAATCAAATTTTACTTAGGCTACATCCTTGGGAACTATTGTTTCTACCATGATCCCTTTACCCTTATCTAATATATCAATGGTGGGTAAAGATGATGATGGTACCTGTGTAGACACATCCTTGATGATAGCTGATGACTAGGATACACCAACCATACCTGCAGGTCTATCAACATCCAAAGCCTTTGTGTCAACACCTAACTTACTCCTATCAGCGCTTAGCTTATCAGCGTCAAAAACCTGTCTGTCAACGCTCAACTTACTCTTGTCAGCGCTTGGCTTAGAAACCTGTTCTAACATCTCCATAAACGAAATCTTTGTTGGAGTTGCCAGTGAAACATCAATAACTGGCCTCTCCTTCAAGCTGGTCAATGCTTCAGCCATTTCCACACCAATAGAACCACATGAGCCTTTGTCACATAAATTAATTGGCTCAGTAGCAGCTTCCTCCCCTTTGTAAGAATCCTCCCCTGATGAAAGGACTCTTGTCTGCCTTCTCCTAGTCTCAACAGCTTCCAAAACAACAATCTTCTCCCTCAATTGCTTGAGTTCAAGGCCTTGTATAGAGACAGTATGTACGAGGTCTGTATTTTGCTTTTGCAAGCTAATGCAGACAGTCGTCAATTCCAACAATGTATAGGGTTCCAATCTGCACTCCTTTAGAATGGGAATTTGACCTCCCAAAGTAGAGTCATGGGGCATGGATGAGGTCTTAATGATGTTAGGACTGGCTTGGCCTGCATCTAAGCTAGTACCAATAGTCCTAGCCCCACCCATGTCACCAACCACACTTGTGGTGGTGGTTCTCTCTTCAACATGGCTAGGACTACTAGAGGAGAAAACTCTAGTAGTCCTTTGACGTTTTTCCATCCTAAAGTCTGGGGGTGAAGAAGATGATGTGGATTGGGTTTCAGTTTGAAGGTTAAGGGGTGTTTGGGTTTTTTGTAAAAGGGTGTCAGCGTTTGGATTTGGAGTGTCAACGCCAACATTTAACGTGTCAGCGTTGAAGGGTTCTTGGTCAATATCCATGTGCTGGGGTGATGGTGATTGTTTAGGTAATGGGTCTGGTTGTGGTTGTGGGTCTGGTTGAGGTTGTGCTGCTGCAATTACAGCAAGCATGGCTTGGGTAAGGGGTAAGTCTCTGTTTGGGAGTGTATTCATCGTTCCAAAAACTGCTTTCTTTTGCACAGGGATCTTATAAAAATCATCATGATCCCTAGTGCAATACCTTTGTTCATCAAACACAATTTGCAAAAATCTTGGGTAAGCAAGAGTCATCTTGCTACCCTTGTTATGACACATGCCATCAAAAATCATTTTAGAAAAATTATATTTTTGCCCAGTAGCAATCCACACAATGGCACTCCCAATAGATCTGTTAATTTTATTGTGTGCAGTACATTTGGGACTCAAGCATTGAAGAATGACATGTATCAAGTACTTCTAAGCTAGGGAAAATTCCTGTTTTGAATATTTGTTTAAAGTTCCCTCTTTAGGGAAAGGATAACCCAAAGCTTAAAGTCCTTGTTCTAGCTCACAAATGGGTAGGGTGGTTATACCATATGCATCATTAAGATGCAAAGCCTGGCGAACCAAGGATTCAGTAACCACCCATTGCAGCCCACGGACTGTAGCAGTCAATATAGTCACATTATTAATCGTTGAGGAAGTGACAGTATTACAAAACTGTTTAATATTAGTGACATGAACAAGAGGAGCATGAGAAAGTGCATACCTTAAAGGTGATGCATTTAAATACTCCACCATCTGAGTATATTGAGGAAACAGAGTGTTGTCTGCCTCTAAATAGGCAACCATGTTGTGCTGACTTCTGAATCCCAATGCCAAATCACTCGGTTTAAACTTAGGCGCCATTGATGTAGAAAGCCGTGATATATGTTATGAAAGATGAATGTGGGTGAAAATTTAGTTAGACAAGAATAAGCAGTTACCCTGTTTCAAAAGAATGAGCCAAATATATAGGAGAGGTAAGCACATGTGATTGGTAAAGAATGAGGCAGTTATTTTTCAAAATATAATGATTAAAATCTTGAAAAAATATAACTTATCTTCTGCATTAATAAAAAGTTACCAACTCCTAAAATTACGGCCCAAATTTTCGTCAAAAATAACAACTAGGTAGGACCCAATGTTTGTCAACGGTAAAAAATAACCTATCAACGCTCAACGACTATATTCTTGCCAACGTTGGAATTTGTCATGTCAACGTCAAAATTGGTCCTAACAACGTTTGGAAATAAAACTGTCAACGTCCAAAAATAAAAATAATAAAAAGAAAAAGGACCTTAACAAAGTAATTTATCCTAGTGACGATAACCTATAGACTGAAAATTACAATAGGGTGGCAAGCACAGTCTAATCATGCACACTTGCTTAAGCAAGATACATATAATTGTCCTCAAGTGTCCCTTGCTAACCAAAGTTCTTAACAGTGAAGTTATCTCATAAAATCCTTTGTAACTTCCCAGGTAATCCCAATAAAATTCATACCCAAGTCTCCCAACAGACCACATCCAATTCTAGGCCAAAAAGTCTTGGCAGCGTGCATAGTATATCAACTTTGCATGCTACAGTGCCTCATGATTTAGTAAACTAACTCGTACTCACCAGTGGACACAATCTAGAAATGTGATAAGAGTACTATATGAATACCCAAAAAGTCCTAAAGGTTTCCTAAACCTCCCCTTAAACTAAGATATACAAGTCGCTAGATAAAATGCATGTAATAAAAAATTATGTCAAGATAGGATTATAAATATTCCAACCATCAACCATAACCTTGAGCATGCTCCAATAAAGCTCCAAGGATCCATATGAAACTCTGTATCCATTTGTACAATGCTAACAACGCCTGCATAATTAGATCAAAAACCACAAAACTAACATGTTGCAGACAACGTCAATTTAACACTTGTCAGCGTTAAAATAACCTTTGTCAGCGTTAGACAAATAAAGTGGAAAATCTAATTTTGTACAAAGACCAATAACAATGCATATCTTGTACATACTTTGACAAAGAGTCCAAAAACACATATCAGGTAAGATGGATCATTCCAATACTTGTTACCAAGTATTGAAATCTCCTATTATCAGAAGGTTTAGTTAATAAATCAGCCACATTTTCCTTTGTGTCTACCCTATCTGGTTGTATTAAACCTTTTTCAAAACAATCTCTTATAAAACGATGTCTAATTTCTATGTGTTTTGTTTTAGAATGATGTACAAGATTTTTAATAATGCATAAAGTATTGTTATTGTCTACAAAAATCTTGGTATGCATGAAATTATACCTATAATCCAACAGCTGGTTCTGAATCCATAAGACTTGTCCACAACAAGCAGCTGCAGCTACATATTCTACTTCAGTTGTTGAGTTGACCACCACTGTTTGTTTCTTGCATTTCCAAGATATCAACCTGCTCCCAAGAAATTGGCATCCACCAGTTGTGGATTTTCTATCAAACTTGTCACCCCCATAATCATTGTCTGAATATGCAATAAGCTCCAATGGAGAATCTTTTGGATACCATAATCCCAAGGTGGGATAGCACCTAAGGTACCAAAAAATCCTCTTGAAAGCATGAATATGACACTCTTTGGGAGTCACATGATGGCGTGCACATGCACACACAGCAAACATACTGTCAGGTCTTGAAGTTGTGAGATACATCAATGATCCAATCATTGACCTATAATGCCTGACATCCACCTCTTTTCCATCTCCAACCTTTCCCCAAGGGTGTTCCCTATCCATGGGTGTGCTAGCCCGTTTCTCATGTGGAGAAAAGCCAAACTTCTTCAAGATCTCCGCTACATATTTGTCTTGAGAGATGAAGATACCATCTTCTTTCTGCTGAACTTGTAACCCTAGAAAGAAGTTCATTTCTCCCATTGCACTCATCTTGAACTTGTCTATCATGAGCTTGGAAAAGTCTTCACTCATCTTTGGACTTGAAGAGCCAAAGATGATATCACTCACATAGACCATGATCTTGGGGCTTGATGAAGTCCATACATAGCTTTCTTCACTCTATACACCTTGTCTGGATGTTCTGAATCTTCAAAACTAGGAGGTTGCATTACATAAACCTCCTCTGCAATTGTGCCATAAAGAAAAGCACTCTTCACATCCATTTGATAAACTGTGAAGCCCATGCAAGAAGCATAGGCTAGGAAAATCCTTATTGCTTCAATCCTTGCAACAGGTGCAAAAACCTCTTCATAGTCTATCCCTTCTTCTTGTGTATAGCCTTGAGCAACTAAACGTGCGTTATTTCTGACCGCAATTCCTCTCTCATCCTTTTTGTTTCTAAGAACCCATCGTGTCCCTATAGGTCTGACATGTCTGGGACAATCAACTAGCTCCCAAACATCTTGAATAGCAAATTGGTGAAGCTCATCATGCATTGCTTCCACCCAACTTGGTTCTTTGAGAGCATCAAATATCTTCTTGGGTTCCTGCTGTGACAGAAAATAGGAAAACAAACATGCTTGAACAAGAGGGGTATCAACCTTCTTGTGAATATTGGCAATAAATCCTCCATGATTCTAATGAGACCTTCTAGTTTGTATAGGAGTCATCACATCACCAATAATTAGAGAAGGGGGTGATTTCTGATAGTAGATGTAAGCACTCCTCCTTCAATAATTGTGTTGTCATCAATTTCACTCTCCAAGTTGCCAATATCTTTATCAAATTTTCTTCTATCATCATCTGAATGAACCTCTCCATGAATGTTGGAAGGTTCACCTTGTTCAAAAACACTAGAAGAGAATAAATGGTCAAAAGTGTTGTCAACGCCTGAATTGGTGTTGTCAACGTTGAAGCCATCAACGCCCGAATTTGACCTATCAGCGCCAGATTTTCCTTTGTCAGCGCTTGAAGATTCATGCATGTTTTCATCAACATGTGTTATTTGTGGACCAACTTTTTCCTTTCCAGCAGCAGCAGCAGCAACAAATGCATCTGTCCATATAGGAATGGTAACATACTCAAGTATGGGTGCTGATTTGTCTGCTTGTGATCCTACCTCCTTGTCAACCTGTATACCTACAATATCAACAACTGGTTCTTCCACAACATTTGAATACACCTTCACAATGTCTGGATTAGTAACAGGCATATAATTTAAGGTTCTAGATAGAGGTTCCAAGTTAAATAACCAATTTGGTCCACTTTCAGGATCACTAGGTTTACTTTCTAAAAACCTAACATGTACCTTTTTAAGTATACGTTTTTCTTTCTTAAGGTAAACCCTATATCCTCTACTCTACACAGAATAGCCCATAAAGTAGCCTTCATCACCTTTAGCACTAAACTTTCCTAAGGCATCACTAGTGTCTAAAACAACTACATGACAACCAAAGGGTTTAAGAAAACCAATATTAGGTTTCCTGCCCCAAAATAGCTCATAAGGTGTCTTGTTGTGGATCTTGTTGATTAATGCCCTATTCTGAACATAAAAAGCTGTATTCACAGCCTCAGCCCAAAATGAAATGGGAAAGTGAGCATCAGCCAACATTGTCCTAGCTGCTTCTATGAGTGTTCTATTCTTCCTTTCAGCCACCCCATTTTGTTGTGGGGTTCTATCTACACTAAACTGCCTAGTAATCCCTTTCTTGGCACAAAAGTCATCTAACAGCTTATTTCTAAACTCACCACCATTATCACTTCTAAGTATTTTAACCTCATTACCAGTCTTTTTCTCTAATTGGGTAATAAAGTTAATCAAAACATCAGCAATTTCACTTTTCAAATCCAAAAAGAAAGTCCAAGTAAATCTAGAGAAATCATCAGTGATGACAAAACAGTAGGATTTACCATTTAAGCTTTCTATGTTAGTTGGACCAAACAAGTCCATATGCAGCAAGTAAAGTGGTTTAGAACTAGAATGCACAAGTTTAGACTTAAAGAAGACTTTGTGATGTTTGCCTTTAAGGCATGCAACACAAGAGTGGTCATTGTGGAAAGCCTTTTCAGGCAAACCATCAACTAAACCATGTCTCACAAGTCTATTTATATTCTTAAAATTAATGTGCCCTAACCTTCTGTGCGAAAGATTACTCTCATCAACTTAAGCCTTAGCACATAGACATGACAAATTATTATTCATCCTAATTCCATTCAGATTCACATTATAAATGTCCTTATGCCTAGGTGTTCTATAATCAATGAATTTCTCATCAGGTATTTTAAAATCCTTGCTTAACACCAAGCATTCAGTATCAGTGAAAAGAACCTTATTTTTGTTATAACAGACTTGTGATACACTAAACAGATTGTAATCGAGTTCTTTTACCAGAAATACGTTTTCAAAGCACAAATTGATGGTGATAAGAGTGCCTTTGCCAGTGATAGTCCCATATCCGCCTCCAAAGTACACTTTGTCACCATCTTTAATAGGGTTAAAGTTTGTCAAGTAATCTTCCTTCCCCGTTATGTGCCTAGAGCATCCACTATCCCAATAGCCATAATCATTAACCTGCTTTTGAATGCCCTGCACATAAAGAAAATAAATTAGTTTTCTTTGGGAACCCAAGCCTGAGCAGACTCGGATTCATTTGGTTGTTCAACAAGAATAGACTTAGTCCTTATGGCAACCCCTTGTTCATCTCTTTTTGGATTAAACACCCAGTTAACCCCAATTGGTTTAGTTATGACCTTTGAAATATAATGAAATCTGTTACAGGTCATAGAAATCCCATCTGAATTACGGTTTTGATCTTGTTTAGGTCTCCAAGATAAGCTAGAAGAAGCTTTAGACCCCTTTCCCTTTGGTTGCAAGTATTTGGCATTACTTGGTCTTACAGCGTTGGAAACATTCCTGTCAGCGTTAAAATTGTTCTTGACAACGCTGAAATTACCTTTATCAGTGTTAAACCTAGAGTTTGCTACAGGAACCCATTGTCTATTAGACCATGTATTGGTCTTTTGAAAAGGCCTTTGTCCAAAGTATTAGACCCTTTAGTAAAGAATAGGGCTGGTCTAATGACTTGTGGACTTTGCTGGATAAAGGGTTTGGGGTTGACCATGGTTGACTTTCTATCAGCGTTGACCTTTCAAGCATTGACACACTTATAAGCCAAATGTGAAAGACTTCCACAAGTATAACAGGCTTTTCTAGACATAACTCTAGGTCTAGATGAAAATAAACTTGTCCCATTATCACTAACTTGAGTTTTTGGTGACCTAGGTTTTCTATACATTTTTGCATATTTAATACTAGGTTCTCTATCAACGTTTAAGACAAGGTCAATAGTCTTTCCAGTAGTAGGATTGGTCACTTTATGGGTGTAGACTTATTTGGATGTCACTAAGCATGCCACCCTTAACAAACACAGTAGGGTTGGCTTTCTTCCATTGGTCCAAATCAATCAATTTCTTCTTGTATTCCTCTACTGGAGTAAGAACTCTTGGTAGAGGAATAAATTCCTCTTTTTGGAGTTCTGGTATACCAGTCTAAGACAAATCGTTTCTAAGGACACCATAGAAGTTCCCAGCAGGTGGTGGAACACCAGCATACTCTTTCATCCCAATCCCAGTCATATCCCTAGAATCCCTTTGTTCACTAACACATTTTTCTAGGGTTTGAGAAGCTTTATCAAATCTTTGAATTTTAAGATCTACAGTATCTTTGTTTTTGATGGCCTCATCTAACTTAGCCTGAATAACACCATTGGACCTCTCCAAGATGTCCCTCAACTTAATACTAGCATTTAGGTCATGAGTCAAAACATTGATTTGATCTTTTAGGTCAAGCTCCATTTTCTTATATTCAGCCACAGTCTTTTCAGTTTGAACAAGTGCAAGTTGATAGTTAGATAACTTGCATTTTTCATTAACAACATCTTATTTTAACTTTAAAATTTCTTTGTTAAGTTTTTTACTGTTTAATCGACAACCTTTACTACAAAATGCATCATCATATACCTCATTATCTGATGAAGATGAAGAATGTGCCATGAGAGCATAGTGAACCTGCTCCTCTTCCTTCTTTTCTGCAACCAGGGCTTTGTTCTATTCCACATCTTTGGCCAAGAAGCTCCAGTCCCATCCAACACCATCAATCTCTTACATGGCAACCATAGCTTTTGTATCTTCAACCTTGATGATTTGGCTTGAAGGCTTTCCAGCATCAGATATTCTTGGAGATCTACACTCTCTCATAAAGTGACCCATTCTATGGAAATTGTAACACTCAACCTTGGATTTATCAAACCCAACAGTTTCTTTAGCATTAAAGTCATCTTCATCCTGAATCTCCTATTCCATCTATTGGCCCTTATGCTTGCAAGTGCCATATTCCACTTTATGTCCATCTCCTCCAAGTGCTCATCACTAATTTGCTCAAGGTACTCATATGTAATCACTGAACCATTGGGCAATGAAGCAATGTATGCACATCCTGTATCTAGATCAATACCAACATGCTTAACTCTTGGTGAGTCAACATTGTATGTGTCAGTGTCTAAATGTGAAGCATTGACAAAGCTTGATCCAACGTTCACACAAGGTGATCCAGTTACGGGGTGCATGTATGACTCCCTTTGATCAAATTGACCTTCACTATTTGAGAAGAAGGCCATATTTCCATTGGTAGACTTGCTTCCTTGATCCAAAAGGATTTCACTTTCTACAATCCTCAGTTTATTGTAGGCGTCATCAAAAGTGGAACTTTTGTGAGTATTATTAGCAATCATAGACCTTGCTTCAATCTTCCATGCATCACCAAGACTTTTAAGGAAAGTGGTGATGATATCAACATCATCATGCACTGTTCTCATAAATGACAACTTGCTTGTAATGTCAAGAAGTCTGCTTCTCACTACACTTAGCTTTTCATTGGGAAGAGCTTTGAACACAACATACTCATGCAAGAGTTGCTTCTTTTTCTCTGAGGCAGTATCATCATTACCACCATAAGTAACTTGAAGGGCTGCACAAAGATCTTTGGCAGACTCATAGCCTCTATACTTGTGCTGATTGGCTTGTCCCAAAGAAAGTTTGAGGATGCTTAGAGTTTTCATGTCATTCCTTCTCTTTGCAATGTCCTCAGCTGAGACAGCTCTCCCATCTTCAGGTTGTTCTTTTCGATCAGCTTCACTTGAGCCTGGAGTTGATCTCGTAGTAATAGCAGCTTGAATCTTGGCAGCCTTATCGAATGTGTTTCCATATTCAATAATTTCCCATAGGGTGTGGTCATGGATTTGAAGATACTGCTCAAAATTGAACTTCCACAACTCAAAGTTGTCTGGGTCTAGCATGGGGATCTTAATGTTACGGCTTGAGGAGGTGGCTAACTCTGGAGTAGACATGTTTGGATTATAGGGTTTCTTGAAAATTAGGGTTTTTGGCGATTTAGGGTTTTTGGGTTCTTTAGATCAAAGTTCCTCAACAAGCTCTGATACCACTTGTTGATCCCAAACATAGATCGATTTAGCTTGTGTAAATGAGAATAAATCAAGTTAAACACTTAGAGAAACTTTGTTGTATATGAAACAATTTAAGTATTATGCGGAATTAATACTTAAACAAGAACACACAAACAAGATAAACCAAACTTTCACTTTGATTGATTAATCGAACTTGCGTACAATGAAAGTGTGAACAACATATATTGAACTAAACCTAAAGGTCTCCTTTTATAGATTAAGGAACCTTGTACAAGAGTCTACGTATCAGCTATTTTAGGTAAAGATAAATATAAGAAATACATTGTCGAACATATCTTTACTAGAAACATACTAGAAACATAAAACGTGTAGACTAAGTATCCTATCAGTGCTTGACTTCTTCTTATCAACGCTTGATTTCTTCTTGTCAACGCTTGTCTTGACAATGCTTGATTTCTTCCTATCAACGTCCAATTTCCTCTTGTCAGCGTCCAAGTGTCTTGGCTACATTTTATTCCCAACAGTAAGGCAGCAAGTGCTTCACATTAAAAACATCATAACAACGAATATGGCCTGGCAACTTCAAACGATAAGCATTTGAGTTCATCTTATCCACAATTTCCACCGGACCATTCTTCTTAGCAGACAACTTTTTATATTCACCAACTAGAAAATGATCCTTAGTTAAAACAGCCCACACGAAGTCTCCTACTTCAAAGTCAGCATGTCTCCTCTTTTGATCTGCATCCTGCTTGTACTTCGAATTAGCGCGAACCAAGTTTTCATGAACAGATTTATGAACATCATGCAACCCCTCAATAAAATCCTGCACTTTCTTCGAAACAGACCTAGAAACCTGAGGAGTCATAAGATCAAGAGGACCACGTGGCTGAGCAGAATAAACCACCTGGAATAGACTAAACCCAGTGCTCTGATTAACAACATGATTATGAGCAAACTCAGCTTGATACAACTTCTGATCCCGAGCCTTCACATGATCACCCACCAAACACCTTAACAAGTTACCAAGGGACCTGTTAACAACTTTAGTTTGCCCATCAGTTTGAGGATAATAAGTACTACTAAAATTGAGTTGAGTATTCACCATCTTCCATAAACTACGCCAAAAGAAAAGTTGGGCTACATTAACTGCATCTATTGTCTTCTTGCAAGGAGTAAAATGAACCATCTTAGAAAAACGATCAACAACAACAAATATTGAATCATTACCCCTTTGAGTATGAGGTAGCCCCAACACAAAATCCATGCTAATATCAACCCAAGGCTTCAAAGGAACTGGCAAAGGCATGTAAAGTCTTGCATTAGTAAATGTCCCCTTTGAAACTTGACAAATATGACACCTCTTGACGTAACGATCCACTTCCTTCCTCATAGTAGGCCAAAAATAAGAAGCTTGAATTAACTGTAAAGTGCGATCACGACCAACATATCCTTCACCATGCAACTTCTTAATAATTTACAAGTGAACACTTGAATTAGGAATACAAAGTTGATTCCCTTTGAATAGGAACCCATCATGCATAACAAAATCTGTTTTCTCTCCAGATTGAAAATCCTACAAAACAAATGGAAAGTATGGATCCACAATCACCATGTCACGAATTACATCCAGTCCTGGAACATCAATCTACATGGTTACAAGTAAACTACTCCTTCTGCTTAAGGCATCAGCAACACGATTAGAAGCACCAGTTTTGTGCTTCACCACAAAAGTAAATTTCCCAAGAAAAGCCAACTAACGCCCATGCTTATGTTAAACCTTATCTTGAGTACAAATATGCCTTAAGGAATCATGGTCGGTGAACAAAACAAACTTCTTATGAAACAAATAATGGCGCGAATACTTCACAGCTTGGACCACTACATAAAACTCCAAGTCATAAGTAGAGTACCTGGACGTCGGCCCTGTCAACTTCTCGCTAAAATAGGCAACAGGCCGCCCACCTTGACTAAGAACTCCACCAATTTCAACCTTAGAAGCATCAGTATGAAGCTCAAAAAGTTTAGAAAAATCAGGCAATACCAGGATTGGCGTTGTAGTAAGCTTTTCCTTGACAACCTAAAAACCAGCTCTGCTTCCTTCGTCCACACAAATAACTTTCCCTTCATACAGTCTGTCAAAGGGGCCATAATGGAACTAAAATTAGGGATAAACCGCCTATAGAAAGAAGCAAGACCATGGAAACTTCAAACTTTAGTAATGGTAGTTCGAGTTGGCCACTCCTGAACAACTGCTACCTTAGACTCATCCACTTGTATGTCATCCCCAGAAACAACATACCCCAAAAACAAAACTTTAGGGGTCATGAATACACACTTCTTCGTGGCTGCATAAAAACTGACCTTTCGAAGCAAGGTCAAGACCTGCCTCACATGGTTGACATGCTCATTATGAGAAGCACGATAAATACGAATATCATCAAAATAAACAACCACAAACTTGCCAATAAAAGGCCTGAGTAGTTGATTTATCACACACATAAATGTGATTGGTGGGTTTCATAAACCAAAAGGCATGACCAACCACTCATACAATCCTTCACGGGTCTTGAAAGCGGTCTTCCACTCATTACCAGGTCTAAGACGAATCTGGTAATATCCACTCTTCAAATCCAGTTTTGTAAAAATAGTAGCACCACTAATCTGGTCAAGCAAATCATCAAGCCGAGGAATAGGAAACATGTACCTCACAGTAATCTTGTTGATGGCTCGACTATCAACACACATACGCCACGTACCATCCTTCTTTGGAGTCAATAGGGCAGGAACAACACACGGGCTCATACTCTCACAAACATGACCCTTGGAAACCAGCTCTTCAACCTGCCTACGTAACTCCTCATGTTCTCCCGGGCTCATCCTATAATGTGGCTTGTTAGGCAGCTGTGACCCAGGCTCTAGATCAATATGATGTTGGATGTCACGCAATGGTGGCAACCCATCAGGTAATTCATCAGGGAAAACATCAGAAAATTCCTCAAGTAAAGGAATCATGGCTTCCGGAATTTCAATCTCTTCAGCAACCTCCTTCTCAATTAGAACAAAAACATCATCCCCCACCTTCAACTCGTCTTCAAACTGCGAAAGAGTTAGTAAGGTACCAGTGGGTTTATTAACTACTTCCTTGGGTTTATTCGGCATCAAAGTAATCTTCACATCCTCAAATAGGAAACTATAAATATTAGTTCTCCTGTTGTGAGTAATGTTACGATCATACTCCCAAGGTCTACCCAACAACAAGTGACAAGCATCCATGGGTACTACATCACACCAAACAGTATCCTTATATGTTGTTCCTACATAAAATGTAACATGGACACATGGTTTGGTGATTTTGCATATGTGTACTCAATCGTCTCGGTATCTAATTGAATTGATCACAGTTTATAGTGGAATTATTGTAATTGGTCACTAAAAGGGGGAGCTTTTGATTATCTATTTCTATTAAAATGACAAGTTAACAAAACTAAAGTGAAAGACTTAAACAAAATAGCAAGAGAATTAAAGTAATTAAAAACTAATTTTGAAAATAAAATTATAAAAAGACAATTCAAAATTAAATTCGACAAAAAAATTAAAACTTGAATAAAAGTGTCGACGTACAGTCGGTATTCGGCCCGGCCCAACAGGCCCGCGGCCTACACACACCTAACTTATCCTTCAAGAAACCCTAGCACTATATAAACAAGGCTAGGGGTCTCATTCCACATCAGGTTCTCTCTCTTAACCACACCTCTTATACAATATATCGACCGAATACTAACTTGACCGTCAGAGGTGGACCCTGGGGCTCCGGCCTCGGGTCCACGTCTAACCGGTTCTTCTTTGTTTGCAGCATTACTCAGGACCCGAAAAGACGATTAACGGCCCAGGAGAGTCGTCAGACCGGCCCAGCCAAACTATGCTCCAACAAGTTGGCGCCATCCGTGGGACAACGAACAAACTATGTTCCATGTTCTCATCTTATCGGAAGGCAAAAATCATGTCATTATCTAATGTCCTTATGCCAATGGTAAACTTACCTCCTATCATTAACATTATTTTCATGCGCAACATTATCTAATGTCCTTCGGCTTAAGCTGGTGTTTTTTTTGTTATAAATGGCCACTGCCAAAAACTCCAACTTGCGTGATTTGATCGAATAACAAAGATAACAACAAGACATATATGATTAGTATTTACCAGTTGATGAATGTTGCGATAAGTTATAATATTATAGATAAATGACACGATGCGATGCCATCTTATTCACTACATGTCGATGAATATTGTCAATGCATATCTTATTTTTATGTTGCCATGGCAGGTTAGAATATAAAAAAAACATGAGATATTCGATGTTTTCTTTTTTGTATGAAAAAAATATTTTTGTTAAAACAAGACATTTGGGTTTCTAAGATATTATGTTTCAAGATATTGTGTCTGCTTGTATCATATTATGTTCCCTAATAGGGTATATGTAAAATATTCTTGTTAAAAGAATATATTATATTTACTAGTATATCACGTAATACGTGCATAATAAGATCAATTTACGTTGAGCCGTGCGAACCTACGCGGTATTCGGGCTCGTCCGTATTTATTTTATTTTTATCCGCGGTCGTGGAAGAGATACTTACACGGCGAAAATAATGAGCACGTGGAAGTATTCTTCCACGACGCATCATTATCTTTTGCCGTGGTAGTACGCCTTCCATTGGCTCATTCTGCCACAGAAGTACGTCTTCTCTTGGTTCATATATTTGCTACGGAAGTACGTCTTCCTCGATGAATTACTTGGCCCGGCTAAGAGTGAATTTCCAAAATTTATATCGTTTACACTTAATTAGACGGAGCCTGATCAACTACGTTTAATCCAGGAAAAACCGTGACAAATTTTGGAAGTCGTTATCAAATGTCGTGGCCATAAGACGGATGTAATATCCGCATGAACATGCCACATAAGTACGTCTTTTGTTGGCCTTAAGACGAATGTAATATTCGCACTACGCTGCATCATAAGTGGTACAAGAAGTACGCCTTTCATATACTCACGATGCAGCGTACGGGTTCCACCTTCACCTTCACAAAACCTTCTTGCCATCCTCACGTTAGAGATGAACAAGAATTAAACCTTGTCAAATGCTAGTGTTACCCCGGCTATAGAACACGTTTTCTTCTTACGGGGTCCTTACCGTCTAAACGCGGGAAACCAAGCATTCGAGCACAACCACCCGTCTTACGTATACGTGTTTTCCCATTTCTGATGACGTGGATATGCTTACAGGTAGCGGATATGGTGTAAAGTCTAGTAACCTCGGGGATAACCTCGCATACTAGACTGGGGGGACATGATGACGTATAGTGGCTACGCTCACTATCCGTAACCCCAAACCATCATCTTTTCGCTAAAAGTAGCCCATTACGAGTGGAGTCATATGTTACGGACAACCCACGAGGATGTCGTAGCAGCAAGCCGCACGCGGTTGTTTAGTGAGCATGATACACGAATGAGTCTAGCATAACATGATCATGGACCATATCATACTAGACTGGGGGACATGTCGACGTACAGTCGGTATTCGGCCCGGCCCAACAGGCCCGCGGCCTACACACACCTAACTTATCCTTCAAGAAACCCTAGAACTATATAAACAAGGCTAGGGGTCTCATTCCACATCAGGTTCTCTCTCTTAACCACACCTCTTATATAATATATCGACCAAATACTAACTTGACCGTCGGAGGTGGACCCCAGGGCTCTGGCCTCGGGTCCACGTCTAACCGGTTCTTCTTTGTTTGCAGCATTACTCAGGACCCGGGAAGACGATTAACAGCCCAGGAGAGTCGTCAGACCGGCCCAGCCAAACTATGCTCCAACAAAAAGCAAATTCGAAAACTCTACTATAAAACTAAGACAAAGCTATTTTGAAAATAACACTAAGTAAGAATGCGGGAAAAGTAAAATTCGAATAATAAAAACAAGAGATAAAAGTCAAAGCTAGTGAACGGATCGTACCCACGATCGCACTTTGGGTCGTGGTCCCTCATCGTGACTAGCGATCGCAACCAAGTGATCGCATACTACGATCCTAACAATCGATCGTAGCCTAGTGATCGTGGTCTAGTGATCGGCCACAGATCGTATCCAACGATCGTAACCAAAGGGATCGCAGTCAATGAGATCGTATCCAAGAGATCGTGACACGTAAGATTGGATCGTAGTCAGTGAAAGAAGTCTGGATCGCAGTCAATGCGATCGTACCCAAGAGAACGTGACACGTAAAACCCTTATAATATCGCGATGGGACATAAAAGGTAACTAAGCCGAACCGAATAAGCACTTTCTCAAATACGCATTTACCAAAACTTAGCCAAATCTAAATAAGCACAAATTTGACAACTTTTAAAATACTAAATAAGCAAACTTTATAAAATCAAACTTTAAAAAGACTAAACTTTTAAGAAAACATAAAAGAAAATAAGCTAAGTACGAAATAAGCCAAAGAGCATAATAAGATAAAAGCTTAAATCGTATATATACTTTGATAGGAACAAAAAGATAAACTTTTTAATCTCAAAAACATCAAGATGAAACAAGACGAATCATTGATCTGAATCAAAATCAAACCAAGAACAATAAAGGTAGAATAAGATAGATGATGAAAAACTTGAACTTGTAGATTAATGATTCCAAATACAAGATTAAAGGAAAGCTTAAAACTTGAAAGAAAAGATGAAGAAATCTAGAGAGAGAAAGTAGAAAAACCTACTTTTCTCTAAAGATATGAAAAACTAAAAAAATGAAAATGACAATTTAGCTAAACCCTCCTAATGAAGCATTAGAAGGGTATTTATAGGAGAAGGGATGGTGTGGTGTGTTGCTTCTTTCTTCCTTTTTATCTTCTCGTCTTTTTAAATGACTTGTCTTTCTCAACTTTTTCCCTGGATTAGTCGAATGATAATACGAACTCGTCTTCTAATTTCCTCATTTAGTTGACTTGGTTCTTCGACTTTGTCAAACTTCTGTCTTTAGACTTTTTCTTCGATAAATCTTCAGAATAGGCCTTTGACATCCGTTCTTCTTGCACTTTTGATCTTTTGACTTCGTCTTTTGTATTTTTCTTCGATAAAAGCCCGTGAAAGCCCGTGTTTTCTTCCTTTTTCATCTTTTGGCCCTAAAACATAATAAAAACACAAACCACGCAAATTCAGACTTTTATGACATAAAATACACGTTTTGGTCTTGTTTTTATTATAATTAAGTGGTAAAAGGATAAGTGTTTTCACACTTATTGAATCCCCTACACTTGACCATTGCAATGTCCTCATGCAATGCATTAATTTCAAAGCACAATTTACATTTCCCGTCATAATTAACCCACCTTGGCCTTTATTATAACACAAGACATTAAGGAAACTTAAAAAGATAGAAATTTGCAAAATATTTAAAGGAAGATAACAAGTAAAGAAATATAAGACTTACATTGGGGTCTTGGTTGTCATGAATGTTTATCACCCTTAATTTTCACGTTCCCCAAACCAAGCTTAAAAACGAGATCATTGTTATTATAAGTTAGTAAGTTAACACGCACTCATGTGGCTCAATTATTTACTTAGACTCCCTTATTCCTAGGTGTATCTCTTATCTTTTGTTTTTGTCTTGAATGATCACGAGGATGAATTTTTTACTTATTTCGATAGTTTACTTAGGCCGAAAATAAAGTAGGCCGATTTAATCAATAGTTAGCTAAAGGACAAAATCTTTTAAAACTGCTTCTCGGGACCTCATAAAGTTCATATCTTGGCATAACTCGCTTCACGATTTGAGACCTTTCTCGGACCAATATTTGGCATTGACTTCATACTTCAAAGCTTGAGAGACGTTCTTGAAATAATGGTATTTTCTTCATAATAGGAATTTCTTCACTTGAAGTTTTTGAGAGATTCTTCATACTTGGACCATGACTTCTTCATTTTTCTCCAATCTTTATTTTGGATTTTGATATACAAAGATCCGCCTCCTTTTCGGACTTGGATCTATTTATCCTCATACCTTGTTAGGGTCTTTTCGGATAGACTTCTCCATGATCTTTAGGGGAGTATTTGCTTTTCGTCGTGTGTATTGATCCTTCATATTGATTTTTGATAAATGATTCTTCACATCACTCTGGATCTTTAGCAACAAAATGTAGCCCTCATGCCTTGTTAGGGCCTTTTCGGACTCGCCAATCTTTGCGTCCCGCTTTAATAAGTTATGCCTTGGCTATGAACTCTAATTAAAAATGAGCAACTTTTAAACGATCTTGTGCTAGAAGCTAAGTAACTTTTCAAATCGTACGACCTTATTTATTGCAATTAAATTTATTAGCAAACGATGGGAGAAAAAGCTCAAAGCTCATAATCAACTCACATAAATTCATGAAAGAATACCAAACTTATAATTGAGTCTATTGATACAAGTGATTTTCAATGGGTTCAAAATATTTCTCGGAATCCTCTCGAATTGATCTCAGTTGAAAGTGGAATGATTTGTTCTTGGTGACAAAAAGTGGATTTGGTTTTCTATTCTACTAAACAGGTAAGTGAATAAAATGGTAATGAAATAAACTTAAAACAAGCAACAAACAAAACTTGAATTAATACTGGAAAAATACCCTTATAGAAAAATACCCTATGCGGAATGTAAGTCTTATGCGGAAAGTATGGCCATTCGGAAAGACAGCTCTATTCGGAAAATTGACATCTATGCGGAATATTGTATTATTCGGAAAACTTGCCTTATGCGGAAAATGATCTCTATGCGGAATATCAAGGCCTATGCGGAAAATATCACTTATGCGGAAAAATCTGCTTTATGCGGAAAGATAACGCTATTCGGAAAGACAGGGCTATTCGGAAAATCAAGTTCTATGCGGAATAACAGAAACCATGCGGAAAAACAAGCCTATTCGGAAAGCAATGCCTATTCGGAATATAAGGGCTATTCGGAAAATCTGTGATATTCCGAATAAAGAAGAAAAACAACCTCTACTCGGAATAATTGAAATATTCCGAATAAAGGCAACCCCAGAATCCCTATTCGGAATCTGGGAACTCAGTACTTTAGAAATGCGAAGAACAGGGGATGCGGATTTAATCAAAATCAAACTCAATAATCAAAAAGGTTTAACCAAATCAAACATAGATCATTTAAATACCATAAGTAACAAATCCCACCAATAAAAACACTAATTCAACAACTTTTTAAAATCAAACTTGAATCAAATAAGAAACTTAAAAACTTGCAATAAAAATGGAGATGAACAAGATGAATGAAAAGATGAATGGATTGATTAATGGAAAAGTAACAAGAGTAATGATTCACACTTACAAGATTGAAAGAAAGATGAAAAATCACCAAACTCCCTAATGGAGTTGGTTAAGGAACGAACCAACAAGAACTGGAAAAAGAAAATGAACTAACTAACTAAAATGTGAAGGGAGAGATCTATTTATAGTCTTAGTGGTTGGTTGGTGAGTGGGCTTTCTCCCTTTCTTCTTGTCTTCTCGTCTTTTCAGAAAAGTTGACGTTTTCGATTCTGATTCGGGATTTGTTGTCGATTAAATCCAACTCGTCTTTTAATTTCTTCGTTAAATAGACTTGAGTTTCTTCGACTTATGTAAATCTTCCGTCTTTGGTCCTTTTCTTCAAATAGGCCCAGTGACTTCAAATCTTTTGCATCTCTTGGACAATAGACTTCGTCTTCAGTCTTTTTCCTTGATAAAACCCGTGCAATCCCATGTTTTCTTTAATATTCATCCGGTTACCTCTGAAATCATAATAAACACAAAAACCACGCATAATTCCAAACAAATGATATTTAATATGTGTTTTGGTTTGTTTTAGCCAGAATTAAGTGGTAAAAGGATGGGTGTTTACACACCTATCAAATCCCCTACACTTAACCATTGCCATGCCCTCATGCAATGCTTAGTGATAAAGCAATTTTTACATTTTTCTCATAATCAATCAACCTTGGCCTTATTTAAACTCTACTAAACAACAATTAAAATACTAAGAGAACTTAAAACTTTAAAATAAACAAAAGGATGGGAATAACTTGTAAAGAAATCAAGGACTTACATTAGGGCTTTGGTGTTGCGAAGATTTATCACCCTCAAGTTTCACGTTCCCCAAACTAAGCTTAAAAACGAGATCATTGTTATTATAAGTTAGTAAATCAAACACTTACACACATGGCTTAATTAAATGCTTAAACTCCCTTATTCCTAGGTGTATCTCTTATATTTTATTTTTGTCTTAGAATGATCATGAAGATGCATTTTTGGACTTATTTCGATAGTTTATTAAGGCTGAAAGCAAAGTAGGACGATTTGATCAATAGTTAGCTAAAGGACAAAATCTCTTAAAACTGCTTCTCGGGATATCAAAAAGTTCATATCTTGGCATAACTTGGTTCACGATTTGAGACCTTTCTCGGGCCGATATTTGGCATGTACTTCATACTTCATATCTTCGAGAGACGTTCTTGAGATAATGGTCTTCTCATCATAATAGAGTTTCTTCACTTGGAGACTTTTGAGGGGTACTCCAACTTTGTTGACCACGACTTCATGATTATTTCTTCAATCTCTAATTGGGATTTTGAGATACAACGATCCGCCTCCTTTTCGGACTTGGATCTATTTATCCTCATACCTTGTTAGGGTCTTTTCGGATAGACTTCTCCATGATCTTTATGGGAGTTGATTGCTTTTCGTCGTGAGTCTTGATCCTTCATATTGACTTTAGGAATAATGCTTTTCACATCACTTTGGATCTTCAGCAATAAAATTGAATCCTCATGCCTTGTTAGGGCCTTTTCGGACTCGCCAATCTTCGCGCCCCGCTTCATAAGTTATGCCTTGGCTATGAACTCTTATCATTACCGAGCAACTTTTAAACGATCTTGGGCTAGAAGCTAAGTAACTTTTCAAATCGTAAGACCTTACTTATTGCAGATAAATTATTAGCAAGTGATGGGAGAATAGGCAAATAATTACACCAAGTGAGCTTGTGCAAGAATACCGACTTATAATTGACTCTATCATTTCTCGTCCTCCACAATTTAAAATCTCAAATAATGAGACTCGTGGACACTTAGCCTAATAAACCGATTAAGGTCTACATGGTTAAGGATACTAGCTAGAATAAACTTGGATAAGTCTATTCGGGTTGAGTCAAAATAAACGCAACGGGCCTAATATGTCAAAGATATCTAAACTAGCTACAACACTTTATTAAATTTTGACTTTATTGCGGGATATATACATATGAAAGCAACGATAAAAATTTAAAAATTACGACTAAATGGCCAAAGTTAATAAAAAATTTGAAAAATGTTGAAAAATAGGATTTTCCGGTTAAATGAAGGCATTTTCATGGAAAAGTCCACTTAAAACTTCGATAGAAGTCTCCCCTACACTTAAGATAAACATTGTCCTCAATGTTTAAGCATGTGGGAAAAATCTCCCCTACACTTATGACATTGTGCACGTTGGTTAACTCGAGTTAAGGAAGAGACGACTAAAGTGATCAATTTCGAATGTGAGTATGAAGAAAATTGAATCACGATAGTTGAGAGATAGAACCGGATTTCGGATAACACGGGAGCACGGTTCTTCAAAGATTCCAAGATTGCAGTAATCCCTGTAATCACATCACCACACAAACACAAACGACCAAAATAGGTTCTCCCCTACACTTAGGGGGTTAAAGGGATAGATACTCGGGCTGCCTCCCGAGGAGCGCGTGTTTTTGATAACCGAGTCACGAGCCTGACTCGACCCAAAATTAGTTCATGGGGAACGTGGTGAGGGATGGAATCACCTCCTGAGAGGTGTCCTCACCAAAGTACAACTTCACTCGTTGGCCATTCACCTTAAAATTCGGTCCATTAGGTTGAGCGAGCTCGAGAGTACCATATGGAAAAATTTGGGCAATGGTGAATGGGCCGGACCAACGAGATTTCAGCTTGCCCAAAAAGATTTTCAACCGAGAGTTAAAAAGTAAGACTTTGTCTCCAACATGGAACTCTCGGTTTTTGATCTTGGAGTCGTGAATGAGCTTAGTTCTTTCCTTATAGATCAAAGAATTTTCATAAGCCTCATTCCGAAGTTCATTCAGCTCATTGAGTTGGATCTTGCGTAGGTCACCGGCTTTGTTTATATCAAAATTAGCCCACTTCAAGGCCCAATAGGCCTTGTGCTCCCACTCAATGGGGAGGTGGCACGCTTTCCCGTACACAAGACGATAAGGCGTACAGCCGATCGGGGTCTTGTAAGCAGTACGGAAAGCCCACAAAGCATCATCGAGTTTATCAGCCCATGCGGCACGATGCTCTCCCACGGTTCTTTCCAAAATTCGCTTTAGTCCTCGGTTTGATATTTCAGCCTGGCCATTAGTTTGTGGGTGGTAGGCTGTGGAAAGACGATGATTTACACCGTACTTAGCCATGACTCTAGCAAATTGGTCATTGCAGAAATGAGTCCCACGATCACTAATAATGGCGCGAGGCACACCGAATCTAGCGAAAAGAGCTTTCAAAAAGTTACAAACCACCCTTGCGTCATTAGTAGGCAAAGCTTTGGCTTCAACCCACTTTGAAACGTAGTCAACGGCTACAAGGATGTATTTGTTTCCTTTAGAAGATGGGAATGGCCCCATAAAGTCAATACCCCAAACATCAAAAATTTCACACTCTTGAATGAAATTCTGAGGCATCTCGTCTTTATGTGTGATCTTGCCTTGTTTTTGGCAAACATCACATTTTTTAACCATATCGTGAGCGTCACGGTATATGGAGGGCCAATAAAATCCCGAATCAAACACTTTCTTGGCGGTGTAGTTGGGACCAAAGTGACCACCGGTGGGTCCTTTGTGGCAAGCATCAAGGATTTCAGACGCTGCCGGTCCATCAACACATCGACGGATAATCAGGTCGGCACATTGTTTGAATAGGTAAGGGTCGTCCCAAAAGTAAGTCTTAATGTCAGTGAAGAACTTCTTCTTTTGCTGAGATGTCAACCCTTCCTTGAGAATTCCACCCGCCAAGTAGTTTGCAAAGTCCGCAAACCACGGGGTTTCATTCGGCTTCGAGTTTATAGACATTAAGGTCTCCAGGGGAAAAGAATCATTGATTTCTTTGTTCGGTTGATCCCCCTGGTAAGGATCCTCAAGTCTGCTGAGATGATCCGCGGCTAAGTTTTCTGCTCCTTTTTTATCGCGAATTTCGATTTTAAATTCCTGGAGCAGCAAAACCCAGCGAAGAAGTCTTGGTTTGGAATATTGCTTTGTCAACAAGTACTTCAACGCGGAATGATCGGTATACACGATGGTGGTGGAAAGGACAAGATAGGGGCGGAATTTTTCAAAAGCATAGACAACAGCTAAAAGCTCTTTTTCGGTTGTCGTATAATGCAATTGTGCCCCTGTCATTGTCTTGCTAGCGTAATGGATCGGTTGGAAGTGTTTGTTCACTCTTTGTCCAAGAACCGCTCCAATAGCAAAATCACTAGCATCGCACATCAACTCAAAAGGCAGCTCCCAATTAGGGGTAACTAAGACTGGTGCCTTAGTTAGCTTATCCTTAAGCGAGTTGAAGGCTTCAAGGCACTCTTTGGAAAAGATAAAAGGAGTATCTTTTTCCAAGAGGTGGGTCATCGGGCGAGCGATTTGAGAAAAATCTTTGATGAATCGACGATAGAAGCCCGCATGACCCAAGAAACTTCTCACACCCTTCACAGTTGAAGGTGGAGGCAACTTAGCGATAACATCGACTTTAGCACGGTCTACTTCAAGACCGGCTTTCGAGATCTTATGTCCAAGCACGACGCCTTCTTTTACCATGAAATGGCATTTTTCCCAATTTGGAACCAGACGAGTGTCTTCGCACCTCTTTAGCATACGTTCCAAATTGGCAAGGCAAGAAGAGAAAGAATCCCCGAAGACCGAGAAATCATCCATGAAGACTTCCATGGTTTGTTCAACCATGTCATGGAAGATAGCTAACATACACCTTTGGAAAGTCCCGGGGGCATTACATAAGCCAAAAGGCATTCTTTTGTAAGCGAAAGTGCCATAGGGACAAGTGAATGTAGTCTTCTCTTGATCTTGGGGATCGATGGGTATTTGGAAATAACCCGAGAAACCATCAAGAAAGCAGTAATATTCATTACCGGCTAATCGTTCAAGCATTTGGTCCATAAAAGGTAGAGGGAAATGATCCTTTCTCGTGGCATCATTGAGTTTGCGGTAGTCTATACAAACTCTCCACCCAGTAACGAGACGAGTTGGAATTAACTCGTTGTGTTCATTGGGAACAACGGTTATTCCGCCCTTCTTGGGCACACAATGAATTGGACTAACCCATGGTGAATCCGAAATAGGGTAAATCATACCCGCATCAAGAAGTTTGAGAACCTCTGTTTTGATGACTTCATGTATTTTTGGATTCACCCTTCGTTGGCTTTGAATAGTGGGCTTGAAGTCGTCCTCCATGAGAATTTTGTGTGTGCAGAAGTGAGGATCAATTCCACGAATATCGGAAATCTTCCAAGCAATAGCCTTCTTATGATCTTTCAACACAGCGACGAGGCGAGTCTTCTCTTCATCTTTCAAATCCTTCGCAATAATGACGGGCGACTTTTTGTTGTCGTCAAGGAACATGTACTCGAGATGTGGCGGCAACTCCTTAAGTTCCAAATCCGGAGGATTTTCGACGGGAGGCGTTTGCAAAGTCGTGGTATCGATAGCAATGACCGTGGGAGATGGAGGCGAAGGATTGTCTTCGGTGAGAAGATTGTCAAAGAAATTCATGTCTTCATCCCCCTCGGTGGGAGAATCATTAGTAGCTAAATTCGCATCTCCCATGGTAGCTTCAAGATTGTTCCAGAATAAATCACTATCTCCAACTAGAGACAACGATGAATCAATAGAGGACACGGTCTCAACATTGGGAAGAGAGGTAGGAATACTTTTGCAAGCATCATTAAAGTGTTCTTCACAAGCCTCATCGAGAACGTCAATACAATTAACACTCTCATATGAATAAGGTTGTTTGGACAACTTTCCCATGTTGAAGACTACTTTATCGTCACCCACTCTCATGATAAGCTCACCGGCTTCAACATCAATAAGAGTGCGACCGGTCCTTAAGAATGGACGACCAACAATAAGTGGCACACGGGGGTCCATCTCGTAGTCGACGACAACAAAATCAGCAGGAAAGGTGAATTTGTCGACTCCTACAATAACGTCTTCGGCTATCCCCACTGGATAAGCAACCGTACGGTTGGCCAATTCCAAAGTCATTTTGGTGGGGACTAGCTCTGGGAGAGATAATTGCTTCCAAACACTTAGAGGCATGAGATTAATACTGGCACCTAGATCGGCTAGGGCCATGCAATTCTCTACTCCCGGGAAATTGCAAGGGATAAGAAAACGACCCGGATCACCAAGCTTGGTTGGCAATTTCCTTAAGAGCACTGCAGAGCAATTCTCATTAAGTTGGGTGTTGGCAATATCGAGGAGCTTTTCCTTGTCGCTCAGAAGATCTTTAAACATTTTGGCGTATTTGGGCATGTGAGCGAGAGCCTCAGCGAAGGAGATATTGAAATTCAGTTGTTTGAACATTTTAAGGAAATTCGAAACCTGAATATCATCCTTGCTCTTTTGCTTCTCTTTCCTAAACCCTAAAAAATTCTCTCCCTAGGGAGATATCCAGCCGCCACTTTTTCTTTATTATCCGGCTAAATCTTTCTTATAAACGATTCTATATCTATGATTCATCATACTAGTTTGATTGGTATATTGTTTTTTGTTCTCCTTGCGGATTTCAATTAACATTTACTTGATTAATCTGGTTTGATTTCTTGTGGTATATAATTGGGTATAAGTAAGTGATTGTTATGAAAAAGTGGTGTGCGTCTTTTGATATCTCCCTATCCTACCGAAATCATTGCCCTAATTTTTTAGGGTTTCATTATTATTGCTGTTCATTATTAGGGTTTCGTGGGTTGCGTGTTGCGAGATCTAGGCGGTTCATTGATTGATATTCATAGATCTGTATGTGGTTAAGGGTGGCGGCCTGTTTTTTCATTGCTTAGCCTGGTTAGGGTTTTCATGCCGTCAAGATGAGTGTGCTGGGTAAACCCTAATTTTTAAGGTTTCTTTTTTCATGTTTAATCTATGGCCACTGATCTAGGCTATGAGGTTGTATGTCTATGTCATCAAGATCACCATGAAGCTGACTGGCGTATGTTTAGGGTATGTGATCCCATCAGTTCGGTGGTTACAAGTTTTTACTTGTATTCGATCATTTGTAAAGCGATTAGGTTTACTATCTTGTTTGATTGGATCTGCGTGGGTCCTTATGATCTCATAGTTTGTTGTTGCTTTGGATGGTGCCTCGTTGAGGCTGTGATGTTTTGGAACGATGGGTTGGGAGAGGTGGAATAGATTTTGTATTGGATGTATCGTGGTTCTTATCACGATTATTTGGGTCTTGTTCGCAGATCCCAGGTGCAGCCGAGTTCTTTTCACATGGCAGATCAAGAGCCCGGGTTTTAGGGTTTTCCGTTGGAATGCTTATTATTACTGGTCTTGCCGAGATTCGGTATCATATATGCAGGTTGGCTGCTTGGAAGTAGCGTATTTAATAATACGATTTGTGTTCACATCTTGCTTTCAAGATTGTTTTTCTCGGAAGTATAAGCTAGAAACATGTACCATATAGTTTTCTTTATTTTATTGTTTTGTTTTCTAAGTTTATTTGATAGTCATAAGAGTGGCATGTCACTCTTATGTACGATTTTGGATCATTGCACGTGATGTGTGCATGGTTGTAGCCCATGTAACGGGCCGTGATGTTAGGACTTCACCTACATCCGTTGTACTTCAACGTTTTTTTGGTGTAATAAATTTTACCGGGGTCAGTCCCCTTTACCCAAAAAAAAAAAAAAAGGAATAGGAGCAGGCGACTCGGTCTCCTTAGTCACAACCACCGGTGGAGGTATAGGAAGCTCGGGTTCCTTGGTACCTTTGCCACTTCGAGTGGTGATTGCTTTCATCTCCCCTCTTGGATTTGCAACGGTGTTACTCGGAAGAGTACCCGAAGAAGAGGGTTGACTACTTTGGAAGAAACTAGCCATCATGTTCCTCAGATCATTAGTTTGGCTATCCAACGTATTTCTCATATCTGTTCTCAAATCATTTCCTTGCTTGACCAAGTCGGCTTTCAGGTTGAGCACTTCTCTCTGAAGATTTCCCACTATCGCATCGTTAGTCCTCATATAAGTTTCCACTTCTTGGTGAAGAGCGGTGGGTTGGTTGGGAGGAGCATTGTATGCAGGTGGTTGGTAAGCAGGTTGTTGGTAGACTTGATTGTTTCTTTGAGGTGGTTGTTGCTGCTTGTGAGGTGGGATGTATGGTTGTCGAGGTTGTTGTTGTTGTTGAGGAGGGCGATTAAGGTTTTGTTGTTGGTTTGGGTTGGTAGGAGGGAAACCAGGTGGTGAAAGATAGTTGTTGCTGCGGTAGCTAAGCAAGTTACGGTCACCTTGGGGTTTTGCTTGATAAGCGGGTTGAGGATAGGTGCCATATGCCGCATTCACATTCTCAGCAGGGTAATCTTGGGTGGCGGTACAAGTTGTGTAAGAGTGGGGACCACCGCATATCTCACAAGGTTGGCTGACAGCGTTCACTTGAGCGTTTTTGGCGTTGTTGCTGTTGTTGTTGCTGATGGTATGTGTGACAAGCGATTCAAGAAGAGTAGTGATTTTATCTAATCGCATGTCGCTGTCATTAGTGCTAGCACTAGCAACATTGGTCCTAACACTCTTGGTTTGCACACGAGATTTATTCTCAATGATGTCCCAAGCAGCATTGGAAGTCTTAGCCAATAAATTACCCCCTGAGGCACTATTCAGTGAATCTTGGTCACTCATGCTTAAACCATTGTAAAAAGTATTAATTTGATGTACTTTGGTAAAACCATGTTGTGGGCATTTTCTTAAAAGATCTTTAAAACGATCCCAAGATTCACTGAATGACTCATCGTACTTTTGTTCAAAGTTTATAATCTCATTCCGCAAAGCGGTAGTACGAGAGGGTGGAAAAAAGTAATTGATAAACTTTGTTTCCAAATCCGTCCACGAGAGAATACTCTGTGGCGGTTCCTTAGCAAGCCAATGTCGGGCTTGTCCCTCTAAAGAAAAGGGAAAAAGTTGTAACCTTATAACCTCCTGTGGAACTCCATTGAACTTGACCGTGTTGGTGAGTTGTAGAAATCTCTTGATATGGTCGTGTGGGTCATCAATGGTTCGTCCCAAGAATGGTTGAGCTGAGACCATCTGGATAAAGCCTGATTTAAGCTCAAAGTTGTTGGCGGCAATTGGTGGTATAACAATTGGATCCGTGTTGCCATCGACATGAGCTTGGAGCAATTCAATCATGGGGCGGTTATCCGGAAGTGGCTCATTGTTGTTGTTATTCATGTTGTTGAAAGGTGGGTTGTTGTTGTTATTATTGTTGTTCGGAGGTGGTATGTTATTGTTGTTTTGTACACCAGCCATGTCTAAGTTATCGAGAGGCTCGGGCTCTTGATAAGACGTGGATCGAGTGCGCATACACCTGCAAAAGAACGAACAAACAAAGCAAAAATATTTTTGGTTTTTATGTTTTTTTACTTTTTAGGATTTTTGAAAATTTCTATGAAAAAGTAACGTTCACGGGGAACGGATCCCAAAATCCAAGTTCTCACAAAAAACTTTTGATCTTAACGAGAAGAGCCGGCAGCGGCGCCATTTGATACAAGTGATTTTCAATGGGTTCAAAATATTTCTCGGAATCCTCTCGAATTGATCTCAGTTGAAAGTGGAATGATTTGTTCTTGGTGACAAAAAGTGGATTTGGTTTTCTATTCTACTAAACAGGTAAGTGAATAAAATGGTAATGAAATAAACTTAAAACAAGCAACAAACAAAACTTGAATTAATACTGGAAAAATACCCTTATAGAAAAATACCCTATGCGGAATGTAAGTCTTATGCGGAAAGTATGGCCATTCGGAAAGACAGCTCTATTCGGAAAATTGACATCTATGCGGAATAATTGTATTATTCGGAAAACTTGCCTTATGCGGAAAATGATCTCTATGCGGAATATCAAGGCCTATGCGGAAAATATCACTTATGCGGAAAAATCTGCTTTATGCGGAAAGATAACGCTATTCGGAAAGACAGGGCTATTCGGAAAATCAAGTTCTATGCGGAATAACAGAAACCATGCGGAAAAACAAGCCTATTCGGAAAGCAATGCCTATTCGGAATATAAGGGCTATTCGGAAAATCTGTGATATTCCGAATAAAGAAGAAAAACAACCTCTACTCGGAATAATTGAAATATTCCGAATAAAGGCAACCCCAGAATCCCTATTCGGAATCTGGGAACTCAGTACTTTAGAAATGCGAAGAACAGGGGATGCGGATTTAATCAAAATCAAACTCAATAATCAAAAAGGTTTAACCAAATCAAACATAGATCATTTAAATACCATAAGTAACAAATCCCACCAATGAAAACACTAAATCAACAACTTTTTAAAATCAAACTTGAATCAAATAAGAAACTTAAAAACTTGCAATAAAAATGGAGATGAACAAGATGAATGAAAAGATGAATGGATTGATTAATGGAAAAGTAACAAGAGTAATGATTCACACTTACAAGATTGAAAGAAAGATGAAAAATCACCAAACTCCCTAATGGAGTTGGTTAAGGAACGAACCAACAAGAACTGGAAAAAGAAAATGAACTAACTAACTAAAATGTGAAGGGAGAGATCTATTTATAGTCTTAGTGGTTGGTTGGTGAGTGGGCTTTCTCCCTTTCTTCTTGTCTTCTCGTCTTTTCAGAAAAGTTGACGTTTTCGATTCTGATTCGGGATTTGTTGTCGATTAAATCCAACTCGTCTTTTAATTTCTTCGTTAAATAGACTTGAGTTTCTTCGACTTATGTAAATCTTCCGTCTTTGGTCCTTTTCTTCAAATAGGCCCAGTGACTTCAAATCTTTTGCATCTCTTGGACAATAGACTTCGTCTTCAGTCTTTTTCCTTGATAAAACCCGTGCAATCCCATGTTTTCTTTAATATTCATCCGGTTACCTCTGAAATCATAATAAACACAAAAACCACGCATAATTCCAAACAAATGATATTTAATACGTGTTTTGGTCTTGTTTTAGCCAGAATTAAGTGGTAAAAGGATGGGTGTTTACACACCTATCATCTATCATCTCTCGTTCTCCACAATTTAAAATCTCAAGGAATGAGACTCGTGGATGCTTAGCCAATTAAATCAAAGTTTTGGGTTTTCAAGTCATCTATAGGATCTTGCATCTTCTTAGACTTTTTCAAGTTTAGAATTTGAATTTTAAAGTTCCCTTGATACACGACTTTCTAGGATCAATAATAGGAACTTGCAAAAAGTTATTGTTCTTAACCCGAAGAGTTAAGACTTTCGCGTTTTAAAGTTCCCTATATAAAAGCCTAGCAAAACTTAATTTAAACACGTTAAGGATACTAGCTAGAGTAAACTTATATAAGTAAACTCGGGTTGAGTCAAAAGATTCATGACGTTGAAAAATTAAAACAATTTTATTTAACTTTATTCTCATCAAAGAAATTAAATACGATAACAAAGGAAAAACTACTAGGCCAAAATAGATTAAAAATTTTGAAAAATGTTGAAAAATCAATTTTCCGTTTAGAATGAGGACAAATTCATGGAAAAGCCCACTTAACATTGATAGAAGTCCCCCTACACTTGATCTAAACATTGTCCTCAATGTTTAAGCATGTGGGAGTAAACTCCCCTACACTTAGGACATTGTGCCCTTTGTTTAAATCTTGTTAAGGAAGAGACAACTATCGTGATTCAATGTCAACATATAAGATATGAAATATTGAATCACAAGAGTTTAGGATAGAACCGAGAAGACGGGTACACGGGATCACGGGTCGTCAAATATCATCAAAAGTGCTCTTTGAAGCTTTAATCCCTGCACATCATAAGAAACAAGACAACAAATACCTATGTAGATCCCCCAACACTTAGGATGAAAACAGGTAAAGGATAGATCAACGTGTTGCCTCCCGAGAAGCGCTTGTTTTTGTTAACCGAGTCACGATACTGACTCGACCCAGAACTATTTCAAGGGAAACGTGGTGAGGGATAGAATCATCTCATGAGAGATGTCCTCACCAAAGTACAACTTAACACGTTGGACATTCACTTTAAAATTTGGCCCATTTGGTTGAGATAGCTCAATGGTGCCATAAGGGAAGACTTTAGCAATGGTGAATGGGCCAGACCAACGACTTTTATGTTTTCCTGAAAAGATTTTCAACCGAGAGTTAAAGAGTAAAACTTGATCACCAATTTTGAACTCTCGGTTTTTGATCTTAGAATCATGAATGAGCTTGGTTTTTTCCTTATAGATTAAAGAGTTTTCATAAGCCTCATTCCTCAGTTCATTTAGTTCATTGAGTTGGATTTTCCTAAGATCACCGACTTTGTTGATATCAAAATTAGCCCATTTTAAGGCCCAATAAGCCTTATGCTCCAACTCAATGGGGAGGTGGCACGCCTTTCTGTACACAAGACGATATGGAGTGCAACCAATAGGTGTCTTATATGCAGTACGGAAAGCCCACAAAGCATCATCTAACTTATCGGCCCATGAGGTACGATGCTCTCCCACAGTACGCTATAAGATTCTCTTAAGGCCATGGTTAGAAATCTCGGCTTGACCATTTGTTTGTGGATGATACGCGGTGGAAAGACGGTGATTGACACCATACCTAGCCATGACTGGAGCAAATTGATCATTGTAAAAATGAGTCATACGATCACTGATGATAGCACGAGGAACACCGAATCGAGCAAATAGTTGTTTTAGAAAGTTCACAACCACCCTCAAATCATTAGTAGGTAAAGCTTTTGCTTCCACCCATTTAGATATGTAGTCAACGGCTACGAGGATGTATTTGTTCCCTTTAGATGATGGAAATGGCCCCATAAAGTCGATGCCCCATACGTCAAATATTTCACATTCTGGGATGAAATTTTGAGGCATCTCATCTTTATGTGTGATCTTGCCTTGTTGTTGGCAAGCATCACAATGCTTAACCATTTCATGAGCGTCATGATAAATGGTGGGCCAATAAAATCCGGAGTCGAAAACTTTCTTCGCGGTGTAGTTAGTACCAAAGTGACCACCGGTGGGTACTTTGTGGCAAGCTTCCAAGATTTGTAAAGCTGCGGTCCCATCAACACACCGACGAATGACAAGATCCGCACAATTCTTGAAAAGGTAAGGGTCGTCCCAATAATAGTTTTTAATGTCCTTGAAGAACTTTTTCTTTTGTTGGGACATTAACCCTTCCATAAGAACACCACCCGCTAGATAGTTTTCAAAGTCCGCAAACCATGGGGTGTCGTCAAGAATGGAAGTAATAGACATTAGGTCCTCAAGGGGAAAAGATTCATTAATCTCTTGATTTGGAAGTTCCCCTTGATAAGGATCCTCGAGTCTACTCAGATGATCTGCGGCTAGGTTTTCCGCTCCCTTTTTATCACGAATTTCGATTTTAAATTCTTGAAGGAGTAAAACCCAACGAAGAAGTCTTGGTTTAGAATCTTGTTTTGTTAACAAGTACTTCAACGCGGAATGATTGGTATACACAATGGTGGTGGAAAGCACAAGATAGGGGCGAAATTTTTCAAAAGCATACACTATAGCTAAAAGCTCTTTTTCGGTAGTGGTATAATGCAATTAAGCCCCCATCATTGTCTTGCTAGCGTAATGGATTGATTGGAAATGTTTGTTGATTCTTGTCCCAAAACCGCTCCAATAACAAAGTCGCTAGCATCACACATCAATTCAAAAGGTAACTCCCAATTAGGGGTAACTAAGATCGGTGCCTTAGTTAATTTATCCTTAAGAAGATTGAAAGATTCGATACACTCTTTAGAAAAGATAAAAGGAGTATCTTTTTCCAAGAGGTGGGTCATCGAGCGAGCGATCTTAGAAAAATCTTGAATGAATCGACGATAGAAGCCCGCATGACCAAGAAAACTTCTCACACCCTTCACGGTTGAAGGAGGAGGTAATTTAGCAATTACATCGACTTTAGCACGGTCGACTCCGAGACCGGCTTTGGAGATTTTATGACCAAGAACAATGCCTTCTTTTACCATGAAATGGCATTTTTCCCAATTAAGAACGAGACGAGTGTCTTCACACCGTTTAAGCATACGTTCCAAATTGGCAAGGCAAGTAGAGAAAGAATCACCATAGACCGAGAAATCATCCCTAAAGACTTCCATAGTTTCTTCAACCATGTCATGGAATATAGCCATCATGCACCTTTAGAAAGTCCTAGGAGCATTGCATAAGCCGAAAGGCATTCTTTTGTAAGCAAATTTTCCATAAGGACAAGTGAATGTGGTTTTATCTTGGTCTTTTGGATCGATGGGAATTTGAAAATACCCAAAGAAACCGTCTGAGAAGCAATAGTAGTCATTACCCGCTAAACGCTCGAGCATTTGATCCATGAAAGGAAGAGGAAAATGATCCTTACAAGTGGCATTATTGAGCTTGCGATAGTCTATGCAAACTCGCCAACCCGTGACAAGTCGAGTAGGAATCAACTCGTTGTTTTCATTGGGAACAACGGTTATTCTGCCTTTCTTAGGCACACAATGGACGAGACTAACCCATGGCGAATCCGAAATAGGGTAAATCATTCCAGCATCTAGAAGTTTGATAACTTCTTTCTTGATGACATCATGAATTTTTGGATTAACCCTTCTTTGGTTTTGGATTGCGGGTTTAAAGTCATCTTCCAAGAGAATTTTATGAGTACAAAAGTTAGGATCAATTCCGCGAATGTCGGAAATTTTCCAAGCAACTGCTTTCTTATGATTTTTGAGCACATCGAGAAGTCGAGATTTTTCATCCTCTTTTAATTCCTTTTCAATGACGACGGGTAACTTCTTATTGTCTTCTAGGAATACGTATTCGAGATAAGACGGTAAATCCTTAAGCTTTAAATCCGGAGGATTGTCAATGGAAGGCGTAGTCAAATTCAGATCATCGTTAGCAATTTCTTTAGGTGATGGTGGAGAAATATGGTCCTCAATGAGAAGTTTCTCAATGGTACGAATGTCTTCGTCTCAATCGGAGGGAGAATCGTCATATTTTAAGTCCGCATCCCTTAGAGTTGCTTCAAATTCTTTCAAAAGGAAGTCACTTTCTTTAAATGGAGTCAATGATGGAGCAATAGAGGCAACAGTCTCAACAATGGGTAGAGAAGAAAAACCACTTTTACAAGCGTCTTTGAAATGTTCTTCACAAGCCTCATCAAGTACGTCAACGAAATTAACGCTCTCGTGTTCAGAAGGTTGCTTAGAAAGTTTACCCATGTTGAAGACGATTTTGTCGTCACCAACTCTCATGATTAATTCGCCCGCGTCTACATCAATGAGAGTGCGACCGGTCCTCAAGAATGGACGTCCAACGATTAATGGAACACGGCGGTCCATCTCGTAGTCAACGACAACAAAATCCACCGGAAAGGTGAATTTGTCGACACCGACGAAGACATCTTCGGCTATCCCCACCGGATAAGCAACCGTAAGGTTAGCTAATTCCAATGTCATTCGTGTGGGGACTAGCTCGGGCAGAGATAATTGTTTCCAAACGCTTAAAGGCATTAAGTTGATACTAGCACCTAGATCGGCTAGGGCCATACAATTCTCTACCCCGGGGAAGTTGCAAGGAATGAGAAAGCGACCCGAATCACCAAGTTTGGTTGGTAATTTCCTTAAGAGAACCACGGAGCAATTCTCATTAAGTTTGGTCTGAGCAATATCAAGAAGCTTTTCCTTATCACTAAGAAGATCTTTAAACATTTTAGCATATTTCGGCATGTGAGAGAGAGCCTCGGCAAAGGAGATGTTCAAATTCAATTGTTTAAACATTTTAAGAAAGTTCGAAACATGAATATCATCCTTGTTCTTCAACTTCTCTTTCCTCAACCTCGAGGGATAAGGTATATCGGGTTGAGATGAAGGCCTTGGAATGGAATTCTCACTCACATCCTTGGGTGGTGGAGGGGTAGAAGTAGAAGGTGGAGGAATTGGTGAAGGGGGCTCATTTTCCTTTGTCACAATCACTGGTGTAGGTGTAGGAATCTCGGGTTCCTTTAAAACTTTACCACTTCGGGTGGTGATTGCTTTCATCTCCCCTCTTGGATTGGCAACGGTGTTACTCGGAAGAGAACCCGAAGCAGAGGTTTGATTACTTGGGAAGAAACTAGCCATCATATACCTTAAGTCATTCGTTTGACTACTTAAAGAGTTTCACATATAATTCCTAAGCTCGACTCGAATATCATTCCCTTGTTTCGCCATATCTCCTTTCAAGTTGATGATTTGACTCTAAATATTCTTCACCAGCGCATCATTAGTCCTCATGTATGTTTCAACCTCTTGATGGTATGCCTTGGGTTGGTTAGGATGGGGAACTTGGTAAGCGGGTGGTTGATAAGTGGTTTGTTGATAAACTTGATTATTTCCTTGAGGTGGATATGGGTTTCTTTGGGTTTGATATTGATTAGGAGCTCGAGTTTGGTTTTGATTGTTGCGATTGAAGTTGTTTTGGTTTTGAGGTGGAAAACCGGGTGGTGAAAGGAAGTTGTTTGAACGATAACTTAGCAAATTGCGGTCACCTTGAGGACGAGCTTGATAGCCTCCCGTGGAAAAGTCACCGTTAGCAGCATACACGTTTTCCGGATTGTCATGAGTAGAAGGACAATCGGTGTATGAATGAGAACCCCCGCAAATCTCACAAGAAGTTGCTACAACTTTAGCTTGTTGAAATTGGTTCGTAGCCATGGTTAAGAAGTTTTTGTTCATCTCGGCTATTTGGCGAGTAAGTTCGGTTACCTCGGGGTTTGATGAAGTAGAAGAAACATTGGCCCTCGGGTTATTCCTTGAAGATGCGGATGAATCCCAATTTTTGTGATGAGTGGTCATGTTCTCTATAAACTCTCTACACTCCTCAGGTCTTCTCTTCATGAATGTACCACCGGCGGCAGCATTAATCGTATTACGATCACGAAAAGTTAAACCATTGTAGAAAGTATCAATCAAAGTAACAGGGAGCATATTATGTGTGACACCCCGGGTAAGGTCAAAATATGCGGAAATATCCACAGAGATGTCACTAGGGTGGATCGATAGCATATACTCCATAGAGCATAAGATAAAGATTTATTCAAATCAGATTACATGTTTATTAAACAAATAAATAAAAATTGTTTTTAACATGTCATGAGGAGATTGTTTATGTTTCCCAAATAGAACCCCTGACGTGTCCTACGATGCAGATTACTAAGATGCTGGAGACCATGCACATACCACGTACTAACTTCATTTTCCTGTGCAAAACATACTAGAGGGTCAACATAAAGTTGGTGAATTTACAAGTTTTAACAATTAATTAGTTTGGACATACATTAATCATAGAAGTAACAATGCACAAAGCATTCTTACTAAAATTTAGATTACATTTGTTTATTATTAGAAACTGAAGCTTAACCTTCCATAGTCCTCAACAGATGAGGACGTAGTGTCTTACAAAAAGACACCCAACCCAGTTCCAACATGGTATACATCTGTTGTCCCGGCCAAGGCACAATGAGCATGACTTACCCAGATGGGGATGGTCAATCCTTAATAGATCTATTTATAACATTCAGCCGATTTAAAACAATTTAACAGTCCAATAATTATCAATCATAGTCAAGTTTATACAGGTCTTTGAAGCTATTAACTAATCTCTAGGGCAAGTAGGACTAGTCTTTATGGCCCTATTGATTTAGGAGTTGTTGCAACACTGGTTGTTGACGGTTGTTAGCGAGGTACGAGCAGGAGAGTGGCATATTTTTTCTTACTATCTACTAAAAGGCAAGTCGCTTGATTGGTTCGAATCAACCAGAAGAAAGGTCCGTGTAGAGAAGCATCGAGAAATGTTATTAACATTGATCATACGGCTTAGAGGAATTCCTCTATCCGCTTTTAGACCAGTAGTATGGAGTCCT